>JABAKD010000021.1:16867665-17255165 GCA_012845835.1 Undaria pinnatifida
GCGAGGACGTTTTCTTGTGCACAAATTGACTCGCGAAAAGCGCGAGACCGTGAGTTAGAAACATTCGATGAAAAATGGACGAGCAGTGAGATTGCTGAATCCTGTGCGCGATGAAAATTGAAGCCAAGAACCGGAGAGAAGGAGGGACGACACCTGTCAACACGGCTTGGCCAGAAGCTGGAAGGTATATGTGCGTGGAAACGTCGTGCGGTATAGGTCACTATAGTGCGGTATTGTGCGGTAGAGTGCGGTGGAGTGCGGTAGGGATTGCATCGTTTATGTGAACTGAGCCGTACGGTGTCACCGGCCGGGTGTTCTCTCAACGAAAGTAGGTACCGGTTGCTCTCATGGCTATTCTACAATGTTGCTTTATATCTAACGAAAATAGGTCTACATTAGTTTGGGATATTTAACGCCTCCCAGGCCATGCCTTGGGTGATATGTTGAGCTCCACATGTTGTGGAAAGCAAGAGCCCTTTTTAGGGATGACTCAGGTGTGTTTGCATTGCTCCAATATATAACCGTTCATGCAAGCAAGGTTAAATATGCTCCTACCTGGGTAGCCCCATGTAGAGTCGGATCTGCTGGAGCACTGTGTTGGTTCCCGTCATTGAAGGATCGCATAAAGGATCACGAAACAAACATTTATCGGAACCCACGACGGAATGGGACGGGGCGGCGTGGCAGGGGGTGAGGGAAATGGGTCTCATGAAAGACGAGTAAGAACCCAATCGCAGAGGTTGAAACAGCCCATGATACCCGGCTTTTGATACAGGCGAACACAACCCTAACTGTTTCAGGTCTTGCGAGAGAGAAGGTCACAGGAGTATATCGCTGTACGCGAGGGGGCACAAGAAGCAACGTGGCTTGTAGGTGGAGGCATGACATATGTTGAATTTACAAGTTGAACCGATATCAAAAACAAAACAGTGCTACAAGTACTGCTGCACGCTTATATACGCCACACGTCAACATTATTCAACCGCTTCGGCTGGCCTTATGAGGGTTGGCTTGTGGGCGATGGGTTAACCGTGGACAGAGCAAACAAATATCTCTTGCTACAGTAGCTGACTCGAGAAGAGAGGGGGCGAGGCTGTTAACGACAGGTGATAATATTCAAACACTACTTTCGCGATTGTCGGGGTGGCCTCAAGCAGGCGTGCATTTACAACACATACAAACAGAGTTACACCACGTGGGCACTCTAGGCAACTTCCGAACCGGTAATGAGGTTTGACGGAGAGTTACCGTTGGGCGTATGGTAGGGTGATGACACACCTAAACCCCACTCGGGGATATTGATGGAGAAAGTGACACTCGACTTAAAACTCCCAGAGTCTTGGATGTCGTGACTGACATCTGCCCCACAACCTTGGCTGCGATAAGGGTAAGGTGAGATGAATGCTATGGTGTACCCCCATTTTGACTCCGCTAGTACTATGTGCTGACAACCCACAAGTGAAAATGGGGGTATATACCTCACGGACACGATATTCTTCAGGCGATCTTTTCGGCAAAACATAGCTTATCAATAAGCATTGCCGATTCATTTCGCCAAAAATCGACAAACCACGAAACGTTCAGACAGGAAAGGAACAAGAGGTCATTCGATCGAGTGACCCCGAGCTACTGTTCCTCCAACGATAGCCTCGAGTGACCCCCCAACGATAGCCTCGGTTTCCATACGCTGCGTTTCATGGCATGTATGTGTCGGTGCGGGCCATTTCAATGAGGTCGGTGTCATAGCAAACATTTCATAGTGAATGATAACGATACGTAATCCAGCCCTTATTAAGCGCCATGGCGGGCGTGCTAAGCAGGAGACGTCCTACAGTCGATGCCAGTGCCGGTGGTGATCATGACGACGTTGAAGATGGCGGCGAGCGCCAGTTTTTTTTTTCATTCGTCATCAACGGTACCTAGCACAACACAAAGCTCGTGGCGCGCATTTGACGCATCCTGTAACCCGGCATGGTAGACGTTCGGCGGCGTAGGACAACCAGATGGCAGCCACGCCTGATATTGAGTACCATCCCCCCCCTTCCCGACTGACGACAACTCTGTTCTGAAATAGATTCTAATATATACATATCCAGAGGGTTTGGAGTTCATTCTAGATGTTGGCGTGGACGTAGGCACCGGTGCTGATGTCCTGGCCGTCAATGATCACTATATCATTTTGACGGAAGGCGGGTGGGCACACCTATCAGATGAACATTGTTTTGAGGAGGTATTGGGTGCAATTTTTGCCGTGGCAGAGGAATTTCTATTGGCTTGGTGCCACAGCAACATTGCAGCGTCTCGTTACACAACCAGATTCAGAAGACAAGGCTGCACCTCCTTTCATCTTTTCAAGCGTTTGGGCCGTTTTTGTCGGTGTACGCTGAGCTCGACGGTGACACGTCAGCCCTAACTGTGTTTGAGGGTGATATATCAATCTAGACAGCGTTGGAGGAGCCTGGGGTCATCTCAAAAGCTGCCTACACCGGCTTGAATATCTCCGCAGCGTGGGTTGGGTCCTTCACGCTAAATTATACAAATACCTATTGCAGTCCCACATTAACCCGGCGCGTGTTATATCTCAAAATTGGATTCAACACTCTGGACAAATTTCCATCATCACAAATATTCACATAATGATAACCTAAAACCTAAGCCTATCTCGTCCTTCTGCCCCCGAACAGCCTCCAGACGTTCGCGAGAAAGGTGATCCATCAGCCTAGATTGCGTGCAAGGTTGGGGCGACATCCTTGACTGTTTTGAGGCGCCTCTTGTCACGTCAAGGGCAGCCTACACCGGCGACAACCGCTCAAAATCCTTTGAAACATGAAAGGTCATGCGGTCTTTTTCCCCTCGACCTGTGTTGCAAATAGGTGTCGTCAGGCTACGTGGGGTTTGGAGTATGTGTTCAGTGGATGATTCTCCCGAGAGAATGAACGTACTTGGGTTGATGCCCGTGCCGGCGGCGATCATGACGACGGTGCGATGGGCGGGAGGCGGGGCCAGCTGTTTGATGACGAACGGGCCTTGCAGCTGAACAGCCGGGTTGTCCGTGTCCTATCCAACAACGCAACGAATGATAGGCCGATAAATGTCCAAAGCACTCCGGCAGCTTCTGTTCTTGAAAAATCTCACTGCTGTAGCCATGCAAAATATGTAATCAAGTTGATGAAAGAAGAAAATGCGTTAGGGTAAATCGAGAGGACACAGCCCGGTGTGGTGGCGGACTGGGCGACCAAGCGGCTGGGCCGCGGTATTAGCGGGATCACATGTCACACGTGACCGCTGTACGAATCCAGAACAGCAATGAACAGACAGGTTACCGACTATATCGACAACATTGTTCTACGGTAGGGGTATCGCACGGTTTGGCCAAGTACTTCTGACTAAAGAGGATCGTGTCACTCTGCTTCACTCTACGTCTCATCCGAACACCGCGGACTACGTTGGGTTCTACGATGTTATATATTGCTATATCTTGGGAGCTTTTTGCGTTTCCTTACGACGGTGTCATGGAGTATTGAGAAATCGGGCTCTGGATGAAGAACAGAGCTCTTCACGAGAGTTAGGGTAAAGAAATGTAGGTGCATCTATAGTGTACTAATAGTAGAAAATTAAGATCGCGTCCGATACAACATCCACCGGTACCAGGTATGATACCACAAGGACAGGTTGGCCGCACATTCGCGAGATTGTCCAGGAGCTTGCTCATTGTTCCGTCTCGGTGTAGCCTTATCCTTAGTTCGATGCAAAGCGTGCCCTCGGTCGTCTCCCCAGCTGGGGTAACTGTTCGTGTTCCTGACCCAGCGCGTGCTCCTGCTCCTGTCACCCCTCTGCTTGTTGTGGATGCCAGGGTGTCTTGTACTCGAACGGGGAAGGCGTTGTATGAACGCTGGACCACACCCTGGTTAGACAAAAAATCGTCACGAGTAATGCAGGAGCAAATTGTTTTATCGAAGTATTTATTGGCAAGAATCTGGTATGTAATTTTTCCTTCGAATAGCGTGCGGTTCATGATAAATTGTAAAAGAAAAAACTGTTCAAATTCACCCAATACTATCGCTACAACTCTCACCGAATCTGTTATCGTACACGTCACGCCGATGCATGGCAAGCGTTGTGACGAACGACAAACTATTCGCGGAAAGAAGGGGAGACATTCTTGGCGCCGCGCCCGTCTGGAAGCTCCGATGCATTTTGTTGGAATCGAGAAGAGTCGATGTACGACACACACTGTACGTTGAAACGTGGAGAGCCTACCGCTTAGCTCAACTGGCAAAAAATAGCTGCAACCGCTCTTCCAATACGAGTTGGCAAGCACATACGCATACATCCACGCATAATGACAACATTATTGTAGCACGAGTAATGAGTGTTGTACGCAGACCGTATGGGGGGCTAAGCAGACGGGCCCTGCTTGAGACGAGCGTTACGGTCGAAGTAATCGTTGCCGTTCATGGCAACATTAGTCTATGCGTGATGAGTATTATATTTCCCGCTAACTGATGTTGAGGAGTATTATACGCTGATGCCCAATGCCGTGGACTCGGCGTCTAACTACTGTGAGAATGGAGCGAATACACAAAAATAAATAAAGGTACGGGATGGCTTCCCGCTTGGAAAACCTCGTCGTTGCTAAGTGCTCAGTGCACCTCTTTCGTCGCACATCCCCAACAAACGAATGAATTAGCAGATGGTCGGTTAAGAAAAGTTGTACAACGCACTTAAGAGCATCGAAATGTTGGAACACAAGGAGAAGTAATTGCGTTGAACACTAGTAGGGTAGTGGGCGGATCTCACGTGAATCCTGAGGCAAGGGGGCGGCGAGCGTATAGTATTCCGAGGCGGTTTAGCGGAAGCTACGTGAATGCTTCATCGAGGGAGCTGCGCGTCCGTTGGTTATGAGAGAGACAGAAGGTTCACCTTTCTAGCCTCTTGGACCCGCATGTTGACGTAGCAGACCCCAGTGATAGCTTCGACCTGTCGTTCGCCCAACACGAACCATTGCCAAGCGGCCGTTTGGATTTGGAGACGGAGGTTGTTATCAAAATAGCTTTGGCAACCGTCGGGTCAGATAACGATGCATGTCCGCAAGGTATAAATCGCTCTATGTGATTCAAGGGCTCCCCTCCGCGGGCGGCTATCGCCGCCCTCAACGGAAGGTTTCAACTACAGCAAATGTTGAAGGTAGCAGAACGAAGAGGCCCATGATATGGTGCAACTAGCGACTTCATCGTGACAACAGTTAGTTGTGCATAACTGATTGCCCTGTGTATGCTGCGTGCCTGTTCTGATCGGCAGTACCCGTTTAATTCGCAATGTAAACTAACTCGAAGAGGACCGAGAGCGAGAATACTAATGAAGAAAGCAAAAAGACTAGTACACAGGTATATACCTGGTATCTGTGGTACTTCGCATGATACCTGTTGCTGCTGTTTGTTCGAAAGAAAGCCCAGCGCAGCACGTCACAGCACCCCACCGCAGCGTAAGCAACGGTCGTACGGCGCTGCGCTGCTCGCTGTGGAGGTATACCTGACCTGAGATGGGAGTACTTCGAAACTCATCAACGTAGTACGTACAAACCTGGTGTGGTGTACCTTGGTACTGCTGAATAATAATTCGTCGAAAGATTATGTGCAGAGCAGCACGCAGCACGGCACAGCACGGCAGGGCACAGCACCGAGCGGCGCAGTAACGCGCTGCTCTGCACCTCACCACAGAGCAAAGCAAGGCGCCGCAATACACCGCAAAGCACCGCACAGCACCGCACAGCACTGCACAGCTCAGCGCTGCGCGCTGATGGTCTATAATAGCTGAGCGGAGCTGAGTTGGAAGCATTTCATGCGATTGCACAACGATGTAGTACGTGAACACTTGACATATAGACTACATGTACGTGGTACTGCTGGATGATGCCGAATGACACCTGGCATGCACGATAGAGTACGTTCAGTTATATCTCAACGTTAATATGCGAAACGAAATAATCGAGACCGCTCATGTTATATTCGGTATTTGTAAGAGGTACTATAACAGGCAAATATCAGAATGGAACATGCCTTGAAAGATCACGCCCATGAAACCCAAAAAGTCCGAGAATATGACTTATCTTGTTACATGGTCTGTCCAAGGTGTGGACCAATACGCAACAAAACCATCGAAACGTAAGTAAGCGTGAGGGAGAGGGACATATCTCTCCAACCATGAAAACCACCATGCGGAGGACATAAGAAATGAAAGACGGCGAGATTCCCCTGGTGGTCGAACCCACATGAGAATGTAACCGTAGACCCTTTGAGAAAGCAGTCACGAAAATTACAAACAGTGCTCGAAATCGTGCACGTGAAAATGCTCGTGATAGTGAACGGGGTTAGTCTATCATTTAATGTCATCCCCAAATGTCTAGTGTACGCCATGGATACTCGGAAACCACTCGGCCATGGTGGTCTATTAGTTCAAGAAAGAACGCCAGACTACAAGAAGCACGTGCTAAATAAAAAAAAACTAACCAGGGCCTGCGCCTGCCCTGGGCAGGAGAAGATGTACCGATACACCGGCCGCTTGATCTTGGAGTCGCTCGGCCCCACTCTGCCGAAAGGCAACATCTTCTCCCTAAACAAGAGCGGGCACACGTGAAATCGCTCCAGTAGCTTCGCTCCCCGCCAGGCATTCTTTAACCCGGCTGGAGAAATCTGCAAGGGCAAGCGGCGTTTTCAACGGGGTGGTATGGGGTTGTGTGGATAAACCAACGGTGTCTCCAAAAAGTTGGCATGACCAGTCTTGTAAGGGCCGTTGTTTGCTGGCACTTAACCGGTCACTTCAAGCGGTTAAACTGACTTCTTGGTGCGGGTTGGTAACCATTAAAACAGGTGTGAAGGGTAGAGACCTTGGTCAAGCAAAGGAGGTAGGGCGTGAGGTCCTTGGCCATTATGACCGTCGTGGGTTGAGGGATCCATGTAGCCTCCACAACGAAACCACGGACGCAAAGGATACTAGTGTACATCGAGCGTTGTTTTTTTACGACCCCAGAGAAATAGACGATTGATGGAGACGATGGACCCAAATCCATACGGGGAGGTTGAGGGTCATAAGGAGTTGAAGGTATGGAAAGTATGGTTTTCTACAAAATCATAGGTTGAATACATTTGTGTTCGATACTCTATAAGAGTTTCGGCATGGTACGTCCCTGCCCCAAACAAAGCACGAGATGTCAAACCCATGGTGCCTGGCTGTACCATTTGTGGGCCCACTCACTGGTGCTGCAGTTGTTCCCGTCAACGGGCCGAAGTCCCGAAGTACGCTCGAAGACACGGATATTGACGCTAGGCGGTGGAGTCGTCTGGCCGTGCTGGCCTGGGGGAAAATGTCGTGGGAGAATGTTCGGAAGAGAAAATCATGCGTGTCGTTAACCTAACCGTACAGACTATAACTTATTCATCATTGTGAGACAAGGCCTGCGAAACATCATGGCAAACCACACCCGCTGGGGCAAGACGCGTACTACGATGAGGATGGTGATTTTTATGCATTAAGTTTGTACCTGCGAAGTTAATCAAGCGAGGGACTATCCAATGTGGCTAGGATGACATGTGTACTTGGAAATATGTATATATATGCATAGGCCTAGGCATAGGCCATGGAATGGTTAGCCGGGCTGTGGTTCACGTTTTTTTTCCCGTACTCATGTTTCTCAAATCTTGTGTAAGATCAGTGTGGAGCTCCTGGAGGGAAGAACGAGTCCCGACAAATAGCCTGCATCGCTAGCGCGGCATACATCCGTCGCCCAGACAATCATCTGGATCATCCAGATTCTCTATCCGGCGCCTTAATCATAACCTAGCGGTCTCCCGGCGCATCTCGTACGACCCGGTTGCGGCGATGCCTGGGAACACACGACATAGACTTTTTCATTAACCTATCAAGAATTCAGATTTGTGTTCGGCTTTATTCGCAGCACGCGTCTGACAAGATTTCGCCAGCTATGCACCACGTGTACCTCACTATCTCACCAGTGAGTCGTCCAGGGGTTCGGTGCCGCCAACAGACAGCGTGCTCCCCACACGCGCGAGTCCGTTCCTGCCAAAATCGAAGAACCCCCCCTTCCCCATTCGCTCGGACTCTTTGCGTTCCACTGCATCCATCATATCGGCGTCTCTTTCTTTTTGATCTTGGTGTTGTCCTTGTTTTTGATCCTGGTGTTGTTCAAGGTCATCTTCTTCCTCGATGTACCCCACCACCAAGGAACGGACGATGTCCCATGCTCTCTGGCAGCAGTCCACAAAAGGCCCGGGGATGCGAACGACGCTCAGAGCATAACTCACACGGATTTTGTAGCTTGGTACGAGTAGCCTCACTTATCCCAACAGGTGAGTTATCGCCTTTTCGATGGGTGCTCCCTGCCGTGAGGGCTTACATTTGACCACGTTACAGCAATACTCGTAGAGCGCTGTTCCTCGTTGTGTAGGGCCGGAGGCAACCCTATTCGGTAACCGCACGACAGTACGATAGATAGCCAGCCCTGTTGTCGCGGCGAATAATTTAGTAGATACATGTTTTAAGACATTCACGTTACAAGTTGTGTCCGTGTTCGCGTCGGCAAACCATGTACTGTGGTTTATTGGGCACTGCATCTGTCTGTCGGACGCAAGCATTCAGGTTCTCCTCCGAGACAGTCCACAGGAGATAACCCACATTGACCTAGGCTGCAAGGAATAGTGCATTGGTGTTCACCTGTTATAGAATATCCTATGAGTGAACAATGTAAAACGTCGTCTGCGTCAAATATATGAACGCCAGAAACAAATACCTCTTGATGAACATGCGGCGGAAACGACATGGCGTGTCCAACAGACAGATCTTGTCCCAAGAGCTCGTGCGTTACGTCCGTCCCCACGGCATTTAGGATGAGGCGAGCGCCCCCCGGATGCCTCTGGAAGAACCTCGACACGTCTAAAACCGCACCGTCCACGAGCACCCAGCTTTGTCCGTTCAACACCTTGCAAAAGGCGGAAGAGCACAGAGGGATCACGTACCGGGAACAAAATTGCTCTAGCCCAGACATTTCTCGGGCGCGCAAGAAGACGAGGTCTACACCCTACCCAAAATGCTATTTTGATAAAGGGTGCGAGTGCAACCCAATGGACGACCTGACGGGATACATGGAGGTTCTATATTGAATAGCATTGCTAAAGATGGGTGGAATATTGGAATAATATTTCGTGGTACCTTTGTAAAGATCTCCAGATGTAATTGATATAAAGTTTATTTCACAAAACAAAAGGTTCCCTACTTTTTTTGTCGATATAGCCGATGGGACGCTAGTTAACGGCAATGGGGTTGGCATTTTCACCTCTATTTAGCGCCGAGGCGTCGATATGCTGGGATGAAACTGTATCTGCTTCTCCTATCGCCGCACCAACCCCGCTCCCGTTTTCCCACCTTATGGTTGAACTCCTTTACGCTGTAGATTTCCACTTCTTCGGTTCTCGGCATCAGCCGCATAGTCGTCCTACCACTATTCGCTCCGAAATGTTCCTCATTGACCACCGTCACGCACGCACAGTTAGCTGCGCCCTTGTTGAAGAAGCGCCGATACTGTTTGTGCGACTCCAGGAAGACGACAATGATAGATATCGCGGCGAACCACACGGGGAACACGTACTGCTTGATCGTGCGGAAGCTGCCCAGCTGTAGTACATCAACATGGAGGTGTATGCCGGAAAACACGTTAGCATGTGCACGGACGGGTGTTATTTAGTTTCTAGAGTGACCAAATAACCGGATGCTGAAAATACTCAATTTGGAACATTTACGGTAATTATTCACGGTAGTCATACCCACGGCTCACGAACGAATGAAAGAGCAATACCACGTACAGCGCGCAAAAGCGAAACACAAGAAACATATACCTTCGTCGGCGCGGACGTACACATTATTTACTCCATAACATTGTTGGTTGTGGCACCGTTGGATTGCCATTTGTTTGCTGCGGTCTGAAAGATTTTTCTGTGACTGAAGGGATCAACTCTCTTCTCTGCCTTTTCAACATGACTAGAGCACCTCTCGGGTACCGACAATGTACAGCGTACTATAATGATAATCGAATCATGGCTGTGACCTTAATGGTGCGATTCGGGTTTGAGGTGCGACGGAACGACCAACATGTCAGGGTAGAGCCTGTCATCCACGAAAACGACTCATGTCGCTGTTCTCTTTGCCGACGTCTTCAAGGTACGCCACATTGGTACGAAAAACACGAAACCGGTAGAAATACATTACAAACCGATTGTGTGACCCGCTGGGGATTACACGTCTCCCTGCAGTCATGGCGCAAAACCCCCAAAGGGCCAAGGCGGCAAAACCAATATCCGGTGAGTGTGCACCCTTACTCTGCATCACCTCCACATCCATGCCGTCGAACGTCGACAAGAGGAGCTCGTCACCTCCGGATACGAGCTCCACCCCGCGGTAGCACTGAACCACACCAGAGAGGTAAGCGAACCGCCCAGCCCATATGTGGAAGTGTTTGTTGCACTGTAGAATAAACGTAAAGGGGAGGAGCGAGCCACACAAGGCATGGTTACCGCGTCGCGTTCTACGATAGGGATGGCACGGAATTGTTCTACGGGTCGGGCCTCTGGGAGAACTAGTCCACCGAAACGCTTGCTTCGGGATTGAATCGAAGGTTTGCCCAGACCGACAATCCTATGGCCTATTTCAAGGTGTGTTATATAGTAAGAAGGCAACGGTGTTCCAACAAGACCAACGTTCTGGAGCTCCTTAATGTATTACGGTTTTTGTTAAACGTTTGGTACTCTATCGTGGCTCCGACTGCTGCAATGCGATACATGAAAATTTAACACTAACCCCACTGTGCGCACAGAAAACCATCACTGCTCTACGTAATGGACGATTCATAAAACCTTGAATCTTTGTCAGCCGAGAGCGGGGTCATTCATGCTCGTGATAACACGGCCGATAGTGGGTATATGATGGTGCTTGTACTGCGTGCGTGTCTCTTGTCGTTCTCGAAGCATGTGTCCTTGAAGGGTGACTCTACCGCGGGAACTCATTTTTTCAGCAGGGAGATCTCGCGTAGGGAAGAGGGAGGAGCTATCTGAGCAAGGCTTATGTCCTCTTCAGAACTGACGAGGCTTCTTAGCTTATTATTCCATAGTCATCGGAATGTCATTCTCGGTTTGTATAATGAAGAGGCTTCTTGACGTAATTAACCAAAATGGTCGGAATGTCGGTCTCGGTTTGTGAAATGGCGAGACTCCTTAACCTATTACCCCACATGGTCGGAATTCCAACCACGGTTTGTAAAATGAATGATTTTTTTCTTGTTCGCAACCGGTTTCGTCATCGGAGCGCAATTCGCGTTTGTTTGCTCAACATCAGTATTGGGTGAGGTATACTAGTAGTAGTGTAGAGCTCCTCCAGTGAGGAGTAGTATTGGAAAAAAAACGGTCATTCACTCTACCGTCGCATGTGTCAACTGCACGCACTTAACATTATGAAGATGTAAGGTTTGCAATGGTAAACGCGTCATAGATGTGTCTACAGCCCGACGTCCCTGTTTTCCAATGCGCAACAGAGACCATTACGCGGCAAAAAAGGGTCCCCATTCCGTCCCCCATAACCTCCGCCTTGTGTTTTACTGATCCCGTGGAGGAGTGACACGTTAGCGTGTCTTGTCTCTTGTCCAACATTTTTGTTTCTATTCTCGTCAACAACTGAAAATCCGCCGTGGTAATCATGTACCAAGAGTAGCCCCAGTGACCCAACACGAACCCCTTCGCGCTGACCAACACCAACATCGAGCTAAACGCCAACCCCAGCCCCAACTTCAATCTCAACCCAATCGCAATCCCAGCCCTAGCCCCAGTCCCAAACTCTAATCACTTCCTAAATCCCAACAAATAATCTGACTCACTATTAATAGACTATGGGTCATCCTAAGATAAGAGCTGCACTTTGTGGGCCAAAATGTAAAGACGGGTAGAGCTCCCCAAATGTGACACTATGGGTTTTTCTGATAGCGTTACGAGTAAAATGGATTTTCGGGACTAGCGAGTAAAACATTTTGCCGGATTGCTGAAACGAAGGTTTGTAAAGAGCCATGTTGCGGGTGAGGTGTTGAGCCCTTCATGTCAGGAGCCAGGACTTAACTTCCACCCCTGGCGTGGAATGACTCTCCTTACCACTCTACACCGCTCCTTACCCGGTGAACAAAGGAGAAATTGGCGTGCTTGGCCTCTAACCCCTTGGTCCGTATCCATCCCGTTATGACCTGTGCAGCTACGGCAGCGATCATGTAGTAGCCCCAGTGTGCGTGCTTCGTGGTGTGGTTGCCCCCGGTGGCCACGACGGCAGTAATACCCAACGGCAGCACAGCTTCCGAGGTTACGATCATTATTTCTTTGTGCATCTCGTACCACTGCCGCCCAGCCCAGTTCACTTCCTCGCCCTTGCGGTACCTGTGAAGGAGAGTCAATGGGGTTATGTACAGTTCTTATTTGGTGGGTTGTTTCGGGTCGCAAAAATATTTTGCCTTCGCACACGCCCCGGTTGGTCAAGTGTTTGGGTTATTTTTATGCAGGCAGGTGAAGAATACACTTAAGTGCCTGTTAATGTGCTAATGTCGACATCGAAGCGCGAGCGTCGAGCTTGCGCGGGTTGCAGTGCAATATGTATAGACTTCATTGGTGCGCAAGTCTGTCGTCCAAATCTCCTCGATGACTGGCTAAGCGTGCTGTGCGCTACAGTAACGTGAAGTACCTTGTATGACAACCATACTCCATTATATAGTGGATATAAAGTTAAAACATCCGAGGCCGATTACTTCGACGTTTTTACCCTGGACTCAGCATGGGATAGCGCACCTGGCTTGTCGATGTGATAGGCCACTGCGATCAACAGAGTCAACGATATGAACTTCGATTTGTCGTCATCTGACATGGCCCGTGTGGGGAGGAGCGAAAGGCTACAGCGGCAACGATCGACCAAAGGTTCTCGTCATCTTTCGACCGGTGCTTTTAAAAAGTTTTTTTCTCATAATCGAGCTGTGGGTTTGATCAAATTGAATCGTCAAAACTCCAATTTTCAAGCAACATTACCCTCCGGCGGCGTGTTTTTACACATTTACTACTCGTTCCAGGTTTAAGACTCCCCTGGCTGCTGCCAGTGTCCAAATAATGTTGTATCATGGGCGATTTCGGCCAGCGTTCATTACGCATACTGGCTCTATGTACCGGGTAGTCCATAGCTACGTTACTTTATATATTTTCTTCAATTTTAGTTTGAAGTGGCTCCGGGTCTCTCGCCTGAGTGTTGAGTGTGAGTGACCCCCCTGTTCCTTGCGGTTGATAGGCTTTCTTTCGTCCTGTTTTAGTGTTTCGATAAGAAGCCTTCACGGGATGGTTAGCTACGCTGCGCCAAGCTGACCACCTAACGTGTCATGGTCATTGAGGTACCGGGTCACTCGTGCGAGTAGCCCAGACAGGGTAGAGAAATAGGGAGGGGTAACCCCTACCGTCGGCATGCTCGATGATCAGTTGGTACAGTAGGTACAGCAGGTACATACAGTATGTAAGGAGCGGAACAAACGCTGGCAACAATAATCCCGCTGGGCATTTCGATCAATGAAAATATAGAGATAAGTGTAGAAGGGGGACTTCATTGCGGCGCGTTATCGCCGACTTGCGGCTCCGCGCATCACCGCGGCGTGTTAACGCCCACTTGCGGCTCCGCGCATTTCTGGCATGGTCCGGGTTGTGAAAGGCCAACAGGTGAAAAAAGGGCACTACGTAGTGCCAGGGGTTTAGGAAAATTACAAGAATGGCAGAACGTACAGCCAAGAGGTTAAAGAAAACAGAACACAACAGGGTAACAGGGTCGGGTAGATACATAATGGGGAATTCAGAAGGTAATGAGTGGAACAAACAACCGAAATAGTTAGACAAAGGCAAACGCGCAACTACCCTCCAAGCTGGCATGAAGGCCAAAAGGAAAGTGAAACACCAGAGAGTTACTACTATTCTTGTGAAAATGGCACATGGACACGACACCATCACCGAACATCCCATGCACGGGCAGTCACAGGCGTGCGTTAACACGTTTAAACTGCAACTCCCACCACTAGGACCACGACCAAACCAGTTATTACTTCAATGCGCTAGTATCAAAATCAAACTACCGCTTGCTTCGGTGCCAGCGTATCCCCTTTGCGAAACATAACGGTCGGTATGAGGCAAGTATGGTGATCATTACACTATAGATTGAACAAACAAATTGCCGATAGTTCCGTCCTAGGGTATCCCAACTGCACAACTACTATTGTCCCATGCCCAATCGCAGCGAAACACGGTTCTAATGGCACCGTGCTGCACAGTCATGGTTCTGAGCTAGTGCTAGTGTTTCCCAAGTAAAAAAAAACGCTGTTCCATTGCCACGCCCCTCCGTCGCACAGCACAACAATACTAGCGGAACTCCAACCCTGCCATAGTTATATCCCAGTGTATATCAACCAACAAACAACCATATCCCAGCTAATCTCAACAAAGCAACCACTGTGCCAGATATGAGTTATCCGCCAGCGTATCGGACCTAAGCAACTGCGCAGCGAGGTACTAACGAACACGAAAACTGCCATGGGCTTGCACCAGTGTACCCCAACAAATCAAGTTCTGCTGTGCAAGACAGCCCATGCCCCATCTTTTTTTTTGAAAAAATTGTTATGTACGTGTAATTTCAACAACAACAGCGGAATGGCACCTTCGGTAACTCGACAACAACAAGCAACACTTCCAGTAGAATAAAAATCACACAACGATATTTTCCTTTTAATTTGAGTCTGTACATAAAGAACATAAAAAGAGGGGGGGAGAAGAATAAATATAGGAGTATCGAATAATGTACACATCGAGGCTAGAACGCAAAGGGAAGAAAACGAAGAAACAATAATAATATATATATTCAGACATGACCGAGACTTGAACTCGCGAAAAACCGACTATCATTCATTCGGGGCTACGGGGCTGCTCGCATGCTACAGCTGTTCTGCGGTTACTAATGATCTAAAAAATGACGCGTGCTACGATAGAGAGTTGGCACTTTTTGTCTGAGATGAAGGGTTTGTTGATGACCGGGCTCCTTAACCCCCAAAGGTCGGAAATACCTCAATGTACGCCATGCCGTTACATTAATCTCGTTCCGTTCCTGAGCCATGAGTTTTCGCACCTGGTCAGCAGTTTTTTGTTGTTGCCAAGTTATGTTGAGGGAGAGGTCTTAAGCTCCCAAAGTTAGGGGCCTCAGAGTAAACGTGCTGCACATCTATTGTAGAACGCGTCAAATGTGTTTTAATGCCCACAAATACATAGACTATATACTTGACTTCTCACAACATATTAAAAAAAAACAATTTGTTGACAATATTCGGAGTAAGGTAGTGACGTGTCGCATAGACTTTAGCGGTGGAATACGTCTAGTAGGTGGAAGGTGTGCATTCATCGGTGATATATACTGAACCGACGTCACGACGACCGAGGTGAACGCCCCCACTCTACTTTCTCGCTGATGACAATACAACAAGGGGTATTTCAACCATGATTATGAGTTTTGGTTTCTCGCCTAACTGACGAAGATCTCACAAGCCTTAGACTCTGGATCAGGCGAGCGAAAATATGTCAAGAGGTCATGGGCTACGGGAATGCGTGACAGCGATCCCCATATCGAATCGACAAAGGAATCGATGATTAAGATGTTGGAAGTTATGTGTTTTTGGTCGGATGAGCGATCCCGCTCACGACGAAGGTGCTGGAAAAGGAGCGAGATTCTCGAGTAGGCGACAATTCTAAGATGGGTTGTGATATGGAGCGGTACATGGAGGAAAATGGGCATCAATCGGTTGGATGGTATGGAGGGAGCGGATAAGGGAAAGGGAGGACCTATCCGGTGGCCGTGATGGTCCCGTTAGTACTCGCTTCAGCAGCAGCAACAGCAGCAGTGTGCGAGACAACACTCTCAGTAGGAGCGGCAACAATGTCCGCAACAGCAGCATCTACGGCAGTACTAGCAGCAGCATGGGGGAGTTTGCAGTTGTGATGGTCAGCAGCATTGGCAATCAGAGTGGCACAGGGTTGACGTGGCTTGTCGTGGTAGAGGCAATTTCATCGAGCCAAATGGCACAGGGTTGACGTGGCTTGTCGTGGTAGAGGCAATTTCGGCGGACCAAAAATATACGCTCAAAAAATTCCTCTGAGTCTTCCAACGGCATAGTTTGTGCCCCAAGGCGAGTCTGAGCATGGTTTCGTTGGGCAGACTGTTGCTGCGATAGGAGTACCGATGCCTGATATAAATAATTGGGCGTGTAAAAGCGAAACTATGAACAATATCCCCGGAGACCCTGAGCACGTGACTAATCGCCAAATGCCCCCTATAGGCCAACAATTGGCTACGATCGGTGACGGTACAGTGAACGGGGTCCTTTTCGTAAGAACCTTGAACTTGAATCTGCACTGCGTTACAGATGATAGCGTACCGTTGCCGCGAGTGTTCGTAGTTGGCGGGCTTGCCATCAACCAGTTATCGCGTCATGCAGTACAGGCCAACTAAGCTGTCGCGCTCGACTCGACCGGAGGTTACCTCTTGAGAGGCAGAATCACTTTCGCCCGTGGGTTCACAAGCTCGTCTGCGCGTGCTACAAGACATTCCCCGGTACCCAGTAAAGCGAGCTGCAGTCGCTTCGGTATCCCCTCACGTATCTCCCCCGTCCGCACCGACCGTAGTAGAGTCGAGTGGAATGCGTACTAATAATTTTATCTGGCCCCAACTTACAGTAGCGTCGACTAGAGTATGTGCGAGTGATTTTCTCAAGCCCCAGCCACAGTAGGGTCGAGTGGGGTGCGCATGGATGATGTTCTCTCGCCCCCGCCTACAGTAAAGTCGAATGGAGTGCTCGTGAGAGAATTTCGTCCACCCTCGACTACAGTGGATTCGAGTGGAGTACGTATGGATCATGCTCTCTGGTGCCCTCCTAAAGTTGAGTCGAAATAAGTGCGTGCGAATGATGTTCTCCCGCCCCCGCTTGCGATAGAGTCGGGGGCAGTGCGAATCAATGATTTTCTCCAGCCCCCGCCTACTGTAGATTCAAATAGAGTGCTTGCAAATGATATCACCCGTTCCCGGCCTCGAGCAGGTTCGATTGAAGTGCTCATGGATGAGTGTATTCTGCCACCGCCAATGGTAGAGTCGAATAGAGTGAACGGACAGGGTTATATCTCACCCTCACATAAACAAGAGCTGAGTAGAGGATATTATCTCGCTCTAGCCTACAGTAAAGCATTTTTAGGTACATAAGGACGACTCTACTTGCAACGAAGCTGAATAGCGCGGGCGTAAAACGTTCCTCCTCGCGTACAGCAGAAGTAATGATTATAACGTGCGGTCCCTGATTGATCTGTCTACGGTCTCGCCGGACGTGACGTGGGCGTCACCTCGCACGGAACTGGTGGCGCCGCCGTTTACAGCGGGGGGTGGGGCAACTTTGCGCGCTGTTTCGGCGACGCCAGCGATACCGCCAGATGCGTGACATCTGTCAGCGCCTGCTATGCCACCAAGGTCGCGGCTGGTCCCGAAGTCACCGGAGCAGCCGCCACAATCTGTTTGGCATTCGCTTGCCGCGATTGCTACTGATTATCCACCGGCCGAATCCACCCTCGTGTTGGAGGGAGTGATATCGTTCAGAAGGTGATACCATTTCAGGTTCACTGCAACGTCGCTTTGAAGGAGGTTGGTTGTGATGTTCCGGCTGAAAGGATATGGAGGAGTAGGTTTGTGATGATTCAAACCAGATGGACAACGATGAAGTGAAGGAGGTCATCACTTGGAGAATGCTTTAGGTAACAAAGATCAAGCCTGTCAGAGGACAAACGATGTGTATCGCGTCCGAGTGAAAAGTGTTAGCGTTTCAATAATTGCCGTTTTATGTTGGTTTATTAGTGAGTTATGTTTGCGCTAAGTGCGTGTCATGAATACTTTCATTTTTACCTTGCAATAATGATAGTACATTCAAAGGGTTGACCACAGGGAGGGTGTTGTGGGGTGATGGGGGGTGTTGGGGGGTGTTGTAAGTTTAATACGTTGATGTTGTCTTCTTCGATCTGTCTGTTGTTGTTACATGGGGAATCTCCTGAAGCTTTTCCCTTATATATCTACAAGAGGTTACACAATACCGTACAACTATCAGGGGGGCTGTTGAGTATGCTCGGAGTAAGGTTGTGACCCCTCTCGCAGTCTTGTGCGGTGGAATACGTGCAGTAGACATAACAAATGCTTTCGCCGCAGATATATAGTTTATATATATATATATACATCCGTAACAGCCGTTAGCGAATCAACGTATCGACGACCGAGGTGAAGGTCTCGTTTCTACTTTCACGCTGATGATAATACGACGAGCATGTTATTTCAACCACGACCATGAGTGCTGTGTACCACGCCGAACTGCCGAAGACCTGGCTCGCCTTAGACTCTCGAATACATTTTGCACCAGCTTTCTGCAATACGAAGCGAAACTGTCCAAGGCCGACCCCAGCAAGGCCGGGAGAGCCAAGCAGGGTGAGGCGCGTGCAGGAAACAGGGCGCCGAGAGGTTGACCCCAGCTCGAGTTAACTCGAATATATCACAAAACCTGGCCTAAATGGGAGACTTTCGCTGCTCTCGTGCAACCTCTGGATAACCCTCCATGTACATATTGATAGCACCCGACCCGAATCAAGGGTGTTAAGTTAATATCCTATGAATAAATGACACACCAGTATTGATGACAATGCGCTAGTAACGCAGGTATCTTAGTAGATACTTGTCTGGGACGAAGGTACAGCAGTGCTCCCCAGCGACATCATCATGACAACCAAGTCAAGTGGTGATGATGAGCATTCAACACGGTCTACTGCCGCGCGTATGCATATCGCCTGTAGCGGAAGTCGGGGATTGATGACACTCGTTTGTGTGACGATGACCTGCTGCCAGTTGCTGCTCTGCTATGTGCGGGATCCTGTGACCATATCTCATATCAGACTGAAATATAGTGGCCATTCGACACATCAACATATGGCTCGAACATAATTGTTCTGTTTCTTTTCATCGGGAGTGCGCGACAATGGGCAGAAGCAGCTGTACGTGTACTCTCTGTGCTGTACGAGTTCGGGCATAAGTGACTTCGTGAAAATCACCGTACCAAGACGCATATCGAGTTACGTTTTGAAACCTTTCCCCCCGGGGCTCATGACAGACCACGTCGTATATAGCTTTCAACATGAATGGGACTATGACCGAAGACGCTCATTACAGGTATCTTAAGATAACCCGTTTGTCTGTCAGTTCCAAAATATATGGATGCTCCCATACTTGGAAAGGCGGGCCCGTCCAAATTCCAAGTAAAAAATGCCCTCGGTGTGCAGCCCCACCCACACTGTTTCCCATATAAAAATCGTCGGCAACCGTGGCGAACATAATGTACAGCAAGTGTTTTCGTTAATATGAGTCGAAGATTTGTTTGTCAACGCGACGTTGCGCTGATGGCAGGCAACATTGTGAAAAACGTCGATCCCCCACGAAACATTGAATCGTCGTGCGCAATTTGAACACCTTTTGTATGAAACCGGATCGGTGGCGTTGATAATTAAAACTTTAGGCAGCAAAGTCCAACTAGGGTGCTCCATCCTCTATTGGCTGTTGTAAACCCCTACGAGACGTACTGCAGCCCACTGGGCACTTGCAGGGGAGCGGGCGCGGCAAGCCGATCACGTGTTGTCGACGGCGATGGTTGGATAAAAATTGTGCAGCGTGGACGTCACATATTCCAGCAGTATGTATAGTTTGTAGCCTGAATAATGCGAGTACGCATGATAAAAATGCCAGCGGTTCGAAGTGGTCATAGTTACGAGGAATCCGCACAAGCACGTAGTCGATTTTCTAGTCACATCTCAAGAGAGGTATACCGGTAGGCTAGACGGATGTAAGGAGGGAGGGAGGGAGGGAGGTAGGGAAGGGGACGGGGAAAACGCCTACCTGATGTAGTAGATACCCACAGGGGCGAGGATCATCCAGGCGATGAGCATGAGCGCTCCGTGAAGAGATTCAAAGTCTTCACCGTCTTCGCAATGAGCGTCCGCATTTCCTGTAGAAAAGTTAATTATGGATGCACCGCGGTTCGCATTTGGGTGCTGCCCTACGCCCTCTCCCTCTTTGTAGGAGTAGATGACCATGGTGTCCCTTCCGCGATCAAGATCCTGTGGGAGGTAGAGGCGGGTTGTGGTGAAGGGCGGGGAAGAGGGATTGGTCCTATCGTAAATCAGATAGGACATGCCCGATGCCCTTTTGGGACCATGCACGTGGATACGGAGGAAGGGGTTGACCCCTAGCCAGATCCGTAGAGAGATGTCGCGAAGATTTGTTAAGGTCAAAGTTGTGCGTCGTATCGTGAAATCGTAGGCACCACTGACCGCCTACGTATCGCAAGTTTTATGCAGTAACTCGCGGGAACGCGGGGAGGGGGTAAGACGAACAACTTACGTGAGGGTATATTCGAAGAAAACACGTGGGAGACGAAAGGATATCACCTCTACCTTGGTTGATTCAGCATCGGTTGCGGTAGTGTAGGGATTACGTAAATATATACTTCAAGGTGCATGTCGACCATTGCTCAGACAAAGTGGTAAGCTACCCTCGAGTGGGTTGGCGGACAAGCACCAGAGTAGCACCGTCTGACACAGCTTTGTACTGTACGGTCGTTTATAGTTCGCAGGGAAGCCCGGCAATCCAAGAAAACAAACAGCAAACTATAATATTTTGAAATTTGGCAGAGCATACCTGGTCACATGAAAAATTCAAAAAATGCATCTACAACCAGTTTTTTCGTGCTGATAGTGCCATCAACACCTGAAATACAACAGTATACAAGTTCGAAAGTACTAGGATAGCCATTGACAACAACAACAACAAAAACAACAAAAAAAACGAAAAAAACAACAACAACAACGACGACAACAACAACAACAACAACAACAGCAACAACAACAACAGCAAGAACAACAACAAAAACAACAACAACAACAACGACAACAACAATTGAACAACAACAACAACAACGACAACAACAAAACAACAACAACAACAACAACAACAACAACTACAACAACAACAACAACAACAACAACAACAGCAACACAAACAACAACAACAACAACAACATCAACAACAACAACAAAAACAACAACAACAACAACACAAAACCACGGTGAGAAGGAGGGGCCCTGAATTTTTTGGAGCCATTTTTTCTAAGATCAAACATACACATCTCCTAAGAAGAACGGCACTGCTCTTAACGCGACGAACAACCCCCATGCAAAGTTTCACTTCCAAAACATCAGTGTGTGGTGCAGCTCCTACCCCGTTACCGCGATGTAGGGGTAGGCCTAGGGTTCGTGTTCGGACTGCTATCTGTAGTAAAAAGTCCAAGGCCACATTGCTACCGCTGTCGTAGGAGAGAGCAACGGACCCTTTTCAGGTCGTAGTCCTCGTCGTCAAGCGAGGCGAAGTCTCTTTCGAAAGTGACCGTTGTCCAGCCTTCCCCAATATAAACCTCGGTGACCGTGAGGTAGGGAGATATCTCGTCTGGTGGAGGCTCCGTGTGCGTCGGGGTCGTGGATCGATCAATGCACTCTGCTGCTTTTTCTGCCGCCGACATCACCTCGCAGATAACGAAGTCCTTTCCAATGAAAATGTGTAGTTGGGCATCCAGGGGAAGGGCACTTGATTTTCAGATCGCAGAAGAAATTTTTGAAGTGTTAAGGTTGTTGAGTACTTTATCAGATCACTAATGAGTTGCAATACAGCAGTAAACAGGCTGAAAGTTATAAACTAATTATTTCCCGAACAACGTGGTTCGTGGGGGGGAGATATGGTTTGAGACCACAATGATCGTTTGCACACACCAGGGTAATTCAGCGGAACGGGGAGCATTTTTTCTCAGAGCTCCAACGTTTGCAACACGAAACGGTGGTACGGACGGGAGAACATATCTTCATCAGATAACAATTTTGTGCCGAAAACTCCGATCTGTTTACTAGGGATGGAGTGCTGCATCAGATCACCAATACTGTTTCCTAACCATGTCGTGGTTCATGGAAGACTGCTTTTTCAAATCATTTAATCCGTTCCAAACAGAACAATGTTTGGGCAGGTCGAGTGGTGGAATATTGAATTTGGAGGCAGGGGGGAAGGTTCTTCATGCATGGTCGTATCTATAGAGTACTTTATCAACTCCCCGACAGCGGTTTCGAAGAGCCGACCTTAGGGTGTTGTTAGGAAAAGCAATTGGCACATCACACATCGCCACGTGTATTTCCGAACAAACACGTGGCCTAGGCACGCCTATAAAAAATAAATTGAAATACACTCTAGCTGTGAGATCGAATATTTTGTCGAAACTCATCTTTTCAATCTGTTTGTGATACTCCGATCGCGCGTATTACGGATTGTGTGTCCTCATTGAGGATATATACGCCAATTGTATCGTTAGAAAACGAAACCACTATATACGGAAGGGAGGCTCAGGCGAAATGAGGGGAAGAAGACTACACCAAAAATAGTTTGAATCAAAGAAAGTTTTCACGGGTCCAAATCGTGTCGGATATTTGTCTCAGAGAATGCAGTTTGTTCGTGGTGTATGACGACTCTCGCGTGGTTTGCGTTCCCCTCACCTGCGCGTCCGTCATCGTCGTTCCTCCCCACCCAATGGCCAACATCCCTGTTTCTCCGATGTCCTTGGCTCTGAGCGATATGGACAGTATTTCTCCGTCAAGAACCTGCCACGGTGACGCGGTGTGTGCGTTAGGCGCCAAATACCTATTAGAGTAGGTATTGCTATAGGACACAGACCTCACTGACTGGTGAGACTCTTCAGCTGTTGACCACCTGCAGTTCAATTCTCGAAATCTAGCAATATTCGTTGATGGGAAGGTATGTTACAGACGCACACTTGAATCACACAAAACTAAAGCAGCCATTACGGTGACGGTTCCCGTGGTTCCGTCTGTTATGATCACTAGGAGTCCTCCCGTACTCATGGCATCCCCATCGCCGCCGAGAACACAACAATCATCTCCAAACAACTTCAGACATGTTGCTCTACCTGCGTAGGCCTAACCAAGACGATATATCAACAGCAACAACCACAATAGCATTTTTGGAATATGTACAGAAAAATCTAATGGGGGCACGGATTTCCGGCCTCACTCTTTACAAAAGTGCTTCATAAGCCCCAATAATCGATAAACCACCATACCACCGTCCACCGCAACCAAGCGTCACACCAGGTAGATAAACGATAGACAGCATTACTCGTCCTTTCCCCTCAGCGAATGCACCGAGTAACATAGAACACCCCCCCGAGCAATATAACCTGCAATCGCATGCGCTACCCTGGCACTTCTGGAGTGGTTTCGCTACAAACCACACATACATCGAATATTTCCCCCTCTCTTACCTCCCAAGAAATTTGGAATCTGTCTGAAAGAGCTACGCCCCTCTTGCCCACGACCTCCTCGCAGTCCGAGGCGCACACGGTCACGCCAGGCGCGACAAAGACAGAGCGAGGAAGATCGATCACGTTCATTGTACGGTTTATTACGTCAGACAGGGTAGTGTTGGCAACCGCTTCCATTGGCCTTCCGTGGACATGATACAGTCTGTCCCCCGCGATGGCCCTGATGAATTGATCGAGCCAGGCCCGGTGGAGGAGCTCGCCGAAGACGCCGCCACTGCTGGCCATGGTACCCTCTGCTAGCGCCCCCGTGATCGCGTCCACGCTGTCTATGTCGCCGCCGTACGCAGAAGAGAGGAGCGATGCTAAACTCTCGTCCGAGGTTATGTCGGAAAAATCCGTGGCTGTCGTGAGACCATAAGCCTACAGAATTTGAAGGCGACGACAACGGCATGAAGAATGTCGGGGGGGGAGTACTCAACCGTTGCTTGCTTGCATTTCGTGATCATTGACCCCTCATCCCTGTCGAAATGGAACCGGGGGGGTAGTGAGTTGTGAACATTTTCTGTAGCTTCAGTTAGGCCAAGCGAACGATCGACAATAGCATTTTCCACCGCCGGGAGGGGGAGGTGCGGGTCTTATGTGTCGAGCTGAGAACACCGCGCCAGCATTCAGCGGTACGCCGGAGACATCCGTGGCTGCGGCTAGGCCAAAAGCGTCATCCATTCAAGACTTACGCGATGACCATCTCGAGATATTGGTTTGCGTCAAGCCCTATCTAAGGACATTGCGGACAGGTTGAAAGCCGAGGCGTCCGTCTCAATCCGCAGATGGCTACGCTACGTTGCCGTCGACGTCAGAAAGGGAACACCTTCGTTGTCGAACCGAGAAAGGGACGAAAGACCGTACGAGGTATTGTTAATAATAGTGAATATCTCGGTAGCCGAGAGCTTGACCAAATTGTTTGTTTACGACTACGGTGGATGGGTTGTTTGTTGTTCTATATTTCATTGTTGTATTCTTCTGCTTGTCCATCTCATTTGAGAGGCAATGTCCGGTTTCGGGTCTCCCTCACACGATGAAGCGCGGTTGACCAAAACATATTTCTCGCAGGTGGGGGCCCTATTCGCGTACCCGCTGCCTCCCGCATCGAACCGGTGCTATACTCACTCCCCGCGCGAGGTCGTTCGCCGGCAATTCTCCTTATTCGTGTCGCTTACGCGTCCAACCGTGAAATAAAGCAACCTGTTTCCAGCAACCCCTTTAAACACCGCACCCTTACATCGGAGTATAACTGCCTTGGCGTGATTCTTCCACCGCTACGTTAGCGTACTGGCTTTATGAGCGATCAGAACTGTGTCTCTCACCTGTCGAGCGTCGTTATATGTCGGTAGCCCGTGGTCTCTCCCCCTCTGCACGGCATCCACCGGCAGCTTGAACAAAGGAGACGCATTCGACACCGCCGCAGAGAAGTACGTGTCGACCTCCAACGCCGGGGACAGCACCGCGCCGCGCAGAATATCTCCCGCATTGTTTCTTTGGAATAGTCCCGCGATATCCTCGCAAGCAACCGTGAGCTCTACGTTATCTTCCGCCACCGACACGTATCCTTGCGACACGATACGTACGGTGGAGGGAAGCGCTGACTCGAAGGCAGTCGCTCCCGCAGTGAGTGTGAACACATCGGCGGCGGCGTTTGCAGTTTGGTCGTAGAAATCGGGAGAGTAGAGTCTCCTGCGATGCGCGTATGGCTCGGGTTGATCGTCGGGGAGCGTTCGTCTGCCCCTCCAACGCCTGGTCGGGTTTTCCGCAGTGTCGATACCCGTGGTGGTGGTAGTAGTACGTTCCTCGGCTAGATCATAAACAGTGCCTCCGAAAAGCCTGATGATGTAGTCGTCCGCCGTCATGTGCTGGAAAACGGCGATGGTCCAGCCCCGACACGCCAGATAGATCTCCTGCAGGGGTTTGTTTGGCGGGGAGCAACACCCGGTGTGTATGGGCAAAGGTTATTCACAAAACCATACGCAAACCATTCTGTCCAGAGATGTACGGGCCGTTTCGACAAGGATGAGTTTTTTACATTGTTCCTGCATGCATTTCTGTTTAGGAGTTTTGGGGATGTAACGCAGGGCGATAAGGTGTTAACGTAACGGGAGGAGGTATTTGAGATGAATATACTAGTCAGTAACCATAACTTTCGTTACTTGAAAACAATCAAAGCCGTGCGAGAAGCGGCACGACAAAACAAGGCGTTGAGGAAACTGTCCGCATTGTGACACTGTTTTGCTGTTAATATCAATATATCGCTAACGGTTCTTACCTTGCTGGGGGGCATACTGTAGCATTGTATTCGAGTTGTAGAGGCATTTACGGCGAAAGAGTCCATTTCGCTGGACGAGTAAAACTCTGTCAATATGAAGGTGTGTCACAGATAACCATGAAAAAGTATGTGAGAGCCGTCGATGTATCGTCAGCTAGCTGAAGAAGTTATCAAATCAGATCGACCGCAAACAAAGCGTCATCGGATGTTAGACTTTGTAGTTGGTAGGGTTATACGAAGGTTGTTGTAACGGTACGTACGTGTACTACCAAAAAAATTGATATCTGGTATGCAGTTTCACTTTCCACTAACCCGATCCGCGGGTAGCGGGACAAAAATTGCCTACTTGCCGGCAATGTCCATATTCTTTCACGGGTGAAGTTTGGTCGGGCCAGGAAATGTTCGGAATCTCTTGGGTCGGGTCAGGTCGAGTGAGTGTTTTTTAACCAGCAGTACGTGAAGTCTGACTACCCTGGGCAGGCTCCTTTAGAACACTCTTCGTCCCCAATGAAGTGCCGGGGAAGGCATGCCTCCCACTCCCGCAGATCTTCTTCGTGGGGGTAAAGTGTAGCGTGTTTGGTGTTTACTGCGGGTCAGCCACTGACGATTCCGACAATTTCTTGGGGAACGTTTTGAGGTGTTTTGAGATTTCTACACACGTGCTAGTCCCGGGGTAGGACCTCGATTTTATTCGACTCCCTGACGTGAGGACCTCCTTGCCCCCCAATACAGCAGTAAAACAATATATCTGAAATAATTTGCTTCTCATCGAATCAAGCGCATGATACATAGAATGGAAAAATATTTATAGATTTGATGCGGCAATACAACAAACAGCAGCGCAGGGTATACACCGCGTAGAAAAAGGGTCATCATTGGGCTCGACCCCCATGGTCTTACCTGGCCCGATAGTTGAATTATTTTCGCGCGAAATTTTTTCTCGGCCGAATTTTTTGGTCAACGGCACATGTAAAAGATCACAACTACAGACAGTAAATGTTGCATAGCTTTTGATCAAATGGGAGTACGTCGGCAAACAGGGTATCGGATTGAAACGCTTGATGTCGTCTACCCCGTGGGAAGCCACGTAGAACGATCGACGTAGAATACAGTGGCCAAGAGGAGAGCCAAGACCGAACGAAAATAAAATCTGTGCCAATGTATTTGTTCTTTCAAGAACACAAAAGTAACGCCCCGAGTACAACCGAGATTATGCCACTACATGCTTCCTCGAGCTACATCCATAAACCCATGCCTGCACAACGCGCCTACCCTGTGGGCACGATAATGAGCTGCCCGAGACAACCATGCCCTCGAGCTACGTGCTCTCGCAAATAAACGCGAACCCTTTCATTGACGTAGACTTATATTCCACCTACTTCGAGCTGCACCCCCCCGGGTAAGCATCATCCCCGACGCAGTGACACTCGCTACCGAACATCCGGATGGGCCTCGTGGCAATCGGGTTGACTTTGACGCGGCGTCGATTCTGTGGCACGGTGCAAATGGGACCTGAAGATGAGAAGAACTGGTTGTGGTGAAGTTTCACGGCTCCGACTCGCATCTTGTGCCCGCACGTACGGTAGTGCTGGTTCCGCCGCTTAGCACCCGCCGCCGAAAAATCGTCTTACACAGCGCTAAGCCCAGCACTGCTGTTGCCCCCGGCGGAGTTACCCTGCTCTGCTCCTCCAACCCCCGACCACCGTTTCCACCGGCTATCATGCCGTTTTGTCTCCATGATCTTGCGTCTCTTGTCGGCCTGGGATGGAGGTCGTGGCTTGCCCGCACCCGCTCGATTCTGCTTCCCTGCAGGCCTTCCGTCAGGGGCAGGAAGAGCGACCACACGCTGAATTCCATCCCGGGCGATTAGCAGCAGCGCCACAAAGACCGCCGTACGGCAGGCGTGGACAACATGTATTTGCCTCATGTTTTTGTGCTTTTGAGGTACGCCGCCGCTTGGGCAGAGCCGACCACAGCAGTACTTAAGCAGCACTACTACTTGTACTACCAGAGTTGCGCCGCGCACAACCTCCGTGTCGCTCGGGCAGAGCCAACCACAGCAGTACTACAGCAGCACTACTACTTGTACTACAAGAGTTGCGCCGCGCACGACCCCCGTGTCGCTCGCTGATTGGCCTGTACTATGGTGTACTATGGGGAAGGACTGTGTAGAAAAAAAGGCCTAAATGGAGCCTTCTGATTACCCTGTACTATGGGTAGGCAGGTAAGACCATGGGGGTCGAGCCCATCATCATTGAAGCCACCCAAAAGCGAGGAGCTAAAGGTGGCCCTACTACTGTTGACGGCGCATTGTATTAATTGTATTAGTAGATAACCACAAACTTGTTCGAAAACAGGAACGTCGAGCGGCGATCTTGACCTTGCAGGCAAGAGCAAAAGCACGAAATATAATATTACGCCATGTTACCCCCACCTCGTCTTCCTCGAAGCCATTACCAGGAGCAACCTCGCCACAGCAGCGGTTGTGTTCCTTCAGCAACATGATATGAAGCGCGAACGTTACGGGAAACCGGGCAGTACGCTGGTCGGGAATCTGTTCGTGAAAGGAGCGGCAAACGGCAACCAACAGTATCGGTGGGCGTAGGGGCGACCGGGGCTGTCGGTGGAACGCTGACGGTGACGGCGAATGCACGTACAACGGTATCTGGGCATGTGGTAGCAGCAACGGTCAAAACAGTCGTCGCTGTAAGGAGTAACAAATCTATATCACTAACGGTACGGATAACGGTGACGGTGACAGTATCGGTATCGGTAAAGGCAGCGACAACGCTAACGGCAATGTTAACTGTGAAGATGACGGTGGCGGTAACGGTAACGGTAACGGTAACGGTAACGGTAACCGTGTCGGTAACGAGAGAGTTAAAGACATCCCACGGTAAGGGTTGCAGTTGTATGACTGCCCCATAAGGTCCCTGGACAATTGACATGTTCATGTAAGGAACTACAGGTTAGTGAAGCGATTTAACAAGAACATAGTGTTTAGGACCAACGCACAGAAGTTTGGTCAGGTTGTACGAACGAATGCCTTCAACGCCATTTTTCGGGTGAGATATTTAGTTGTTGATGTCATGTGAGGAGCTCAAAGACTGATCCCGCACTCCTACCGTGGAACGGCTCGGTATCGGTAAAGCCAACGGAGTGGGCAATGATAACGTAAAGGGAAACTGTAACGGTGATCGTAAGAGTACTAGTAACGGAAACGGAAACGGGAACGGTAACAGTAACGGTAACGGTAACGACGACGGTAACAGTAACACTGACGGTAACGGTAATGGTAACGGTAACGGTAACGGTAATGGTAACGGTAACGGTATCGGTAACGGTAACGGTAACGGTAGCGGCAACGGTAACTGTGACGGCAACGGCAACTGTAACGGTAACGGTAACAGTAACGGAAACGGTAACAGTAACACTGACGGTAACGGTAACGGCAACAGCAAAGTTCCTCAAGTTTTAACGGCAGCTTCGATTTCATTGATAAAGGTAGCGGTAGTGGTGGCGGTAACGGTACGGTATCGTCAAAGGAAATGCATTTATTGAAACGGTAACTGTGACGATAACGGCAGCGGTAGATGTGTCAGTAAAGGTAACGGTAGCTGTAGCGGTACTGGTGACGGTAGGGATTAGATAGACTACATGTGAGAATTGACGGGGATGGTAGCGGTAGATGTTACGTTAGCGGTAATGGTAGTGGTTTCGGTAACCGTAACGAGAATGGGGATACAGGAATCGCTCTCGATTGATGGTGCTTCTAAACTGAGGATATATCCGCTATTACTGGAGTAGCGTTAATGTTTCGATAATAGAGTTCCGTTTACCTGGTATTCTCGTAGGGTATGGGACTACTGCACAATCTTCACCTTGGTCTACCTCTCCATGACAGGTGTGGGGTGATATCCAGGCTTCGGTAGGGAGCTACTTCTTGTGTTTGTGTTCATCAAATCCAAGCCCCCTCGTAGAAGAGGCTAACAACTTTGCGTATTTATGACTCACGACCAGCACCGCGGCGTAACTGGATGATATGACGAGCCTTAAAATACGATCCAGAGAATGTTTCAACTTGTTTTCTTATGGTCTTAAACTACTCCTAGAGTGATGACAGGGAGGTATGCTATTGTGATACCGTAGATTCATTCGACAAGCTAGTTGTGCGAACTCTAGAAGGTCTTCGCGTGAGGATCGCCTGGAAATTATCGTGTACTATACATGTAGCATATATAATGGCGTCGGTACCGGTAATGACGGCGGAAACCGTAGCAGTATCGTCAATTGTGATGGGAGCGGAACTTCTGACGACGATAACGATGATCGCGGCACCGGCGACTAAGGCGGCGCGGCGAATACGGAATCGACCAAAGAGTCATACCACGTTAGGGGTGCCGCAGATTATAATTTTATTCTCCGATCATTGGGAGCTATATGAAAATCAAAATCAACATCAACATCACCCGGGGATCGCAACGCTTGTAAAAAAACAACATATTCTCGAAAATCTATATCATACTCTATGGAACTTACACACGTGAGAGCCTGCACCGGTCAGGAACGCTTTTATCGTTGGGTAACTCGAAAGGACTTCGCTGGGGAGGGGACGGGTTGAACCAACTCACGGTTGCAGATGGGACAGGCTGGGACAATATCGATGAGGTGGTGCTTTGGGTCTTTTGGCTTTGACGCCAGCATCCAGCTTACACTGCCCTAGAGCGGCGAGCATATCTCTTCACTGCTGTACAATTTTCGAAGTCATTTGGTGTAGGTTTGTTGGTAATTCAATGCACATCCCCGGGACGTTTTCCTTCCAAGCGTACGCAGCAGAAAGTAAAACTGTTTTATACAATATAAGCATATTGATGTCTATACATAATCGTCGCAGCATATTGAAGTCTTTACATAATCGTCGCTAGTGAAGGCAAGGCGCCGGAGTTCATTGCTAAACGAGAACACATATAATCATTGAAATTGACGGTGTGTATGCTCTTGAATACATACGGGGTGCACAGTCCACTGAACCACACAGTCACGTGACTGATTGAGTGGCCTAGGGCGTTTACATAACCATCAAAGTTTACTGGCTCGGTTTTCATGTTCTGGTGCTAGCGGGATGCCGGCGAAACGGCTGGTGGGTTAGGATCACGTCTCGTCGGGTACTTGTTGATCTAATGCAATATTTGTGGTCAGGGTCCCTCTGCCCTTTTGACCGATGTGGGCCCACGCCCTTCAAGTACGACGGCGTGTTTTTCATTGTTGGCCCAACGCTGCCGACCACACGATATCGGTATAACCTTCGCCTATATCAACGCTGTTCGTTCCAGGAGAAATTACATCAACCACATTTGCGCAGAGTCCGCTATTATTTTACGCTTTGGGCAGCGTGTGTCGACTTCACGCTGATCGGGCTACGCCGCCAGCTCACCATCCAAGTACCGTCGGCGTTCTGGAAGGGCACTCCCGTGTCCGTCACGTTCATGAGACCGCCGTCCATGGCGCGGAACTCTTTCGCCTCCTCGTCGCTTCTCCCGTACATGAAGTCCAGGTCGATGTACGACGTGGCGTAATTGAAGGGGCTCCTAACGAAGTCCGGACCGACCGCCGCGTCTGATCGATCGAAACGGATATCGTCGGAATCGGCTCCCAGCGGACACCACAGGTCTACCACCCCCCCCCCATCGTCGCACGCCACGTCGAACGGATCGGAGGCGTTGTCGACCGTGAGGGAGATGTCGTAGGTGAGTAGCTGCCCCCAAGCCACAAAAAGGGCGCTCTTGGTGGATACTTTCGCCGTTGAGGACAAGAAGACGTCGTTCATAACCTTCCTACGGCGACAAACGATTTTTATCATCGGAACCAATACAGACGGTAATGAGATTAAGCTACCTTTTAGTTGAATGCTCAGAAGGACAAGAGCTCAATCTATGTACGAATCAACGTGGTTTGGGAGCAAAAAACGGGTCTACGCGGACCTCGAATTTAGACCTAGAAACGTCGACAAAAAACCTATAGATCTACTTCTGAGGTGATGGCGGAGACACCTGCAAAGTGGAGGGGACGACCACGGGTACTCTGGAAAGGTACTTTCGCGATGCAAGACAGGAAAAAGCCGCTCTCAACCTCTTTATTGGGGCATTTATGTATGATTTTACCATGGCAACCATCCCTCACGATGATAATGTTGATTTAGGTCGGCGAAGAGTATACAACACGACAAAAAGGTTATGATCAAGGCTCCAATGGGAGGAGCACGCCTGGGCCCATACAAAAGTCAGCCCTGCGTAAACAAAAGAAAGCCCTGCGTACTTTACTGGCAAAATATGCCGACATCGAACGACGCATGGTATTGTTTTTGAGGCGCCTCACTGGACCAGTTCTACAGTTCAAACAATTTAACGAGTCACTTTGCGTAAGCCTAAATGATATAAAACGAATATAATATGCGAAACAACAATCAATGGTATTCCAAACATTAGGAGTTAAGGAGGGCCTCTGTCCAAAATATTTAGATATATAGACTACATGAAGAGTGTTACTTCTATCGCAGTACTCGCCGCTGCTCGGAATGTCTACCGTGGTACCCCCCCTCCATTAGCCTTGGTCGTACTCAACACCGTATTTATTGGGCCAACGCATTAATCCCCGATCTGCAACCAGGACAAAGAATCACGAAAAACCCTACACGTATTGGCCACGGCTGGGAGGGGGGGGGGGTGGGTTAGATTCACTCTTGACAAAAGGAAAGAGTACACGAGGGGTGCCATCAAGGCCGGGAACGCCACCAGGAACCGGTTTAAATTGTGTGCTTCAGAGCAGAAGACACGCTCGACGGTTGAGGTAGCGGTTTAGGCCAAGTTGATTCTGGCTCAACGGGCTTTTAGACTGATGACTCATGCTCGGTACCTAATACCTGGTATCGTTTGAATACTTTTTTTCTATAATTTGACAAGTCAGGACTAATTAGTGCGCACAAACATCCTGCTGGGCTGTTTGATCATACCTAGTCCACAAGATTGTTGATCGGGGGCAGGCGTGTCAAGGTTCCCAAAATCCGTTTGTTGAGTGGGGCGTCAGGTCGAAAAGCCCGAACCAACTAGGTACACTCTTACCAAAGCGTGCGCCAAATAGAACACATAACTTCCCTATACCAGGTATATAAGATAACACGGCTGAATACTAGCCTCGCCGTCGGTCGGTCGCCCCCAGGAGGTGCGGTTACACCGTCAGAATAGTCAGCGCCGGCCACAGAGCGGATCTGTCAATTCGGTTGCCGGTATCATTTGGTTCGGACAGGGGCAACGGCGACGAACAGACGGCGAAACCAATGAGTCGCACATACAGCTGCAGGTGATCGGCGTACGTGCACGATCGATCGCGAAGTTTTGCTTTTGCGTTCAGGCAAGCGTCATCATCTCAATCTTACATTATAACAGGTTTAGCAAAAGACGTGCGCCGTCTGGGCGAGAGTCAACCCACGACTCACGTGAAGGTCCGAGGGGCGCGTGACGAAACGATCGTACCCACCACACACCCACTGTTGAAGTTTTCCGGTCACGCATGTTCCCAACGTCGGGTGTTGAGCAAGAATGTTTAAGGTTCTATAGGTGAGCCTGAGGCATGTCAGAGGCCACTCCCATTAATAATAGCAGTACCTGGGTTGTCCCCGCTGCCCCCCACTCTGGGTAATCGGGGTTGTTTCCGCTGCCATCGTAAGCCCTCGATATGAACTCCACCTGTGCTTCGACTGCTGTCCGCACGAGGGTGAAAATCGCGAACAACAGAGAGCGCCAGACACTGACGCTGTCGTCGGGGTCCATAATCCTGAACGACACCATGGCTTGTCCGTCAGAACAATGTTGGATGCTGATTTCATGAGGGGAGGACAACGGCGGAGTTGTGGGAGAGGGAGGGCGTTCATATATATGCTATTGTGACGTATGAAGAGTGTTTTAATATTTTATTCAAATTGAAATTCTACAAATACTGAAAAGGTCAATAAATTGTGAGATGTTTCGAAACTAGTAGATAAAACCGATAAAGGCAAGTAACCCAAAGGGGGGCGGGGGGAAACCCGCTTCCAACCCCCCCCACCCACATCCCCCTCCCCCCGCCCCCCACCCCCTGCCCCTGCCTATTTGACCCCCCCTTTTCCCCCCTCCCCCTTGGTCCCCTCTTTCCTCTTTCTCTCTTCCCCTCCCTACCCAATAAACCGATAAATGCCACATGCGTCGACACACAAGAAGTACAGTACAATACTGCGACCTTGTATACCCTCACCACAAACTCACTTAGCCCCCACCTTCCCCCATATTGGGTATAAAAGATGTGATCAAACTTCTCTCTGCTACGAAAGGCTAATGTACCCGTCCAATTGGTAGGAAATTCGGACCCAGTGGATAGACAAGAGACAAAGCACCGGATTTACCCCCCCCGCGCCGCTCCCCCCCATCGTAGCCGACTAAACATAACAATGCCACATGTTAAAACTCCTTTTCTCCGCCCCACTACATGCCACAGGTTTATACACATGAAAGTTATCATAAAATATAGCAATATCGGTTGCGTTAAACCTGCCACTACTTCGTCCAGACCAAAGTATTCAATAAGCAGGCTAATCACATATACAAAACCTTCTTGTAACCTTTTATTTCAAGGCTTCAACACTGGCCTCGCGAAGTGTTTTTATTCAACCCACACAGTGTGGAAAAATGATCAATACACCCATAGTCAAACTATGAACAGTGACGGTATTATAAGTGTAATATGATATCACTACAACCCATAGTTGTCAAGGTTGGTTGTTGCATGTTTATCTCCAAGGACAAATATGCATATAACCATACTTGACAAAAGCCGCGAAGGGGAACGTTGAAATTCCCAAACGTCGCTCGCAGTTTTTTTTACCCCCCGAAGCAGTTTCCTCGGCGTATATCAAAACATTTTGCGGGTATGCACAACAGCCCCCCCCCAACCACTGCAAACTACTATGTATTTGAAAACACCACTCTAAAACAACACGATAACGAAGTCTAGAACATCACCAAAAACATACACGTATAGCAACCACCACGCGAACACAAAATAATACGTGTTCAAATACACCACTCTCAAACAACTCGATAACGAAGCCTAGAACATCAACTGAAACAACCACGCGGACACAAAATATCACGTATTCGAAAACACCACTCTGAAGTCTACAACGTCAACCAAAGAATGCCCACACACTAAAACCACATACACGTCAACATACGAAACCCAGTCAAAAGATAGAACAGATGTACCCTGGATTCTAAATTGAGGTCCCTACGACTCGGAAACATCGCATAGTCTACATATAGTCTTTGCACACACCTAAAATACGTCAAAACTGTTCGTTGTTAAATATCAGGTTCATCAAGAACGCAAGAACAAACAGAACAAGAGACGAGGTAATCGTAGCAGCGCCCATCATTGTAGCATTCGCCCACCACATCACCTCCTTTGCAATTGGTTTTGGGCATCAGCGACCTGGGTCCAACGCATGCCCGTAGTGCTTTAGGTGAAGTGAGGAGCGGTAGTAAAAATGAGATGCGCTGCTCGATAACCTGTCTCTGATCGTCGGTATACTGAACAATCTTCGGGCCCCGTCTCCTCTGTATCAGGTGTGTGCGGAATTTTATTTGTCGTTTTCAAGCAAGCGGTTGCGTTGACATATACTACCTGGCTTGATGTAAAGGAATGGAACACCACTCAGCGATCATCTACTACAAGCTAGGGCATGTTTTCATGAGCACCACTAACAAGAGCACCAGGCATAGACGCGACATCGACAGGACCACAACATCTTCGACGACAGTGGGGAAAAAACAGGGCGTAAAATCGTACACTACATAGTAGCAATGTGAAAAAGAAGTACAGACAGATATATGTTACAACTGCGGTAGACCACACTACCAACCTATTACGCAGGGTATTTCGTGCCTCCGACCGTTTGCATGATCGCCTGACAACCTCTACCAAACGAAGTAGCAAAAAGAATGCCTAACAAAGTAAAGTCACCCTCGCGTTCAATAGTGGTGACATCGCATGCCCACGTCACCTCGCTTGGTGTATTTGTAAGATGTATCTCTGTCTTGGATTTGGCGACATCAGAGCCCCACATCGGGACGGCAAAAATCGAAGGCGTAAAATCGCATATATGTGAGACAATAATAATGGGAAGAGGAGATACAGAGAGGTATGCTAAAATTGCGGTAAACCGCACTACCAACTTATTACGTAAGGTATTCCGTACATACCGCCTGCATGATCGCCTCCCAACCTATGCCAAGCGAAGTATGACTAACAAAGTAACATAATTGAGCGCGTGTACACTAAACGTTCCTTTCAAAACAATAACGATTAGCATCTCTCCCTGTCGTTCTTAATAGCGGTGACATTGCATGACCATCACCTAGCCTGTTGTATTTGGCAATATGCATCTCCTTATAATTAACGATGTCAGAAAAAAATGGTTTCTCCATGATTGTACGTATCGATTGAAATATCTATCATTCGATCCATGTACAACAACAAATTATTAAGCTTTTAACACGTTGTTTACTACACCTAAGAACTGGGTTGCATACTACATGTATCATCAAACCTTCTAGAAAAATAAACATTGCTAGACCGGGTGATATAAAGGGGTGTATTCTTGCTGCAACCGTCAGATTCGTACCCTTCAAGGGTTTATATTTTCCGCGCACATATTGAAATGCTCCCCCCTCCCCCGCCCCCGATCCCTCTTGCCTAAACGCACCACCTGAAATCAAAATCTGCCACAGCAGTAAACACTACCAGCCAGCTGATATCATCTTTTTATCCATCCAGCAATCCATGCCGTAGCTCTAACTCGTGTCCCCCCCCCCCCGCTTTGTTCCCCGCCCAGTTCGTTCAAACGCCCCACTTACAATCGAAATCGACCAGAGTAATAAACACCAATAAGCCATTGATATCACGTCATTATCTTTGTAGCCATCCATGACGTAGCTTTCATTCATCCCCCCTTCCACCCTCCAACGCCCCCTCTTTCCCCACTCCCCGCACGATCGCCTAGACCCAGCACCGCGCGTATAGTAGGCCCTCACATATATGATTAATACGCGCGATCGGAGGGTCACACACAATGTTGCGAACATCAGTGTCGACCAAATCCTTGATTTTAATATTACATGTGACCTAAACCTCTTGAAAACCCTCCCCCCCCCGCCTTTGTTTTTTCTTTTTTTTTTCTTCCCTCGCTTCTTCTTGCTTAAACGCCCCACCTACTATTGAAATCCGATAAAGTGATAAACACTTTCACGCCCTGGATATCGCCTCGTTATCGTTCCAAAGCCGTCCATGCCGCTGCTGCAATTCCCACACACCCTCGTCCCCAACGCCCCCTCGTTCACCCACCACCCGCACCATCGCCTAGACCTAGCGCCACGCGTATAGCCAACCCCTACATCTATGCGATCTAAAGATCTCCCCCCCCAATCCCCGGCCTCCCCCCGGCACATTTCTCCCCCTTCCCCGCAAGAAATATTTATAGTTTCCACGAACAAATTGACCTGCCCCATCCGTCCCCTCCCCCCGCTTCCCCGCTCCCGCCCCCCTTTTGATCAAAATCAGGCCCCCACGTCCTTAAACACTCCGTCCTCCTTTCACCGGATATTCGACTTACAGGATTCACTTGTTAAACCGATGCATTTCCTTCCACAGTTGTCAATTTTTGTCACCCTCAGAAACGGGTTTTATAGTTTCCGCGCACAGACTTCCTAACATCACCCTGTTGACCCTGATATCTGCATTGCAGTTGCAAGGGGAGTCGCCGAACTATATCCTTAATGAGGACACACAACCTGTAATACGCGCGATCGGAGTATCACACACAGCTTGCAAAGATGAGTTTCGACAAAATATTCGATCTCACACCTGGAGTGTATTTCAATTTTTACAACAAATATATAAATATATATTTTAGCTGCTCGCGTCAGTCATCTGATCATTGACCACTATCGCTTTTGTGATAGGAGTATATTGGGGTAATGTATCGGGGTAATGTATTGGGGTTATATGGTGGGTTGATATATTGAGTACACCAAGGTACCCCATTCACGAGTGAATTTGCGCCTCGCTGATGAAACGACTTTACACGATATGCCTAACGCAGCGTGGCTAACTATTGCACTGCGGGTTCATGTCGCTATATGAGTATTTACAATAGCACCCAACGCTTAAAACTGCAATGGAAAAGGTGGGCCGTCACTAGCGTGAGTGAATCCTGGCCACTGCGAAAAAATACCCAAAAAGCAATAGAACGCCCCCATTGTGGGATCGGTCGGCACCAGTTAAAAAACACATTAGGAACAAGTTTTTCAATTTGGGGACAACCGCATGGAGTTCGCGTGTGTGTTGTGCTGAGTGATGTTGCGTTCTGTTGATATACGCTGAATTAACCCCGTAGCTACCCGTTTGGGGCCTGACAGGAAACTATGTCAGAAAACGCGCCGACCACTACAAAACCGGTTACACAAGGTGTCCTGGGTTGCTGGATGGTGCTTGTATTCGACCCGCAGTCTTATGAGATGAACGACACACCCACATGCCACAACGAACGATACCAGTACCGATGTAGCACGTGTTTGTTACAACGTCAACAAGACCACACCGCACTTGACTGTTCTAAGGTTTCTGAGTGTACGGGCCCCAAAGACAGTCCGACTGACGCTAACGCCGGTTTCTTGGAGTTCGTGTTTTGTGTCGGCGATGACTTCATGCACAGAAATGAGCAGGTGAAACTGTGTGAAATGTCAAAACTGTCGTGTGCAAGGCAACCTCAATCATCTGGAAAAGGGGGGTCTAACCCTGCAAACAACGTAGGCCTTGACCGCCAGGGCTTACCGCGGGTACGTACTGCATATTATATTAGCTGTCAGGTCATGCGTGTTGAATAACGTACGGGTAGCGACGGATTTCCAGCATTTGGAGTTGCTCACTGATACAAGATTAGTCGTCCTACTTGAGTATGCTAGTAAATTTCGTGCTTCTGTTTTCTGCACTGTTTCTAGTTGTTCTACAAACTCTGCTTTCCCTTCCCATACTTCTCCCGCGTACTCTAGCTTTGGTACAGTCACACATTCATCACAATATTAATTCAATCCCGGTTTCAAGGTGCGAGTCTGTTAGAATCGCATTCATCTTGCCTACTTGTGATTAACCCTCTCCTCCTACGTTCGCTATGAGTGTAACCCAATAGCAGTCCTTCGAGATCCCTATCCCAAGGTTTGTATACAAGGAAATCATAATCCCTCCTTCCGTTTGAAAGTTACCAGAGATGCACCTTGTCTTCGTAACATACAACTACCTACCGTACTGCGCACTGTTTTACGTTCTCTGCCGTTCTCCGTTCCAGGTGTACTCCAGAGCCTTCTCTATATGTTCCTGCAATCCTTCGGGTGTGCCTGATATCCCCACGTATTATTTGGCAGATAGATGTCAACGTCCACAAATAGAGACTTCTTGATTTGCTACTTCGACTGCTACTATCATGTCACTAGTATATAGTCTATACCTTGAATAGATTGGGTGATAGTGTAGATCACTGTACAACTCCTTGAAAATATCAACGTATAGTCTATATATAGAAATTTCCCTGTCCAGCATCACAGCATTTTTTTCTCGCACATTTCTTGATATTTTTCATTGATATTTATTTACGTATTTTCTCTCATTCCAATTTCTCACATATATTTTCACAAGGCGTTTTATAATTTCCGCGCACAGACTGACTAACATCACCCTGTTGACCCTGATAGCTACACTGTAGTTGCAAAGGGGAGTCGCTGACATATGTCCTTAATGAGGACACACAACTCGCAATACGCGCGATCGGAATATCACACACAGCTCACAAAGATTAGTTTCGACAAAATCTACGATCTTCTTACAGCTGGAGTGTATTTTCATTTTTTTTTAATATATTTCCACAACCCATTCCCCCATACTGTGTATCTACTAATAGGAAGAAACAGTCGTTAGAAGCCTGCAGTCTATCCTATCTTAAAATATCTTACTTAATGTGTTGTCTACATATGGTCTACGCAGCTACGGTTTGGCCTAAACGCTGCCTGCCATTAGCTTGCTTCTCGTCCTTCTGCAGCACTGTTCCCATTCCATGGTTCAAAGTTGTAGAGAATGATTTGCCTACGGTGCTTACTGTAAATGACATTATCTCTCGGTAGTTTCTCAGGTCAGCCTCGTCTCGTTTCTTGAATAGGTTTACTACTAACCCGTCGTTCCGCCTCTTAGGCGCGTACACGGATGTCCGTATCCAATAATACACCTTACTTAACCGTCATGGTAGTAGCCATATTTAGTTTCCCCCCGTACTTGGTAAATTCATTCCCAATTTCTAACAGCCCTTGCTTGCTGCCTTTCTATACATGAGTTCAGATGCACACTTCTTTCATTCTTTTTTTTTTTCAAACTCTCTGTGCGTAACACACTGGAACCGCGGTCTTCACTTTCTGATACACCTACGTTCGCCTCTGCCCACACGTTGGGTTACTGTGGATCCCATTATGAGACCGCTCGCAGAATGCAGTCATATTGTGACTTGTTGTTACTATGCTGAGCTCTGTGATCAGTAGAAGAGGGGGACATGGCGACTTCATTATTTACAAAAATTGAAAAACGTGGGCTGTGAGTACGATGTATTGAATGGTTGAAACTCATTTTGTTTCAACGTCCTCGGGCTGTCTGTATCGATTGGTTAAAAGGAAGGAAGCTCGTATCGACCAATGACTGGCCTTCAATATTTTCAATAAAATTTAGGCTTTTTCAAGCGAGGGCGAAACAAGCATTTGCGCTGCATTTTGGATAAACCGGTTGGAGGTTCTGCAAGACATGTCTGCACAGTATTTCGTGCGAAAAACCGAAGACCTGACCCGCCTATCTACCTATTATGTTCAACACGTTGTAGAATGTAGGCCAAAACTAGTTCTTACAACAAAACCTAGTCATTTGAAGGAAATGACGTATGTTACTCACTTTTCCGCTCTTGTGTCTAAATGTTCACGCCGTTTCTGAGAGATTGACCTTGACCTCTTGCACGCGTTTTCTCAATGGTCATCCGTAGGGCTTACCTCCGGGGGGTTATCTTTTTCATTTTTTTGCCAAAAACGTTTGGTCTAAGGTGTCCACATTTTCCACAAAATATATATTAATTGACGAAAAATCAAGTAACCAAAGAAGAACGAAAAACAAAACACGTGAGACCTTCGCAACGGAACATAGAACGTAATCAAAATTTCACGGTCAGAATCGAAACAACGCCGTGGACATCTCCGGGAGATGATTTCGGTCTTTTTGTTTGAGCCAGCCTGTATCCTTGCTAGCATCTATCTCACGACGGTATCATCTGTTTTCTTGCCCCTCTGCTGCACCTTTTACTTTCCTCCAGGGGTGTCATTTTTTCAATGCAATGTTCAAGGACGGCTTGCGTTAAACAACGTCTTAATCCCACATAGACATGCCCCGCGTACGTCGTTTTCTCCATCGCATGCACGCTTCAACCTATGCGTAAATACCCCACTAATAAAGAGCTCGAGTAGGCCTTCACTGTCTAAAGCTTTGCCAATTATTCCCCTACATTATGTACCGGCTCCTATCCTCTAAGATATCAAGATGTCTGAATACCCCTTCGTGCCCCTTCTCGTCATTAAGCATGTATTCGGTTATTCATTGGCAAGGTGTCTGTTTCATGACTGCAGTAGGTCCGATTTTAATGTCATGCATCATACACCTCTCCCCTTCGTTCGGAAGATGGATAGATGTCATGTGCACCTAGTGTCGGGGAGTTCAGGATGATGTCCGGCCAGATTTCCACCGCCCAACGGGAACCAGATATGTTTCTCGGGCAACTAACAATGAGACCCAATCCTCATGTGCGTATAGCATATAGTCTATATCGGGGTGACGTTGCTGTAGTATATGAAGCTATGTGTGTGAGTGTCGAGTGGTGCGCCGTCAAGCCCGATTTTGGTCGATGGTTTATGTATGTTGCGATATAAGAGATTATGTACCAGGTTGCTATGCGAAATGCTCATATTATTTTTGTCGAAGTCTGGGTTTTGCTTCGGTATCATAAAAAAAGGTTATTTTGTCGAGCTATTTCTATCTGATATATAAATATGAATATGCACTCCAGCTGTGAGGTCGAAAGATGTTTCGAAACACGTACTCTCAAGCTGCGTGTGATGCTCCGATTGCGCCTGTTAATGCGTGCGTGTCCTCATTCGGGATTAAATTTTCAATTATATTCTTGTCACGCACATACATCTACTTTCCAGCTTCTAGAAAACCGTGGTCACAGGACCTAGGGATCGTCCCTTCTCCTCGCCGGTCCTTGCCCTCAATTGTTACCGCGCATAGAGTCCAGAATCTCACTGCTCGTCGAATTTTCATCGAGTGTTGCTAACTCACGCTTTCGCGCTTTCCGCAAGTCAACATGCGCACAAAAAAAAGTCGCCACGATGTTATAGGAGTATGCACTCGGGGGGATTCGAACTCACGGAAGACCTATACCAGGCACGAAGATAACCTGATACGCCACCGAAGCGAGCAGGATATAGGTCGGCGACTCCCCTTACAACCACCGTGTAGCTTGTACCAGGGTCAACAGGGTGATGTTAATCAGTCTGTGCGCGGAAACTATAAAACCCGTTTTTGAAGGGGGCCAAATCAAACGGCTGTGGATGGAATGAGTCACATTGCCATGTAATGTCTGTTAAGTCGTGTATCCGGTTAGAGGTGAGAGGAGGGCGGGGTGATTAAGGGTGGGGGGAATTTGCTACATACAGTTTTAGCTTAGATAAATGTACAGAGGGGCTTACTGTAAGCGTGGTGCTAGGTCTAGGCGTTGGTGGGAATGGCGGGGCAGAAAGGAGGCGGGAGGAGAAACATTGATGTGGAAATGAAAACTTTAAAATGCATGATTTAGAGCTATGGCATGGATTACTCGAAACGTTACACAGGTAATATCAACTGTCGGGTAGTTCATATTTGTCCGACATATTTTGCTATCATATGGGGCGGCGGAGGAGGGGGAGTGTGTTTTTGGGTGCATGTGTGTGGGGTGATTTTAGGTGCGGCGGCGAGGGAGGGGTGGGGGGGGGGAAGGTCAATGCGAGCACAAGATTATACCCCGCGTGTTGAATGAAAGGTGCCCAATATTTCAATGATACACTATCACGTGGATGAGAGGAAAACTGTTTTTGCGTGATCTGATGTTGATTTTTATAAAATGTATGTCTCTCGTCTGTGGTTTAGAAGGTTAAACAGTACATAAATTGGTGGTGTAGGGAGTTATTTCATGTCTCTACCCAGTTGAGGTTGGTATGGGGATACATAACAAAATGTTGATTGAGTCATTTGACGTCAAAATCTGTTCGCATTTTGGTATGAGAATATATACCTGATTAGTTAAGTAATTTCGTGTCTATATCCGTTTTGGGGCTTGTTATGGGTAAACACATAAATATAGACTATGGTTGCTTGGGAAATGTCATGTTTGTATCCGGTTTGTGTGTCGTTATTGGTACACAAGCTAACTGAAACAGGTTTCTCCAGTCATTTGATGGCTCAAATCTGCTTTGTAGTTGAGTACGGGAAAAAGAACTGATTAGTTCGGTTGTTCTATTTATATTTCTGTTTCGTGTTTTGGGATATTGTAGCCATAAACTGGTAAGTAAACGTATTTCTTGTCTATATCTGATTTGTGTGTGGGTATATGGGGAAGTATATTGTTAGCTGAGCTATTCATATTTCTAGGTCTCGTTTGCTTATAGTTTCTTGGACTGTTAAACTAACTGGTCAGTTCAGTTGTTTCATCTTGATTTCAATTTTATGCTTTAGGGGGGTAGATTGAAACTGGTTCGTTTATCATTTTCATGTCTATCTGGTGTGAGGTTTGGTAGTAGATACGACATAAAAGTATATATAAACTGCAGCGTAGATGATTTTTCACACTCACATGTATGCATGTATCTGTTATGTCTTGATGTGAAAAATGAAATGGCGGAATAAAATAATTCATGTTTTATCTGTTCGCGTTTTTTTCGTGAAAACGCACCAAAAGCTGTAAGTTCGTTTGTAAGTGTTTGGTTGTTGAACTGCCGTTTGCCTGGTGTCTTTCGTCTTCATCTGTGCTACCTGTACGAAGAAGGGAGTCTGTATAGTGCATGTCTTGTGTGCGGTGTTTCGTGTACAGCGTCGCTGCTACTCTTGCCACTCGGTGCCAACCCATCAACGTCTAGCGGCGAGGGCGTGGGGGTGGACGGAAACAAGGGCTACGTGCGAACGAGAAGAAGCAGGGGGCGGGGGAAAGGGGCCGCGCGGACGCCCGACGAGGAGGGGTGGGGGGGGGAGGCGGCGGAGGGTACAAGGAAAACGGACACCGCACGACAGAGAGGAGGAGGGGGTGGCCACAAAGGGCTGCATACGGCCGGAGTTGCGGAGGGGGGGCAGCGGCAGAGGCGCTGCTCCAAACTGGGAGGAGGCGAGGGGGCAGGAGGGACGAAGGGATGATGAAGTCGATACGACTGAGAGCAAAGGTAGAGGGGCCCGTATGAGAGTGCCGCAGTGAGCCGCACGCAACGAGTAGGGGGAGCAGAAGGCAACGGGGCTGAACGTTAGCCGGAGCCAGGTCACGGGAATCGGGTCAAACTCGGGAAGTGAGACCGGTTTCGGAGGGGATCATTCCCGCAAGGGGGACACGGAACGTGAACCCCGGAAAGAAAGGGGAGGGAGGCGCGCCAAATTCGGCCGCTTAAAGGAGCTGGGAGGAAAGCATGTCAGCCACCGGCTGGCAGGGGGCGGATGGGACATGCGGATCACCGAAACGCGGGGAGAGACATCTGGGCGGCATCGAGGGGGCGTTGATCTTACAGCCGAGAGGGGGAGATTTAGCGAAGGTGGTGGTGACGTTGGGACGCGAGTCACAAGCACTGTATTTTTGGTGGGGCGGGAAGCGGAAGTCGGCTTATGCGAGGTTAAAAAGAATGTTGTTACCCCAACAAGGGCTAAGACGGGGGGGAACGCCCTGTTTAGCAAAGCGGACTGCATATGAATTGACCAGAACAAGACGGGCTAGGTCGGGATTGGGAAATGGGGTATGAAGATGGCGAAGCACGTAGGGTGACACAGCAGACGGAAGGGTTGATGGGAAATGTGGGGTGGCGGGGAGAGGTCGGGATGAGGGCCTATAGATGAGCGGAAGGGGGTTGAGACGTTTTTCGATTGCGACTTCTTTACGTAGCTGCAACAGAGAACATTGGTTAGCACGCATCGGTCGAGGCGGTTGGTGGGCTGTACTTGGTAAACGGGAGTGTACGGAAGACACAGGCTGGCAGACATGGAGAAAGGAATAACGATCAGGAGGTGGGAAAGCATGTACGGGAGCTGGTTTTTCGTCAGAGTTCTGGGGCCAGCATGGAAATGGGCAGGGGAACTGAAAGTGGAAGGGATGGCCGGAGACCGGTGTGTGCGGGGGGCTGAGTAGGGATCAGTTTGGCCGTGACACATGTATCAGCTTTTGTGAAGGGAACCAGAGGGATTTGCAGAGTGGGTGGTTACGGGCGCGACGCATAATGCCGGAAGAGAGCAAATGTAGCGTTTGTCAGAGGGGTGCAGCTGGGAACGGGCCAGAGGAAGGCAGAGGCCACCGTGAAAAAAAGTTTGAAAGGGAAGCAAAAGAGACTACGAGGGGTGAGCGGGGGTGACGACGATGCTACTGGCGGCAGGGGGGGGGAGTGGAAGGGAACGCAGCTGATTTGCTCGTGAAGATGTTATATTGCTACGGATGCAGTCTCACGGGGATGAGAACACCGGTGGGTGGGGTCATGGAGCGGAGAGAAGTAATGGGGTTGACAAGGACAAATGCGACGGACTTCTGAAGGCGCAGGAAGGAGAGAAGGGGGGGGAAACGGCGGTCGCAGATGAGAGGGGAGCAGCGCGGTAACTCGCAATCTAGAACAAATGATTAATCGAGTATAATGGGATAGCATAGTTGAGAGTCGCGGCAGTGATACATCTAGAGATAAGGAAGGTTCGAGGTCACAACTATTTGCAGAAAATTTGAGGTGGAACATGAAGGATCCAGTACAGGGAGCTGGAATTCTAATGAAAGTACTGAAGGGCCAAGTTGGCGGCCGGGGCAGTGAAAACGATGGGGCGTGTACAGCAGAGATGCGAGGACGCTTGCCGGTCTAAGAACGCAGGTATTGATTTTTGGTCTGTTGATGTATATTTTTAAAAATCAGGGCAAGTCTGCCTCGTATAGTAGCCAGAACTAGAGACGCGGAGAGGGGGGACAGCGGCGGGAGATACTGAATGAGGGGAACACGAGGTCGTTTCAACCCTCCCTATGCGTGGGGCGACATGATCGTAACGACCAAAAATATTCGTGAAGAGCAGACCAGAACGGAATAATGTCTTGTCATTCTGAAATCTGACGGAACGGAAAATGTATTTTTGGGATGAAACGAGGTACGGAGGTGGGGAGATGGTTGATCCATGTAGAGAAATATATATATGCTGGGAGAGGCAAAGCAGCCGCTGCTGTACAGGTTCACGTTTCGAGCCGGCAGCGGAAGAGGTGTAGTAGCAAAGTATGGCGTCTGCACAGCGCTGAAAGCAGTGCGGCACTAGAGAAGATCGACGGGAGGAGCGTGACGGAGCAGGGAAAGAGCAGGTCGTAACGCCGATAACAATGTCCCACCCAATCCCCCCGTAGTCATTACGAGCAGGAACGTTCAATAAAGGGGGCGGGGAGAGGGGGGGGGGGGGGGGGGGGGCGGGGGGGGGGCAGAGGTGAAGGGAAAGGAGGACGAAGGAGTCCACAAAAAGAGAAAAAAGTAACAAAAATAATCATCAAAACACAAATCAAAAGAGTCATGCACCAAATAGATGTCGTAGATACAGCAGCAGCAGTGTCGTAAGCGCGCATGCATTCAAAGTTACGACAACGGCGACAGCAGTCGTCGTACATCAAACCGAACTCCAAGATGTTCGTGCTTGAGAAAAAAAACAAAAGCGCAATAACTTGGCCTCCTGTTGCTGATGGAGAGAGGCGCCGGAACACCCTTCATATGTGTTGATGCAATATTTAACATTTGGAAATACTTTTCAGTTGTGAGATCGAATATTTTGTCGAAACTCAACTTTGCGAGCTGTGTGCGATACTCCGATCGCGCGTATTACGGGTTGTGTGTCCTCATTAAGGATATAGGTCGGCGACTCCCCTTGCAACTGCATTGTATATCGATCAGGGTAAACAGGGTGATGCTAGTCGGTTTGTACGCGGAAACTAAATAAAACTGTTTTCGAGGGGGACAAAATCTGACCGCTGTGGAAGGAAATGCATCAGGTTATCAAGTGAATCCCGTAGGTCGAAAAATCTGTGAGGGCAGGGCGGAGGTATTAAGGATGCCGGGCGTTGGGTTCGATCAAGAAGGGGGGGGGGGGGGGCGGTGCAGCTCAATCTGTGTGCGTGGAAACTATACATCCTGCCCTGTAAGTCGTACAACCAGTGAAGAGAGGGCGGGCCGTTGAAGGAGGTGGAGGTGGGGGTGGAGGTGGAAGTGGCGGGGGGGAAGGGGGGGAGGGAGGGGGGGTGCAGAAAGGGTTTATAAACCAACATCTCTAGGTCGCATAGCTGTATGGGTTTGCTATACCCGTGGTACTAGCTCTAGGCGGTGGTGCGGGTGGCGGGGATGGAGTGGGCGTGGGGGGGGGGATGAACGAAAGCTACGTCATGGATGGCTAGAAATTTAATGATGCGAGATATCAAGTGCTTAGAAATGTTTTTTACTGTGGCCGATTGCGATTGTATGTGGGCGTTTGAACGAAAATGCGGGCGAAGAAATGGGGGGGGGGGGAGGAATTAATTGGAGCTACGTAATAAAAGTATGGGTGGCTAGAAAGATAATGTGGTGATATCAGCTGACTGGTAGTGGACAGAACGATAAACAGGTGATATCAGTCGTCTCGTAGATTTTTCTCCTCTGGCATATTTATATTCTAGTCGGGGTGTTTGAGCAAGAGGGATCGGGGAGGTGGGGGGGGCGGACGGGACACTTTAATATGTGCGCTCCAACTATAAACCCTTAAAGGGGACAAATTCGACGATTGTATCAAGAAGACATCCCTTCATATCACCTGCCTGGTATTGTCTATTATTCTAGAAGATTTGATGTTAGATGTGGTATGTAACGCAATCTTTAGGTGTGGTAAAGAACGTGTTAAAGCTTCATAATGTTTTGTTGTACATGGATCGCATGAAAGAATATACAACCATGTAGTTACCATTATTTTCTTAAATGGCTAATTTTCTGAAAGAGGTACATAGTGCAAAATACAACAAGCGGGGGGGTGGGGGGTGTTGATGTAACCTAAATTACGTGCGTGACGGCCATGAAGGACCAGCACAATGCGAAAGCCTGACCGATTGACGATGGACACCAATCGCAAAAGGCTGGAAAACTGGCGAGGCAAGAGCGTTCGACATGACAAACAGTTAAGACACGGAAGACATCAAAATGGGTTCAGCCGAAGACGAAAAAACAAGCAAAACATTAATGAAAGCAAAACGCGCAAACTCAAACTAAAACGTCGACAAGTGGACGGTTGATGATGAATGTCAACATCAAGAGAGTGAGAGGCTGACGATCAGCTCGCGACGGCACAAAGAGGCCTGTGACACACCTCGTACCTTACGTGCAGCACCAGTCGCAGCACTGCACTCTTTTCGAAGGTGCGCATACACGCACACGAATAAAAAGGCAGCAGTAGTCCTGGTTCATGACGGCTCGAATGTGTCCTTGGGTTGAAAAAAACAACAATATATGGCGTAGCTAGCGCAACGCAATGTGGAAGCCTGACCGACGGACAGTGGGGCTGAACAGCAAGACGGGGGCAGTAGAAGCAGCTGTACGTTTATCTTGTGGGTGCACATTAACATATATAGGCTGGAGAACAGCAGCAGTCCTCGTACGTAAGCACTCACATTTGTTCCTTGATCGGACATTTCGTTGAGTGGGAAAACACATCGGAGCAGGCACTGGACTAGTTACACAACAACATGTTGAATCTAACCCTAAAAAAAATCGAAAAAACGAATCAGACGCACTCGCCAGGATTGGATGCGGAAAGCTCAAGAAGCGCACTGTAGGTCTAGCGTCTCGAGGCCCACGGCGCAATGCCTCGCGAACTTCACCCGGTGGCCGGCCCAGGCACAGGCGTTTCTGTCGATGCTCAGGTACGCCGAGAAGTCGCCCCTAGTCGGGTTTGATTTTCTTGAGCACGAGCGAGCGCCGTCAGGCAGCCCAGGCAGTTGTAGTGGAGCAGATGGAACAACTTGACAAGGGCGCCCGTACTCTCGTTCGACCCTGCCACAACCTTCGTCGTCACGCACCGGCGGCCACCCTGCGTGCCCCGCAGCAGGATGCCAAGAGCGAGGTTGGGGGGGGGGGGGGGGGGGGGGTCTAGTGTCACGTGTGCTTGCCCTTCCTCTGCAGGGTTTCTACCAAGCGCGCTTCATGGAACTGGTCGAATATTTGGTGCACGGGAACAAGCTTGAAAAATCGGCGTTGGTTGGTCATAGGGAAAACTTATGGGAGAGGCGGGGCGTTTCTGACGCACGCACTGAACATTCTGTCTCAGTGATATGGGGTGACCGCCCGCAGAGGTGTTCTTACGATGCCTGACTAGCACGGTATATCTAGACGGGGGTTCGAAGAACCCGCGAGAAACTGCTTCAATATTTTTTATTCTCGAGCCCGCTGCGGCGGCCACAGGTCGCGCGCAAGAGCGACACCTCCAGAGCGTGATCTCCGGTCGACTCCCAGACGGTCGGGCCGACGGCGAGCCTTGCCCGGCGAGCCCAGCGCAAAATTGTGCCGCCTAGCAATAGCAAATCTAATATATTCTGTACTATTCTCCAGGGAGTTGGAAGCAACTGAACACCACACAAACAGAGCACTCTTGAAAACGTATAACACCAGCGACGACATACACCACATAGGTACACCTGGAATGTAGAACGCTGATACAGAAATTTAGTGTCGAGCTACCAAGGTTTTTGACCCAGCTCGGAGTATAACTGTCGATTCCTCTTGATCGGTAGTGGCCCTTCGTGCTCCCCGCGAAATCGAGGATCAGGATTCTCTTGAAAAAGGGCCGTTCATAATTACATCCTAGGTATTGATGGAAATTTTGATACTTCAACGAAATCAACTAGGGTTGAGTTTTATGAGGACGAGCCTCAGTGGGTCCGCAAAAATATTGTCAACCGAGCAAACAACCATCACTACGAACAGCGGCGCTTGCGGAAGCTACCTGCGTGGTTGTTCCGTCGCAGTCAGCCTGACTGGTAGGTAGGGGTGCCGGTGTCTTTATAAGTGATATCCGTCACAAACTTGTCGCTCTACAACGCCCAACGTGAAAAAAAACTCTCCGATATTGCTCTCGGCGAGCTCGTCTTGTCGACCGCCTCGGATCGTTATCTTTGTCACCTCGACGAGGAGAGCTTGGCAACTCAACTCGTCCTCTATAATAATGCGATCAGCCATGACCTGCCAATGACCTTGAGAACGACTCTGATTAGCAGTGCGTGCTCGGGAAAGGCGACATAGCTGGAGGGGTGCGACTGCGCGATCGTGTACATACATAAAGATTTTTTATTTTTGAACTAAAACTTGTGTAGAAGAGGCGAGATTTTTCGACGTTGAGAACATTCGGGTTTTCCCGATCGAAATAGGGAAAAACCGAAAAATACGCGCAAACCTGGACCAATATTCTGGTCAAGAGCGACCTTTTGTTGGGTGTTGCACTTCTATATTATAGTCGGATCCAAATAGGAATATATCGTTGGCCAATGGTAGGTGATAGGTGTTCATGGATATAGATAATTATCCTCTTGGCCGAAATGTACTTTGGAAAGCGTCGTTAGCCAATAGATGATCGGCACTCATATCGACGCAGCTAATGTCCGAAACAAAATGATGGCGAAAAGGTGTACAGATACAGACAAACTGTCCAAAACAAATATAATTGTGAAACGGTCTACCGATCAACACTGTCTCATACCATCTAAAACGTTTGGATGAAGAAGTCCATTGATATCGTACATACTGCCTACACGATAAAATGGCGAAAAATATTACTGATTCTGCTATAATAACCACCCGAGAACCAGCGTTTTTCTTTCACGAGCGCTTCATTATGCGGCTGCTCGACACGAGAAAAGATGCAAAAAAAAAAATGATCGTGTTTGCAAAGGACTATCGAACGATGACGTCGGGGTGTCGAGGGGCAGCGTATCGCAGGAGACACGGCCCCGATCATATTATGAAAATGGCGATTTCGTTTAGGGAAGGTCGGACGGGCTACCGTAGAACGACTGGTCTATCGATACCTCACCTCCTGTCGGGGACAACAGGTGTTAGTTTTTCAGTCCCAGCATCATATCTCCCGAACATAACTTTGGTGCAGGTGTCCCTCGATGGCAATGTGTTCCAACATTAGTTTGGTAATTAGACTAGACTAGATGGCTATATTTATCCGCTGGCCGAACACACGGATAGATTAATATCGAACGCGATAATCGATACCCATTCCCAGTCACAATAGGATAATAAGTATACCGATCGATTCTCATCATCCGGAACAATGGGCATGCTTCCTCTGGGTCGGTTAGACGATATGATAGCATGGTTTAAGGAACTGTGTCTCTGCATACCACAACCGCGGTAGAGTCACCCCACGGTAATTATAGTAGCAGTAAAAGTAGTAGTTGGTAGTAGTAGTAGTAGTAGTAGTAGTAGTACTAGTAGTAGTAGTAGTAGTAGTAGTAGTAGTAGTAGTAGTAGTAGTAGTAGTAGTAGTAGTAGCAGTAGTAGTAGTAGTAGTAGTAGTAGTAGTAGTAGTAGTAGTAGTAGTAGTAGTAGTAGTAGTAGTGGTAGTAGTAGTAGTAGTAGTAGTAGTAGTAGTAGTAGTAGTAGTAGTAGTAGTAGTAGTAGTAGTAGTAGTAGTAGTAGTAGTAGTAGTAGTAGTAGTAGTAGTAGTAGTAGTAGCAGTAGCAGTAGTAGTAGTAGTATCAGTAGTAGTAGTGGTAGCAGTGGTAGCAGTACTAGTGGTAGTAGGAGCAGAAGTAGTAGTAGTAGTAGTAGTAGTAGTAGTCGTAGTAGTAGCAGTAGCAGTAGTGTGTGTGTGTGTTCTTCACATTAAACCGTTCTTCTACTCGTCGACAACCAGCACACCCAGTGTCCGTACTGATTCTTTACCCTAGAAAGATCAGCTCTGTGGTCACAAGCCACGACACAGAGATAATGCATCGTAATGCATTCGACAACGCAATGTCATGCCCTAGTACTGGGTACGACAGGCACAACATACATACGTCAGCAACAGAAATACATTGGAAGAGAGAAATACGAAATAAACAAAAACAAAAACAAAAACAAAAACAAAAAACGTAGTAGTAGTAGTAGTATTGTAGTGGTATGTGTACTAGTAGAAGTAGCAGCAGTAGTAGAAGCAGTAGTAGTAGTGTAGTGGTAGTAGTACTAGTAGAAGTAGCAGCAGTAGTAGAAGCAGTAGTAGTATTAGCGGTAGTTAAAAAGTGGTATTTGTAGTGGAGTAGTAGTAGTCTAGTAGTAGGAGTAGTAGTAGTAGTAGTAGTAGTAGTAGTAGCAGGAGGAGCAGCAGCAGCAGTAGTAGTAGTAGTAGTAGTAGTTGTAGAGTGGTAGTAGTAGTAGTAGTAGTAGTAGTAGTAGTAGTTGTTGTAGTAGTAGTAGTAGTAGTAGTAGTAGTAGTAGTAGTAGTAGCAGTAGTAGTAGTAGTAGTAGTAGTCGTTATAGCAGCAGTAGTCGTAGTAGTAGTAGTGGTAGTAGTAGTGGTTGTTGTAGTAGTAGTAGGGGTAGTAGAAGCAGTAGTAGTAGTAGTAGGGGTTGCTCCGTTAGGGTTGACCAATGTTTGGGACATTCTGGCTGCTCGGCCTCCTCAAGTGTAGTGTAGTGTACATTGGTAGTAATTCAATTATTGAGGTTATTTTAAGCCAATATTTCTTTTCGTTATATTACAGTGGTTTGTTCGAGGACCAGGGTATAGTCTAGAATGGTTGGTCGAGTTGCGGCGGCGAATGGGGTGGGAGTAATATTATGCGTAATTTACTGACCAGCTTACGCTAGCAGCTCAGACACACCTTGATTTTGCAGCACCTCAAGCGGGAGATATCTCGCTACTCATGGTTGGGGTTAGGGTTAGGGAAATGACTCGTTACGGTACCAACTTGTCTCGGCGGGAGTGTTCTGCATGTATTTACAGCTTCCATATACCCCTTTTTTTCATCGGACCATTTTCCGTAGTGCTTCCTTACTGTTTCTGTTCAACGCCCTGTACCCGTATTGTACAAACCAGGATTATTACGTGCGGATCACTTTTGTATGGTACTACGGGAATTGTGCAGTTGACGTTTGTTGTTGTTGTCGGGATTCTCACGTTAGATAAGCGCCGTGTTGTGGCTCATGATCCCAAACGCTCAGAACGGAGAACCAAGATAGTTGAGAAGTTTGGGGGTTCTGTGGTTCAGCAGTCCATCTGTTTCTGCGTGTGGGGCGAGGGGTTGATTCACACTCGCTCCATCTCAACCTTCGGCGTCCACGTCTAGCAACGAAATTCGTAGGGCTGTTCCAGTCAGACCCTGGAAGTTCAACCTCGACTTGTGAAAAAGATACAGTGCGTTATCTAATGGTTGCAGAGCACGTGAAGTGTACGGCTCGCAATCGGATTTGATGGGAACGACCCCCCCCTAGACTGCTACAGGACAGTCACTCATAGATGTATTCTTCGGCGATAAGAGGGTTGTATTAGATGCAATACTCACCTTTGTCCTCTGCGCCGTGTTTGTGTCAAGTTATATTAATAATTTAGATGCAGACATCGCGACAGTCCGCCATGATTGCCGCCTAGGACTTTTTCATGTATGTGTCAATTTCGCTGCTAGCCACTCCTTGCCGTCGACGAGGAATTGGATTACAGCCATCCAGCAATTATTGTGGTAAAGTGGTGATTCATCACCATAATCTATCGTGGTAGATATTGCTAGGAAACACGGCGATGGGAAGACAATCGCCACGACAGTCTGGGACTGGTCAAAGCTCAACTCGCCTTTGTCGTTTGAATGACTAGTTGGATCCTGTTGGCCACCTCATGAATTCATCAAGACCTCGGTTATACTTGAAACTGAGGCGGCACATGTTTGAAATGTTCAGCGGTGTTTTAAGCAACCATATTAGAGGTCTCGTGCTTCGTCTCTTGAGCCGCTTCGACCGTGGACAGGACGGGCCTTAATGGTTCCATAGCAACTTTTTCCAAGGGCGCCGTAATGCCGAAGGAGTATGGCGCTGGGTGTCGTTGAACGAAGAGCAGCAGACGCATGACATCCGGTACCGGTCCTTGTTTTGTGACTGTCCGATGTTCTTTCAGGGGTTCTGGACGTCGATCGATTTGTGGCATACGGGAATTCGTCTAGAGGATACCGCACTTGGAACCGTGGAACCTTTTTTAATACGACGTTAGACGCATTTGGTCCTCCGGGCGTGGTTTAAATATGGGAAATTGACAAAATCGGGTACACCCGGGTGGTTTCTAATCAAAATCGGGTACCTTTTTTTCTGCCACGGGGCGCGCTTACGTACGCCTGCAAAACGCCTCCAAATCGCCTTCTGGCGCCTGAACTCACTGCGCCTTGTGTACGCGCAGCACCCCAAACCGTTTTTTCGGCGTTCGAACGCTCAAAACGGCGCCAATGACGGCCCCCAACAAGTGTTCTCGACGGACAACCCGATTTTGTTCAGGAACACACCGGGTATACCCCGCCCTGTGCTTCGATTTTATCAACTACCCGATTTTGGCCATACTGCACCCGTGTTTGTTCACTTGCAAAACCCGCGGAGACACGGAAACGGACGACATCTCCTCGCAAACCAGCTGTGTGGAAGATCCCCCACACAACTAGCAACTTGCCGACTGTCATGCGACCACAGCAGCACTGCTAACTTCCCGGCCCACGAAGATCCCGCCCCGATGCAACCGCACTGCGAAGAATGGTGGCATGGCGGTGAGCGCGGACACCCAACCAAGATCCGGCGCTAGGACGAAAAGACAAGACCATTTTGTTGTTTGTTGTTCCCTTGTTTTTTTTTCACATTAACTCTTGTCAAAAATCTAGAGCCCGTGGTCACTCAAAGGTGCTGGAGCCCTAGGAAGATCCGCAAAACCAAGTGAAATCAAAATTCGTCAGGGAAATACTCCGCTTTCCCGCCTAAAAACGCATGATACAGAAGAAGGCGCACAAGTGAATAGGTCAAGTGTTCAAACTAAACTCACATGGCCGCGGGTATCCACTCAACTACAGCATAGAGTTCCCCCGTCCCCACAACTAACCAACTCGTATATGTAGCGACAGTTTCATACTGTGATGCGAACACATACTATTACTGTACTGCGAGCACATACTGTGCTGCGAAGACGTACTGGACTGCTAACACATAATGCGAACGCGTACACACACGCAACAGCTGTACTACGAAGTACAAGTAGTTTTGTTGAGTATACGAAGTACTTCGAAGCACCCCACCGCAATACATGCTCGGGGAAAGGGAGGACAAAAACGTTATTTTTTGGGAAAAACACGAAGTTCTCCGAAAACAGGGACCCTCAGGCTTGTCTGACGCGTGTTGTTGTGAGGACCAGATCACCAACAGTGGACCGTCTCTACATATACGAGTTGGTTAGTTTTGCGGACGGGGGAACTCTATGCTGTAGTTGAGTGGATACCCGCGGCCATGTGAGTTTAGTTTGAACACTTGACCTATTCACTTGTGCGCCTTCTTCCGTATCATGCGTTTTTAGGCGGGAAAGCGGAGTATTTCCCTGACGAATTTTGATTTCACTTGGTTTTTCGGATCTTCCTAGGGCTCCAGCACCTTTGTGTGACCACGGGCTCTAGATTTTTGACAAGGCTTAATGTGAAAAAACAACAAGGGAACAACAAACAACAAAATGGTCTTGTCTTTTCGTCCTAGCGCCGGATCTTGGTTGGGTGTCCGCGCTCACCGCCATGCCACCATTCTTCGCAGTGCGGTTGCATCGGGGCGGGATCTTTGTGGGCCGGGAAGTTAGCAGTGCTGCTGTGGTCGCATGACAGTCGGCAAGTTGCTAGTTGTGTGCGGGATCTTCCACACAGCTGGGTTGCGGGGAGATGTCGTCCGTTTCCGTGTCTCCGCGGGTTTTGCAAGTGAACAAACACGGGTGCAGTATGGCCAAAATCGGGTAGTGATGAAATCGAAGCACAGGGCGGGGTATACCCGGTGTGTTCCTGAACAAAATCGGGTTGTCCGTCGAGAACACTTGTTGGGGGCCGTCATTGGCGCCGTTTTGAGGGTTCGAACGCCGAAAAAACGGTTTGGGGTGCTGCGCGTACACAAGTCGCAGTGAGTTCAGGCGCCAGAAGGCGATTTGGAGGCGTTTTGCAGGCGTACGTAAGCGCGCCCCGTCGCGGAAAAAACGGTACCCGATTATGTTCAGAAACCACCCTGGTGTACCCGATTTTGTCAATTTCCCTTTAAATATTTTTTGAGGATCCGTCCCTAAATACAAGTTTGCAGCCAAGGGTGGTCGTGAAGTCACATAGTCCCGGCATGGCGTTGTCCCTACGCCTTGTGGGTTCTGGGTGATTCCAGTACAACAAAAGCCGACCACTGTGAGGGGGGCGTCACTTTCTGAGGTCCCTCTGTAACTCCATATATGTGATCCCATCGTCGCCGTTATATTCTCTTTTCGTTTGCGGGTGTATCTCGGCAATTAATTGCCCAATATTCTCATTGTGTCGACAGCAGGGAACGTACTGCAGACCGTCGTGTCGTAAGCGTATTGATAGTGTTGGACACCCCTTAAGGCCTCAAGGTAAGCCACCACTTCATCGATCTACTGCCCGAAGCAGTGCACAGGGAAATATCAACCGGCAAGCAGAACCGACGGCCACACGCCGCAGTGCACAGGGAGCTATCAACCAGCAAGCAGAACCGACAGCCACGCGCCAGTCTCCGTTCAATAAACGACACTAGCGCCGTATTTTCGGCACGTATCCTCGTCCATGAGCAATGCCTCGGCCGAGAATGCACCCGCTAATCACCAAACATGAACCGGGAGAAGTAAAACATGAGGCGAGCGTCAATGTCTGTGCCCGCAAATATAGCGGCAAGGCTTGTTTGAAAAATGTCCGTTCCTGCGAGTAGCCTTCACTTTCTCGTTTGCACGATGGAAGATACACGCTCGACTCTGCATATATATTTCAAGTAAGGTCTTGGGTATTGCCCCCTCCCAGAATAGCGTTGCGATCAATCACCATGCTTTTCGTTAATGTACATGGTATATTGTGTAATGAAAGTCCAGCGATGGGGTGGGGGGGATATCCTCATGTTCAGCACCGGGTTTGTTATCGCAATTGAAGTTCGTTCTTGTGCTCATCACAGCTTGTACTCTCCAGCTCAATGACAACTCCTAGGAGGTTATGCCTCAGCGACCTTCTGGACAAACCGTGATCGCAGCAGCTGTCTTCGAGTCTACGTACCTCCCTCCCCCCCCCCCCCCCAACGCTACCTACCTTTAGTTAATAGCGATACGTATAAGGCTTGTGTCCCCGGTGGTTCAATACGGCCATCAAGTCACCCATCGGGGGGGCGAGAACGGAAACCACGCCCGTGACCACGGCTTGTCCTGAAGGTCGCTGAGGTCAACACCTTTTTCAATTTTGCGGCAACAATATTTGTCTGGAACTAAGTACTTTCATTCGGTACATGCGGGGTCGACGAATATGGTATTGGACCCAGCGTTGTCAGAAAATGTACCTGTGTCCCTCCGCATATAACTGACATTACCCTGGTACATTCAGCACGACCAGTGAACGTGCCGTTGCCTCATAGAGAGACGATCTCTACTACTCTACTACTGTACTACTGTAACACTGTGGCCACAACGAATGAAGCCGAGATAAATATTACAAGTAATACATGAAGGTGACATTGCCATGCAATGCTCAATTCGATGTTAATCGACGAGAGTGGAAACTGCTTACGTTCCCGCGATAAATAGGAGGGCACATATCCTAGTGGGGGGGGGGGGGGGGGGGATAAGAGCCATCTTAGTGATCTCGGATCTGAGTTGCCTCTAGGGAGGCAAAAAGTAAAAGTCAAGGTACCAAGATAGCAGGAGGGGATGAGCAACACAAATCGTCGGCTGAAAGCAATGAGCACCCTGTACCACTCTGGTGGTATCATTGGCAATTCACCGTACGTAGAACAGTAATGGATACATTGCCTCAGGGAGTTCAATTGTCATTTTTATGGTTTCTTGTCACCTCTTGAAATCTAAAGATACAAACGGCAATGTCCATGGCCGATGACATACCACTTCTCCTTGTGAGAACGGAGGAACTGTTGCGTTGTGGACCAACGCACTCCAAGCCTACAAGGGAAGGTCCTCAAGGCTAATACCATCGGGTCCGCGGTCGCGCGAATCGGTACAACTTAATTAAAATAGGAAGGTTCTGCATACTGCATAAATCGTTACCGATTTTCGTTTCGGAGGCCGGAAATCAGTGTCTGGCGCGATGGTATTGGACACCAGCCGAAATAATAAAATACTCTGTAGGAACTAGAGGAGCGCGAGCGCAAGATGCTGGTGGAGTCCATTCTGCGTGTTGGGACAACCCGAAAAGGTGAAGACCGAGCGCCCGGCTGGATTAGGCCGGAAATCAAGGTGACGATCGGACGAGATAGATAGCCAGGAGTTTGGGGGCGGTCAAAGATATGCGCGTTTTTCTTTTTGGGTACTCGGAATACGAGCATAAGATACATTTCACAAATTGAGATGGAGAAGACCGAGTGCTGGCGAGGAGGCGAGGGCTGGTAAATTCGGGGACCCAACTGATGGCGGCTGATGCGTTCCACGATGGCGAGCCCTCGGTAGACTTCTCCGAGCGAGGGCTAATGCCAGGGCGCAACAACGTTTGCTGGCGTCGATATGCAGCAGACGAGTGATGAGGATTTTTACCACCAGATATTCCGTGTCACGACGATGGATGCGAGCGTGCCGGTAGATAGCAGGGTGTTAATATGAGGTTGTGCGCTATAGTAACACGTTTTTGAAATCGGGCTTACCGAGGAGGTGAAACCCTACGGTCGCAGGTACTCGGTAAACCATGGCATGGGGTTGGTTGAAGCAATAGGGGCGAAAATATAGCTACTAGAGTTCCGCCGCAATGTGGAAAAACATTATTCAACATTGCTGCCAAGCAGCTACGGGACCAAGCTGTAATTGAGTCCAACGATGCCGAACGTCTCGGCCAATGGCAACGTAGACTTGCCCTAAGTCAATGGCTGCTGCGGGAACCCAGCCGCAAAGAGTTGCTGCAGACAAGCACGGCTCACGCGAGAGTGTCAATGCTGCTGGTGTGAAAGCTGAGTGGAATCGTCGCTACCACAACAACGAGTGCTATAGTTGTGGCAAGCACGGGATTTAAGTAGTGGGGCTTGCCCCAAACCACCAAGGTAAGGCCGGGAACGGCGTCCATGACCAGAGCCACGACCAGACCCCCATACAGCAGGGTCAGTCCACAAACGACCCTGCTCTGCATACCCGGTGCAAGACAACTGGGATGGCCCCTGCGTCTGCTACCCGCCGAGCTAGTGGATACCAGACCGCCTTAAACGCGGTGATTACAAATACAGAACCTTCGTCGCCTGAAACGTCTACGAAAAATAACGACGACTAGGTGTACATTCGCGTACCGCGGGAGGAGATTGCGTCAGTGGGTACCGGGCTCACCGAAACGTTGCAGCACCAGATTTCCCTAAGCGCTAGACGAAATAATGCAGCACCAATTTTTACTCCGTCTCGGTGCAACCGACAACAACCGCGTCACAGCAGTGGCGTGGAGATTCCAGCTTATTTTATTCAGGGCGTGTTGCAGCCGTGTAGTTCGGCAGATATGGTAAAACGATCGTGGATTCGGTAAAGAAAAAACGCATGTGGAGGGCCTGACGCAGCATTTTGCTGAGCGTCTTGAAGTTCCCGGTGCTTCCGCGGCTGCTGAGGTGCTCGTGGATTCTTGTTCAAGCACCACGGCAATGTCGGGTGGGATGGTACAGGGCCTGGGGAGACAGCCGGGCATTGCGCAAAACGCGTTAACGCAGGCTTTTGTTGAGCATGCGCGTGTGGTGACGACGTTGGGCTAGGAGTGTGATACTAAGACACAATAGTGCCCGCCCCACCTAACGATTGCAACACTACGGGGACCAGTCCGATTTACCATGCGGTTATCGTGCTCCCTGGTGGAGGAGATGTGGTTATCATCGGGTAGAAGATTATGAGATAGAAATTAGGCGTGGACGTGCGGTTCGGATTCATTCAGATGCAAGGGCGGTGCGGGCGAAGCCCCCACCGGAACTATATCGCCTGTCGTGGAGTGCAGCAGAGTCTTGCGCCGAGTGCCGATCAGTAGAGACGACGATCTTGTCGTTTACGGTGTCTAGAAGAGACGGAGAGAACTTGGGACCCGGTGTCGCGCCGGCCGTTCTGCGAAAGAGCTCACGGCGCCGCGGGTGAATGCGGAGCAGAGACGGGCACTTGTACAACGAAATGGGCTTCGTATGTGACCTATTGTGTTTTTTCGGGAAGTGTCGCGGATTCTGACTTGCGCATCTTCGGGGTTGTCCGAGTTTTGAATATGTAGGTTTCCTGACCAGGAGTTCTGCGTAGCGCGCTGAGGGTGCCTGAGGCCGCCCCAGCTGCCGGTTTATCGCCGGGGATCTGGGGATACAGCATGTCCAGGGTTGATACTCCCGTTTTACGGGTTTTTACTGTACTAGAATACACAATCCGTCTGTGGTTCGGGTTTTGGTAGGTTGCATCAGCCATTGGAGGTGTAACTTGATGCGTGTTTTTCTTGAAGAGGGATTGGTGATGACGCGGCTACTGGGCAGTCGCTTTTCACGGCCAGTAAACGTGGTAGACAGTAGGTTGTGGTGAGTCTGACCGAGATGTATTGGACTTGACCATTGCCCAACGTACGGACATCTATGTTTATCGAAGCTAACCTTTCTGAGCCAACGTTGGTAGGTAGGCCGATGTGGGCTTTCGGAGGGTGCTGGTCGTATCATTGGGCATTTGGTCGTACATTAAATTGTCGGACAAATAGGTTTCAGGTAGCTCCGTTGTCAATATTGGCAATTCCTGTAAACTCTTGACCTCTTGGGATACAAGGGGGAATATCCCTGGTCGATGGCACACGTGATAATTATCGAACTATTGCGTTGTGGACAAACGCATTCCGAGCCTACGAGGGGAAGTTCCCGGAGCTGATACCCTCGAGCCCGCGGTCGCGCGAGTCGGTACAGCCGAGCCAGCCGAGAGCCAGCATACACGATGATTTTCAATACGCAACTTTATGATTAACATATGAACATGTGTGGTAATGTCAAGACAGTGCATAGATGATACAAGACCGTGCATGTAGCAATGTTTCTATTGCTACCCTAGCGTCCTTAAACCCCAATGTGAGTGCTGCCTCGGATGTTGGTTGGATGGTGCCATCTGAAATATTATTCGTCGTTGCTGACTTTGCATATTCTTCAAGAAAAAATTGATTTAATAGTGTTACGACGTAGTAGTCCGTGGCGTCCCCTTCCATAAGGGAGTGAAGTCGAAGGCCACAGACTGTTTTTTCCTGCCCCCCTCTGACCCGTTCCGTATTCTAAAGGATTCACGGGGCTGACCTGCCCTCCACTTCGACAGGCACCCTGAACGGCCAAACTTCCCTCCCAACTAGTTTCGACCGTTTACATGCCCCCACTCTGACAGGCACGCCCAACAGACAAACAGCAAACACGAATTCAGAAGCCGCATTTTCGGTCTATCACCTCTCTCGCTCCCCCCGCCCCAGCAACACGCCTCACCGAGTCCCCTGCCTTAGCCGCCTACTCGGCTATCCCGTACTCCCCACCCACAATCTGTCAACCCCCCAATTTCGATACCTGGTATTCCTTTCGCTCTCGCACCGCGCATATCTCCCCACTCTGGATCACAGGATTGGGGATTCATTTTCGGCCAACTATGTTTCTCTCTCCCTATCCTTTGAAGGGGTAGCAGAACCAGCCCCCTGCCCTTGTTCCCTTTGGCTGCCATCTCCGTTCCTCCCCCCGGCCTGCTTTAGTCCCTTCACTCGGGGAAGCATCACATACAATCGTGTCTACACCTTCATCTCCCGTCGACCGCACACTGCTGCAGGTCATCCGTTGCGCCTGTTCCCTCCCAGATACTATTGCGATAGTACCCGAACAGCTTTACCCACTGGTTCCCGTTGTTCCTTCCAAGTCCCACGTCCCACATCCGTCTTGTCCTCACCATTACCGCATTTTTTCGGTTCGCTATGCCCCCCTTTCGTTCTTCCACTGAAGTGGTACACCACGCCCCCCCCCCCCCCCCCCCCCCCCTCCCCCCCACCTCCCTCTCCCCACCCTTTTCATCACGCCAGCTGCATGCCTTCTCGAAACGGCTATCCTCCCCCCCTTGAAAGCCTTAAACCTGGTGCACGTCTCCGCCTTACCTGACGAACAGTTCCCAATGACCTCAGCGACAGATGGCACGGCAATGTCAGGCCGATCCACGCCGTGCTCCCCAACCACACGCTCTCCTCTGTCACCCCCATCACGACCACGTAATAAGATATTCCTTCCCTGTGTCTGATTGCTTGCCTCCAAGCGTCCCTTCGATTGGTTCCGTTGCTGCGGTGATCCGAAGCTGCTGCAGCGGCAACGATAGCCCCATCTGGTGCTCGTGGGAACTGTTTGCGGCCATCTTCTTCCCCGCGACTTCCTCCCGCGCTGTTTTTCCTCTTCACACCGCAGTAGTCTGTATATCTGTCAATTCAGACACTAGCTTCCACCAATACCACCCCCCAACCGAACTAATTTGCCTGGTATAACACTGTATTTCCGTCACATCCCCCATCCTTGCGCGTACGTCCTTCGGTTCGAGATCATAACTCCTTTGGCGACTAACCGACGTGCCTAAGCCACGCCTCCGTTGCTTTCCGCTCCACCTCTTCGCCCTGCCACAAATCCCTGCCCCCCCCCCCCTTGTACTAAATTTGAATCGCGCACGCTACTGCCCCCTTCCGCATCTAGCTCCAGAATTGGTTGGCAAACAGTTATCGTCCTTGCCCTTCACACTGCTAGTACGTCACACATGTCTCCAGTACACCGCCGTCTTCCGGCACAGCTTCCCCACGTTCATTGAACGAAGAGTTCGCAACCAGGTCCGACATTGGTCTCTCCTATCCTGTTACGTCGTCGATAGATTGGTCAAACCGTTACGTATACATGCCTAACACCGAACATTCTAGAAGAAATATACAATAAACAACACCAGGAAGGCGATATATTCGTCAGATTTGTCCCCTTAAAGGATTAATCCTTACGGCGAATATATTGAGTTGTCCCGCCGCCCCCCCCCCCGATCCCTCTTGTTCAAACGCCCTGTCGAAAAACAAAAAACTGGCAGAGTAACAAAAACTACCAGGCTGTTGATACCATCAATATACCTTTGTGGCCATCCATGACGTAGCTCCAATTGACCCACCCCCTCCCCCTTTCTTCCACGCTCTCTCTTGCTCAAACGCCCCACCTCAAATCAAAATCCTCCCCCCCCCCCCCCCCGCCCCCGCCCTCAACGCACCGTCCTTCCCCACCACCCGCACCATTACCAAGACCTGGGACCACGCGTATAGCAAGCCCCTACATCTATGCGACCAAAAACTGATAACCCCCCCCCCCCCCCCCCCCCGTTCGACCACTCCGCCCTATCCCCACTGGTTGTACGACTCACAAGATATACATGATAAACTTATGCATTCCTTCCACAACCGTTAGATTTGTCCCCCGGAAAGAATTTATGGTCCCCCGCCCCCCCCTCTCCCCGCGCCCCCTGTTCACATCCAAACCCCCACGCCCAAAAACACTCTGCCGTCCCCTCACCGGTTATAGGACTAACAGGAGTCGTTGTACGGTAGACCCCCCAACGTTTCATTAACGAAATCACTGGTTTTAAGGCCAGCTTCCAGCGATATCCCCTGAAATACATTGTCCCTCCACACCCTCCCCGACGTCGTCGGTCGTTGGACCTTTGCACACAAGAGGATATATGGATACATTTTCCCACTAGTATTCATCCTTGTGTGGAGCAGCCGCATGATGAAACGTTCGTTAAAGAATATCGCTGGTTTTGGGGAGGGCTGTCGTAGAACTAGTCACAGGATACGCTCAATGAACTGGAGCGTATTTATACTTTCTTAAAGTACATGCAGCGCTTTGTGCGTGGGAAGAGAAAGGAACAGGAAGGGATGGGGGGGGGAAGGCGGGGGGTGGTGGCGAAGAGAGGGGGGGGGTACAGGACTGGGCGTAAAAGTATGAAAAATTGAAATGGGTCACTTTGGCTGACAGCGAGGGGTAGGGGGGATGGGGTGCGGTAGAGTATACTTTTTCTGGGGGACATAGTCAACCACATACATATATAGAGGTTTTGGCAGGGGACAGGAGACAAGAAGGAGGGGGGGAAGAAGGTAGCGGGGGGGAAAGGGGGGGGGAAGAGGGGGTGGACGGGAGGGGGAAGGGGGGGGGGGGGGGGGCTATCGGGCGCCATTATTTGAGGAAGTTGATATATATTTATATAATTGGCGGAGGGGGGTGGAGAGGGGGGGGTGGGGACGGCCGGGGGAGAGGGGGTGGAGAAGTTCATATATGATATTCGGCTGGAGGGGGGATAGGATAGAGTGTGGGTAAAGGAGTTCATCTCAAAAATATTTTGTCATGTATATTTATGCCTTTTGTGATGGGGAGCTTGGTCAAACTGATGTATACATATAGGTTTTGGAAGGGGAGGGAGGGGAGAGGACGAGGAAGGGGGCAGGCGAGGGGGGGGGAAACGACTGGAGGGAGAGGGGGGGGGGAAATATGGTGGAGAAGTTCATATATATATTTTTGGCAGGGTGGGGTGGGGGGGGAACGGGGGGGGGTGGGGAATGGGGGAGTTCATATATATTGTATATATAAATATGAGGAAGGTTTCGGCCAACTGATACACATATATCATATATATATATATTTTGCAGGGGACGAGGAGTGGAGAGGCGGGGGGAGGGGGCGGGGGGGGGAGGGGGAGAGTGGGCGGAGGGGGCGACCGGGGGAAGGAGGGGGAGGGAGGTGGAGAGGGAGAGGGGGGTAGAAAAGTCGACGTCTACTTTTATGTCGGGACGGGGTGGGGGAGGAGAGGGGGGGTGGGGACAGGGGAAGGGTTTAAATCTATATTATATTGTTTTGAGGGGGGCTCTGGCAATCTGATATACACACATAGTTTATGATACGGGAGGGGGGGGGGAATAAGGGCTGAGGGGGGGAAAAGAGGAGTAAATATATTAATTATATGTTGTTTTTGTTGGGAGCTTTGTCAAACTTATATACAATATTTTTTTTTATTATGGGACGGGGGAGGTATAGGAGGGAGGATGCGGGGGGGGGGGGGGGGGAGCTAGTGGCGGGTTGCGGCGATTTACAGAACGTCCGGCAAAGCGGCAGTCGGCGACAGTGCGGGGAGGTGGGGAGGGGTTAGGGGGCGGGAGGGGGGGGTAGAAAGGAGGGGGGGGAAGGTATTGTACCGGACGGAAACGTATTAGCGGAGTTGATATGTGTCGTGTTTGGGGGGAGAGACGACGACCGGGAGGTGGAGGGGGGAATGGGGAGTTGACACGTTTATGTATATTTTGTGGGGCGGGGGGGGGGGGGAAGGGAGGGAGAGAATGAGGAGGGCGGGGGAGGGGTGCTCATTTTGGGCATGGCCGTTGTCGTACTACCATAGAATCTCTTATCTCTACTATGCCGGGACGGAGCACGACGAGGTTTCGTAAACTAGGCAGACATTGCTTTCACCAAGCCCGAAGCGCCGTGAGGTGTTCGGCGATTTGCATTAAGGTTCAACTGCATCCTTTCAAGAACCGCTCCGTAGACAGACTTTGGCACCTGGTGCCAACGTTTGTGCTTGTGGATGACATCGCCAATTGAACTACACTTCGTTTTGTGGTGTGTGTTTGGGGGGCTAGTGGCGGAAGGGGGACGATTTGCAGGGTTGCCAGCAGAGGGTCAGCCGGTGTCCGTGCGGAAAGTGTTGCTGTATGAAGGGACGTTGCACGACCCGTCCTTTGTCATCCGTTCCTGACGGTACTTCGTCAGTAGGCTTCTGCAGCTTTCTAATCTTCATCTTAATGGGTCAGAGCGGGCCTGGAGAGTGCGAGGGCCTGAGGCACGTACAGGAAACGGACGGAAGCGAGGCGGGTTTTACGACGGTCGCGTGAGCTGACGGCGGAAATGTGAGGGGTGGAGAGTGTTTTTGAAAAGGGGGGACGTTTTTCACTCGCTTTTACCCGCACACGTTACACTAGAGACCAATTCGACGATAACCCAAAAAACCAACGTTCTTTCCATCGGACAGTTCTAAGTTGCTCGACTCGAAGAATGAGGCAATGAAAGCAATATAGTTTCATTTTATTTTCTTGTGCGCAAAGGACTACTCGTAGTAGTAATAGTACTAGTAATAGTGTCGTACGATGACGCCGGAGTGGCAAGGGGCACCGTGTTTCAGGAGAGGTACAACCGGGAGCAAGTTTCAAAGCCGGCGATTTCGTTGAAGAATCGTTCGGGGGGGCTATGTACCGTAGAACGACTATAGAGTCGTTCCTAGGCAGGAGTTCACGACTTGTAGCCAGACCGTTAGTGGCGTTGGCACACTCTAAGTGAATTTAGTCGGCAAATCAGCTGGTGAGCCAGCTTATGCCGGACCCATGTACCTACTGAAGCCAGGCGAAACGTATCGCAAAGAAGAATATCCTTCCTGGAAGTATCGAAACCCAACAAGTCAGATGGTCGTCAGCAGCTTCGGCAAACGACTAACTAATTTCTAGTCAGTGAAATATGTCGTGCCGACTCACATCTCTACTAATCACCGACTTCGAGATAAGACAAAAGTCACACCGGGCTAGCTGTGTCATGTCTTACGTGAGCAATAGTCATCATCTATACAATTTAACACAAATAACAACATCCCCAACGATATTCGGTAGTAGTATGTGGATCGAGTAGTGCGATACTTGTCAATACTATCGTACCGTCAGCTGGAAACATGCCGCCGCGATCGCCTTTATATGCGCTATATTTCCTTTTTCCTGTTGTCCGAGGCGACAGTTCACCAAGAAGAGCATTTCATTCACACCTCATGGGTATCATCACATGGGCATTCCGTGTGACAACCCGCGCGACTCGCTTGGGCGTCACGAGGCCCTCCCGTCCGCATCCCGTGGGCATCCAACAATGCACGTCCCACGCACACCCCATGGGCTTTGTTTGGGCATCACATGGAATGCCATGGCTATCCCATGACCATCGGACGGGACATCCTGCAAGCATTGTACGGGTCGGATTTCGTTGGATCTCCCGCGGGCATCTCGTGGGCAAATTCGTGGGCATCCAACGGGGTATCGTTCGCATTCCCCGGGATACCGTGCGCATCCAATGGGCTCCAGATGACTATCTCCAATTCTCACCCCGTGGGCATCCTACGGGCACCCCAATGCCTATAGCTGGTGAAATATTTCTGACGTCTTTGGTTAACCAACAACGCCGCACACAGCGGTGTTTCAAGTTTCAAGCAGCCGCCTAATCACAACGTCACGCAGCTGACGTTCGTACGTACTGCCAATGTGAATATACATCGGATGCACCTGATGCATCGAAGGATGCGAATTATTATCCTTAAGGGTGTTTTCTTGTCCGTTGGTTTTCAGATCGACCAGACTGTTCCACTGACCACCCAGCCATACATAAAATACGAATCGAATCACCCAAACATCAATAACTAGTCGAATTACCCGTTCTTTAATTGCTGATCGAATTACCCATACATTTATACCATATCGAATCACCCATACATTGATAACTAGTCTACATAAATAACTAGTCGAATCACCCTTACAATATTTGATAATTGGATATCTTTTGAATGTTCGTGTACCGTAGGCTTCGTTCTGCTGCTTGGCATGACATGTTTCGTCGGGTTGGCATAAGCCTACTGTTTTCTCAAAGTCGCTTTTGGTCGAGAGTGGTGGAAAGGCATGCAACGCGAGGGGTGCCGAAGAAGCCCCCGGGTTACAACATGTGACGAGATCCATATCTATCCTGAAGCACTACCTGAAAAACATGCGTTAGCGCTACCTGACACAATAAAAGGCTTCTACAAGCTAGCCTTGAAACGAAATACGCTCAGACAGTTTTCCATACTACATAAAAAAAAACAATAAAAGGAATATATACATCAAAGTAACGGACAGACGTTTTCTTCACATCTGGGGAGGTCGACCGGTCCAACGCAGGCCTTATCGCAAACACCGTTCTTAAAGTTTGCCCACAACGCGCAACCCTTGCCGTGAGATGTCTGTTCAGCCCCCTCAGGGAGCGAGATGCCTCAAGGCGTGATGGACCTCCTCCAGTGCGGCACCCAAGGCACCTAAAAACGGGAGGTTCAAACCGCGATGGTAACATTCGTCTATATCTACACTTTTATAACAATACCAACACTACTGCCGTAAACTAATGGTGGCCGACAAGGGCGAGGGTGACCCTAAAGACAACGGCGTTCAGTGACACATTGCATGACTGGCAGGGAATAACAGGCAACAGGGGAATCGGTCCACGGCGAATCCGTTCACGACTTGGCAATTTTTCTCACTCTACGAACTACCAATTTTGTTTAATATATGCAGTATCACTAGTCGCGCAACTTGGAAATGGGGTTTATTTTGTGATCGGGCGGCATTTTGTGTTTTGGTCGGGAACAGTGATAGGTTTGGACTCGGTATTAACCTCCGTCTCGGAACGTTCCCGTGCACGTCTAACGTATCACGCGTTCAAGAGGTTCCCACTGTGACACACCTCATTCTCGATCGTGGCGCCGAGCGAGGGTTGACCAGGTTGTGAAGACCGTCTCGCGTCATGGTCTTCCAATTATCTCCACGGCCAGCGCTTGTGGTGGCGTAGCCGCATACGATGCGACCCCAGGACATAACCATGGTCAGATATCCTCCGAATTCAAACGCCGCCAACACGTAGGAAACCATCTGCACCAGGATGTGGGGGGGGTGTTTTGATCATCCCTGGATAAACACCCTTGACCCGCGCTATAATGAAGGTGACCCGCGATATCATGGAGGGCGGGGAAAAACGATTGGTGATAAAACCTCGGTCGGCCGGGGCTTTGTATTCCTCACTGGTTTAATTGCCATTGGCTGATGGTGCTTGCTTGGTTCGATAGTATTGTATGAACGCCCAGGCAATGAAACCTTTGCTAGGGTGGTATCGCTTGAATGTTTGGCTCTAAATCCGTTTCTTGGGTGAGATATAGAGCAGGTACCCAAGAGAGGAGCGCCAAAAACGACACGTTCTCCTTGTAACCTAGCATTCATCCCCAGACTATGAATTCGTGTACATACGAGTAGTATCATTGGGGGGGGGGTTACCACTTTTCCACTTCATTACGTTAATATTGTGAAATATCGCGCTACCAGGTTCGGTAGAGGAAACACCATGGGCAATGTATTAACAAAACATGTTTCTCGAGCGGCCAGCTCTTCATTTCGCCAAAACTGCCCAATGTCAAGCCCTTTGTGATTCATTATCTGTTGGTCGCATACGGTAGCTCATGGGGTTTTTTCAGACGGGACGAGCAACTTTCAAGCTCAGCGTCGAGGAATAGAGCTCCTCAGTCAATGACGGTCAGACGAACGAAGGAGACCTTCACCTTAGCCGTAGTCTAGTAGGCAACACACCTAAGCAACACACCTAAGCAACACACTAAAGGAAGACCCCTCAGGCGAAACGCTCGGTGTACCTCGCTCAATAGGGTATCTTTGCCCGCACACGCAAGAACTCAAGGTAATAAAAAATGAATAATGTGATGTTTTGTTTGTTGAGAGGTGACGAGAAGTGTCTGTGTAGGGGATCTGGGTCATAGAGGATGATTGTAGGAAATAGCAAACGAGCACCCCAGGACCAGGCTGTGGTGCAGGTCGTCACGCGCCGGCTAGCAAAAGCGAGTTGAGGCATGTTGCTGATAACGTGGGCAGACACGAGGTAGCATCTGGATTGACCTGCCAAGCCAGGCGTTTTCGTATTTTCTTTTCTCCAAGCCAGACGTTTGAGTGTGTATGGGTGCATATTCACCAGACCAACCCCGAGGCGACAAAGCCCCCCCGCGTATTCGAGACCGCTGGGTCTCAATTTGTTGGATATTACCCACAACCCTTATGTGGGGCGTCGGGATCTTGTGGCTGCACCTACGAAGCTGTGCGTGTGGTGTAAGTGGGTAGGCGTGCCTAGCGAAACCTGCGGAAGCTGCATAAGTTTGGAAATATTTTTAAGTAGTCGTCTTGGGGCCTTTTCAGTCGCCATAAATCACGATGGGGTCGGTCAAGGGGAAAAGACCAGCGGTCAAAGGTGACAAAACGGTCGGTCTAGACCAACCCTAGTGTTTCGGCGTCAGTCAAGGTGAATTGGTGGACAACCAATTGCTGATGAAAGTGCCGTCTCCTGGTATCTGTGCCGAGAACGGCGGAAGAGAGTGCGGACTGTTGTTTATGTAATCCAATATATTGTACTGGTATCAAATCGGGAATAGGATAGTCTACAACCAAGTACCTGGTCTTATTCTGCACAGTGTGGTGCGTTGGAAGCACGTACTGGTGAAGACTTGCATGATATGTCAATTTATGGTGTAGATGTAAATAGGTATGTGAACTATGAATAATATTTCATATATAGTTTAATACATAAAAAATATATTTGAATACACTCTCCAGCTGTGAGATCGAAGATTTTGTAGAAACTCGTCTTTGCAAGCTGTGTGATACTCCGATCGCGCGTGTTACGGGTTGTGTGTCCTCATTAAGGATATAGGTCGGCGACTCTCCCTGCAACTACAGTATAGCTTGTACCAGGGTCAACAGGGTGATGTTAGGCAGTCTGTGCGCGGAAACTTCAAGTACGAAATACCCTACGTAATAGGTTAGTAGTGTGGTCTACCGCAATGTTGACATATCTGCCTGTACTTCTTTTTCACATCATTATTCTTAGCTAATGTACGATTGCACGCCCATGATTTTACCGTGCCGATGTGGGGCTCTGAGGTCGCCAATTCTAAGGCAGGGATACATATCACAAATACAACAGTGTCGAGATGATGTGGTCATACAATGTCACCACCATTGAACACGAGGGGAAGAGGTGCTGATCGTCGGTGCTTTGGAAGGAACGCCCTGGTGTGCCCGCCCTCAATTACGTTAATTCGTTATACATAGTCTATGCTCCTTCGTTTGGCAGAGTTTGTCAAGTGACGAAATGCAGACGGCAGGTAGGCAGACATACTACATACCTAGCGTAATAGGTTGGTAGTTAGGCCAACCGTAATGTTGACATATCTGTCTGTACCTTCTTCTCATATTGTGTGTGTAGCTGATGTACGATTATGCGCCACGTATTTTCCATGTCGTCGAAGATGTTCTGGTCCTGTAGGTGCCGCGGCCACGTCTAACACCGTCACGTAGATATACATGCCGTTCATGCCATAGGGTTGCTGATGCAGGTGGGCATCTACTTTGTTTCTACTTCAACAACTCAGATTCCTGCCGAGACATTACATACGAGTTCGGGTCGTACGGGTACTACCCGGCGCGAAACGGGTATACCATACCGCCAGCTGGAGTGGTCGGAGTATCGTGCCTGCAGTCGCGCCGTGAGCATGTGAGTATGGAGGCGGAGTCATCCTCGTAGCTCAATGGGCAGAACCTACACTGCATCGCACTACTAGTATCACGGATGCAGGTATGCAGGACACACCCAGCTCCCTGAGGTGGCCCAAGCAGATGCCGTCACGTAGATACACAATACCGTTCGTGCTTCTACCCCCCTCCTACCCCCTTGGGGTGTATTCGTGGCGATGTTCGTTCCGATAGGTCTGCGATTTGTTCGTTGTGCAGCAGGGGTACGAGGGCGGATGCATTGCATGACCAGCAACGGTCCGTAACGCGTGCGATGCGACTCGAAATATACAATAAAAGCATCATACAAATAGCGAGATGGCTCGTGATGCTGCTATTCCTCCACCTTCCCCGTTTTCCTAACCAGTTTTGTTTGTTGGAGGTGATCTCCTTTCCTCTAGCCACAAGCGATTAATGTCGAATAGAGTGAGCACGTTTGTCCCGCAAGATACGCACATTGCCGAGCCAGAATATCTCCCGATACAAGGGTAGTCATCACAAGTGTGGGCGGTACGAGCTGGGGAGGGGCGACGCCATCACCGCGTCCTCGTATCGGCCATACCACGAACGTATCATTCGTTAATCATCCATCCCAAGTTCAACATAGATTACACCAAACAGAGAAAAACCCGCCATCATTGGCGTTACGTTGACGGAGGCGGGGAAGCGGGTGGGGTATTCAGCGAGCGTCGCCGCCTGTGGAGTCACATCCTTGGCAGTCGCGGTGGTGTCCCGACACGACTGACGTAAACGCTGCATTGTGGAGTCACTTTCCCGCTTTGGTTGGACACTAGTCGAAAGAACAAACAACATACTAAACTGCATATATGATCCCCGCCCGGGGGCAGATAGCTAGTGTCGTTAAGTATGCATCGTTTTGCCGTCTCATCGATTGAGTGCATGTGTAGGTACATGTTTAATGTCCGGGCACGGGAGGGTTGTACCGTACCGCCAGCTACGAGTCATGGAACATGAATCGAAACCGAGGAAGACGGCACCACGCTGTGACGGCGGACGGGGCTGCTTAAGCGTGGAATCACCCTCATTCCATGTCTCGTATATTCCCGTTGGACAAGAATAAAACAGGACGGAGGCACGTGTTTTTTTTCCTCTTTAGTTGCTTTGGGCCCATCTTGTTCGGACTATCCACATCGACAGAAACACCAAAACGAGGCTCAACAACCAAATGCAAGTACAACGTACGGCCTGATTACTGGTGAGTGACGGTTGCATCTTGCCACCAGCTGGGTAGGACGTTGACGAGTGTGAAGCCAACAAGGATAGGAACAGCCGTAGATTCGAGGGGGGGATATGAGTGCTCGCGGGTCGAGTAACAGTCCATCTTGAAGCTGCTCTCACGAACAAGTTCTTTGGTGGGTTCGATTGAAGCTAGCATACCAGAGAAGACGACGCGTACAAGCACTGTTCGTTGGCGTCAGCGCGGCGCATTCCAAGCGCACCGCGGCGGCTGGAGAGTGCTACCCCGTTAGCAATTGATAGGGTCTTGCTTCGCTGTGCGTGATTGACCCGGAGCTACGTCATTATTTACGGTTCACGAGTAGCGAGGGCTCCTCGATAAACGCAGGTCCTTTATGCTCGCCACTTTACTAACGTAATGCTGCTCAATCTCCTGCCATCTCAAATTTAGCGAATGAGGCGATTACACGAGTACATTTATTGTTCCAATCTGTATGTTAGTACATAAAGAGACAGTCGCGATTTGCAGGCGTGTGACTGTGGATCTGCCATCAAGACTGAACTATATGAGTGTACCAATAAAGAGGACGCCAAGCAAGCAAAGAAAAGTGATCATACCGGATGGTAAATCCAAGCGTATCGTACGTACACGCCTTCGGACAAAACTATCCTACTACTTCCTTGACCATTGTTGCACGGAGGGGTACTTCCCTGCTCTGAGCCAAAGAGGGTCGTTGACTCAATCCCTCTTTCTGATAAGCACATTGGGAACAGGGCAGTAACGGTCGGGAGGCACCAATGAAAAAATCACAAGAATTGGTTGCACAAAGGGAGGCACATTGCTGCTAACTCCCTTCACCCGTTTTCGCTTTTTGATTTATTTCTTCCCCCTTTTTCGTTATAACCGGTGGTGCGGAAGACGCGTCACTGTCCATGTTCCGGGGTGTGTGGGGCGAAAGGGGAGGGATAACCCCCCCCTCCCCCCTCCGTAACCTACTTAACCATTGGGAAGCGGTATTGACCTCTCCTCTTCCGCTCCATTGTCGTCTAGTTTGCTGGGACATCCGCACATTGGTACAACAATGTGTCATCGGCATCAACAATAGCGGGATAACACGGCCTGGCGGTGACCGAGGACGACGATTGGTCGTGGGGGTAGTGCGACATTGGGGGCGAGACAGGATTCTGCGACCGCGTCTGGCAACAACGGTGATCTCGCTATGAGCCAAGGAGCTCGCCCAACAGATCAAATCGATAGGGGGGCCTCCAGGCCAACCTGGTGGTTACTTCGAAAGGCAGAAGTAGGCAGCTGCCAACTCAGAAGTACTGTAAAACCATGTGATCTGCGAGCTAGAGGTGCTGTTCCAGAATCGGCCGAGGTAGATGGAAAGTCCAAGACAATTTCAGTGGTGAGGACGACTAAGATTGCGTACGAGTCGCTGGTCTTGGAGTACATTTTGGAGATTGTGGGGTTAAACGGCAATTTGATGTTGAGAACTTCAGACAGTCGCAAGGTCTAGACATTGATCCATTTTTCCCCTAGTAGGTGTCGCTTGCCAGGTAGGCTTACGAAATATACAAATATGTATAGATATACATGTTTGTATGCATTCCGGAACTACGCTGCCGTACGGTGCGTCCGCCCGAACGTTGGAGTGTAACTACCGGTCACGGTCCCTATCGCCCGGCTTGCGTTTAACATGTGCGTGAGTGTGTGGGTGTGTAGGTGCGTGCTACCATGGAGGTATGATTACAACATTGCGGTTTATGCTACTTCATTCAAATGACGGTGCTCCTTACCACAATAGCATCGGAATGACATTGGTTTTTGCAACACAGTGGAAGACATGGCTAGGAAATGGTGTTGCTCATCGTGTTGCGCTTTCACTTTTTGCGATTGTTGTGTATGTGTATGTGTTAGTGTCAGTGTATGTGTTGGTGTCAGTGTATGTGTTAGTGTCAGTGTATATGTCAGTTGTCAGCTGGGGAGAGCTTCTCGTCTGAGGGAATTCGAGGGAAATAGATATGGTGCACCTCCCACCGTGGCGTGTATTGGGAACAAAGGGACGGGATCGGACGGGATGGGGGGGGGGGGGGGCGGTGTGTTTATGTGAGTGGGTGGGCGTGCGCATCTACTGTCCGCGTAACTCGTAACGGCGGGAGCTCCCCGCTTCGTTCCTCTGCATTTTATTTTTTTCGGAGCGCTTTAACTGGGGTACACTCGTTGTCTGATACGGTGCCGCTCATGTAGTGCCGGCTGCCAGGTATAGTTTATGTTTTTTCAAGCATCGCTTGTCACGGATGAAAACAGAAATATGTGGCAGTGTACGGGGTTGTGTCGACTTGCCGCGATGCTGCCTGTGCCGGGCGATGGTATATACTATAGAAGGGCCATTACTACTACCACGGCTACTCCTGCACCCTACCTACACCCTCAACTTGAACCCCTTGACCGCTTACCGCGATATTGTCAACCTCTAGACACGAAATCACGCGTGGAGACAGAAACACGACGTGCACATGCCTGATAATCAGGTTTGCTTCAGCTTGCGGCCGTATATTGCACGAATACCGTTCGGGAACGTAAATGTAAGACCTGCTGTGTTAACGAAGAATATTGAAATGATAAGCTGCCTTTGCATGCATATATCATAGCTGAAGAAAAACTCGTGCCTCCACCAAAGAATATCAAAACGTGAAAGCGGGAGTCAGCCAACGTGCGTGCCAGGCCACATACTGGAACATAGGTATTAATAATCGCATCTGAAAACCGACTACACTGAATGCCACCCAAAAAAAAACTACCACTCATATATTTCACCTAGTACCTATCACTACGCTTACGCACGACAGACGCAAGTCATTCGGAACAAAGAGCAAATGAAAAGAGAAAAGAGACGAAAAGAAAAGAAACGGGGAGGGATAAAGGAAGGAAGAGGAAAACCATCATCCTAGCGCACACCAGCACTCTGACTGAAGATTACATTGGGCACATGAAGGGTGTCAAGCGCATCAATGGCGCTGGAGGGAAAACACAACAAGGTGAAGAAGTCCGGGCGGCAATACGCCAGCTTTTGACAGCCATTGGAAGGCCCAACAACGTTACGACGATGGTGGCCTGACCCACATTTCGATGTCTTGAGCAGGATGCCCCCCCCCCCCCCCCCCCCCCCCCCCGCTAATGAAAACGTGGATAAGGTAGACACATGCATGGCATGGTGTTCATGTCCAGGCCAGACATTGATGGCTCGACGATACGTCACCAATACAACCACAATGCAATCTAAACGCCGTTTTTGTAGGAGTCCTTTCGTTGAAAGGCGAAGTTACCAAGCATCAATCCCCTGTTTTTGCTCTCTAAATATATAGATATTGGCTATTTTTGGCAGGGTTTGGCCAAAGCTAAAATAAAGACGGTGCCAAAATCTCATTGCAGTGTACAGGCTACTCGTCCGAGGGCCTAGTCAGCTCACCAACGTAGAGTTTGGTGCAACGTCACGAACAATGTCGTGGTCGAAAAGTCAAGCTTGCGGAAAACGGGATAGGGTAGCCCGGTCCTTCGCGTGAGCCCTAAATGTGAACCCCGAAGCGTACGGTAAAGCGTGCCAGTCGTGACTGTCAAACCCGTCTGGTTGACGTTGTCGTCGTCGCTCCGGCGAATCAGTAACCTGCGGCCATGCATACCACACCCCGCGCTTGCAAGTCATGCCAACACGTCCCGGAAGGCGAGCAAGGACAACAACTAGGAGAGCGGCAAATCGGCAAGTAAACCTTGAACAAAAGCCGTGCCAGCCAGACTAAGACGAGATGAGGTCCGTCAAACATATGCACGAGTACTCCCAGATGCCTCGAAGGTGCAAGGACATACTAATATAGGTAGATGACTATCCTGCACTCCTACGCCTGAGATCTTGGGCCGCTGGGGGTGTGTTCGGCTTCTTGATGTCGTGGTCTTCGAATGCCTATATCAACAGTCGACAAGAGCAGCGCGGAACAAGAACAGGCGGCGGGAGGGTGCGCTTAGCTTTAAAGCATGCACATGGACGAACGAATGGAAGAAGACTATTGGCTCCGAGTGTATATGGTTGTGCCGATGCTGCTCCTATTGGGTTTGGAATGTTAAAGTCGCGTCTGTTCATCGGACGACGTGGGGCTGTAAGCTAAGTTGTCTTAATGCACTCTGTTTAATACCAAAACAAATTCCATGTTGATAATTTATCTCTGTCGTTGGATTTTCCAACATGCCGTATAATATTGAAGGTAACAAATACCAAATAATTTTGGTGGGTGGGTGATTAGGTGGGTGGGTGGGTAAGTTGGTGGGTGGACGAGTTCGAGGCGCGTTCATCTACTACAATTCAATCTCAAAACACTTGAATTATCACACGTCGTATTGGGTTTGCACGACCTTAACAACCATCGTTGCATCAAAATCTGGCCTCTCGACAGAGTTTGGACTGCCTACAGAAGTGTCAATGAATCAAACAGCTAAAACCTTTATGCATAAAGACGTTGAAGCGTCATACCTTCATCGCCGCTATTTGCCCCGCCAACTCATCTTCGGAGACGATGTTCTGGAGATCCTCGACGCTAGAGGTTCGCTGGGACTCGGTCCGAAGCCGTAGGATGCAGAGGGCCGCAGCGTCGTCCTCGACAGGATTATGGAGGCGAAATGCAGCGGCTAGCTTGTTGAAGAAGAGTCCTCCCACGTGGGGGGTGACAAGGACGTCGAAGTGCGGAAGGCCTGCCTGGTGCAAGACGAGTCCAGTCGTAGACTTGCCTTCCGGCGTGTCTGTCACGGCAGCTAAAAAATCTGTGTAGTCCTGCGTGCAAAAGATACGTGCGTGGGGGAAAAAATCAGATACCTCGCATTTTCAAAAGGCGTATGCCTTCAACGGCAAACAAAACCCGATTGCCTATTGCGGATATAGAATATGGATCACGCCGACATATGACAGTCGGGTGCTCGTGATCTATCCGACATGTGAAAAAGTTAGATGTATTGCAGTTATATAAACAGGCGAGTAGATGATGAAGGACCAAGGACGGCCCACATCGAGGGAATGGACAAATCTACGACATGTCATCGGTTGTGGCGTCGTCATGTAATTGCCAACAGCAGAGGGACGGCAATGCTAGGACATGTTCGCTGCTCGAAAAACGCAGTCGACGACTACATATACATTTGTGCCATATATAACAAAGTCAGTGGCTGTACACATACCAGGTATACTCCATGCAACACCCACGATGTGCAACGGACAATGAAACACATTGCAGTCGCAATCGGCGACACCAATCCAGCGTAAACACCCACTCCCCGGCATATATTACATCCATGTATGTGTCAAATCGCCATATAATTCGCATATAAAAGTAATGACTTTATTAAATATTTGGCGTACAAACGTTATATACCATGGTGTGTTCATGTAGCACACTCAAAAATTAGGCTTTGATGCAAGACGCGTTCATACAATATCGGACTGATACACTAACCAGTACGCTGTTGTGACACGTTGGCAATGCATATAGTACAACTCGTACCTAACACATCGGCGTATATCACACACCTAGTTACAACGTCGGCAGATAAACCACTTGCATTCAGTATGGCCATATCATACACTAATATGTATAAGGTACAACTTTTAATGCCGTGTGTGCTCACGTCGGTCGCGCGGCGATCGTCCCAGTATCGGTCTACGACCAAGCCCGTGAGGAGACCTACGCCGCCGCCAGGTCTCAGAACACCTGCACCCGGCTTACTGGCCTCCACTCCCGCCTGTAGCAGGCTACTGAAATCCATTTCTGTGGTGTGGCGAACCGTGCGCAGCTTGACCTGGTGTGTTCAGGTAATGCGATGCGATTCAGCACTGTCAGCGCGTCATCCGGTCAAGTGATGTCAAGAGAGGTCAAGCGATAGTCACGCCGGACACAAAAAAGGGCGTATGGCCATGAACATTGGACATCAGGCCGGATAATCGGCAAAGGAAGCACGCTTCAATAACCGAACATATATGAAAGAATGTCGCAAACCACGTGGTCTTGATGGTCGATGTGGTTTCGCTCGGTACACATTCCGGAGTGCTCCAGACCCTTCTTCTTCACACGTCAGACCGAGGCGCGCGTCCACACTATAGAAATAGCTCAATGACCACGTACAGGTTTTATCGATCAACGTCTCCATACCGTTTCCTTTCAGTACTCTTTTGCCCGTAAGGCTACGGCAAAGTTCAGGCTGACATCTCGCTTCCACTGTACCCGAGTCGGCGGTCCCGACGCTCGAAACACGCCGGCGAGCGCCCGTGGCGCTGCGAAGCCCTAGTCCACTGCGAAAACGCACCCACACCCTGACCAAAACCACCATATTGCAACTCGATTGATGACAAGCCCATGGTCTATTGATACAACGAAGTACACCATCTGGCAGTTCGTCCTCGGTTGGGTACCTGAGGTCGGTAAAACAGTGATTTTGCTGAAATGCGCTACATGTATATCGCATACCTCCTTCTCACCGAGGCATCGTCGTTTCGGTGACGGCATGAAGTCCAGACGTCGAGCGCACGAGATGCAATCGCAACGCCCCACTTAAGTCTAAGCCAGAGGGGTTCTTCGTTGTCGTCGTCGCCGATGTTGTATCCCGGGAAGTTTTTCCCCATGAACGTTGTAACGACGTCCACTGCTAGAGACGCGCCGTAGGCCGTGTCGCAAGCAGCGTGCCCGATCCAGCCACCTGCCAAGGTGTTGAGGTACGCCACCAAATCATCGACATACCCCTGAGGAAACGAGAGACAACCAGACGAAATTTAAAGAGAAGTGAGTGCAGTACAGACGTGTTCGTGTCAATAATTGTGTTTGCTTCCTCTATCCAATGACATCCAGAATATTGTGTTTTCTGAGCTTATCGGTGTAAGCAGCAGGAGAGGCCATCAAACACCGGCTGGGCGTCTGCACCTCAGATGGGCATCGGTGAAAGAATAGACACTGGTTATGAGCGGTGTTTGGTGAACTTTCAGACGTTTGAATGTTTCGGTTGTCAAAACTCGAAAGCTCGAAAAACGTCAATTATTACGAACATATTCAGCGCCACGCGTAGGCAAGGGAAAACCAACGTGAAACATCACGTTTGAAACAATAGAGGAAAAGCCATTTATTCGTTACATGTTTTGGGAGGCTAAAAAACGGGCAAACGAACACAGTTATAAAACGTCTAACTTATTTGTATTAATAAGGCCTACGTTTCGATTTAAGGGAGGTTTTGGAGCTCTGTACGGCACTCGCCTCTACTAGGTAATTTTGGTCTCTACGTATAAATTGTGGATTCAACGATATTCCGCAGTATGTGTTATTTTGAGTTTATCGGCGTCCATGAAGACTTATTTTGAGAGCAAACAAGTTGGTTTTTCGGTAAGCCAACAGGAGCCGACCAAGAAATATCGACGTTCATTAATGTTTCATTCGCATCAACGAGACGACCTTTCATAAGACCAAAACTAAACCTACTACACAACACGACGAAATGAGCGTCCACTCCGGTGTTCAAGGCCACATCAAGGTATGCTCTAAACCTGCGGCGACCACTCACTGTGCAGCTGGGGTCAAGGCATCCAAATGCTTGGTCTGGGCGACAAGCGTCTTGCAGCGTCGAGATGAGGTGCTCAATACGGGTCGGGCTTTGTGCAGCCCACACCATCGCTGCGATGAGCCAGGACGTGCCGAAGCAATTCCCATCCGGATCAATGTTCATAACGTAGGAGCCAAACCAGGTCGAGATTGTGACTATCGCGGGGTTGCGGCTGTTGAACAACTCCTCCACCTTGAGAAGTGGCTATCATACAGGTGTATTCACGTTGTGATAAAGCGTTAAAACGTCGACGGGAAAGAGAGAGCGGGATTTAAGTGCTTCACACTACTTTTTTTTTGTAAGAAATCCATGCAATCGTCTCGGACGTCGAACGAGCGAGAAATCGCTACAAGTCAGCCAAAGCAACTCGATCGAAGCACTTACGTGTGAAGTCAGTAAGGTTGATAGTTTACGCATGTTTTTCTAGAGAGTCGGCGAACGAGATGGAGCTACCTATATCACTGTGCAAACTAGCCGATGCTACCCTAGTAAATATGATATGCTACATGTGCGTGTTATCCAATTTTCACATCTGAGACTGTTTGCAGTAGGGCTTGTCGCGCCGTAATGCCATCTATCTACACATAAGGAGGAAAAGAAAAAAAAACCCGATGACGCCAGATATAAAAAATGCTACCCCCCAGACCTGACTAACTGAAAGAAAACATGCCAAAACCGAAACATTTAATTATGCGTGACTCACATTTGGTGTGGTCGTTATGCGGCTAGCATTGTCTATCTCGAAATTGTTGGAGTCCACCTCGTCACGGGTATAAACATCGTCCACCAGACCCCTGCAATCGGATATAAATTGGGACATGTGAGACAAAATACGTGACTAACGTCCCACAGACAGCGTGCCAAGTTCAGTGTAAGTTGATCGGAAGAATTACAAACATTGTTTTTCGTACTAAGTATTTATGAACTGCACAATTGCTGCTGTTTTCAGTTTCCACCCCCTTCCTCATCCGGGGTGCCAGATAAGAGATATTTAGAGTATCAAACCGTATGTTAGCCAATAGTGTCCGCGCAAAATGGCCAGATATTGACGCCGGAGAGCATCAAGGGGATTGGCTGACCAATCGTCTTCATAATGAATGACAACCATGGAATTCTCGCGCCCGACGCGTTTCCCAGCTTGCAAATCTCCATGTCGATAATTCAAAAAGTCGAACTACCCGCTGGCGTAGTTGAACTACCTGCCTGCATCGAGATCGTGCCATACAGTTTAGCGTATGCATTCGATTCTTCGGCCAGTCTAATATACTGGACAATATTTGCCGTTTATGATTAATTCTGGAACAAATAATCAAATGAGTGTGAACTTGCGCATAGAAAAGGTAGTTCCAAGCGCATCACCGAGAAAAAAGTGACAATGAATTATTACACACAGCAACCTGACAAACTTCCGAAACAAGAGCACAGTGGATATGATACACCTGGGTCAGGGATGCGATAGACAGGTCCTTGTTCGCGAACGGATCGCAAATCCATACGATTCTTAATAGATGCAACCACGAAAAGGTTCTTGAAGATTGGGCAACAGACTCTCAATAGCAACGCCTCCTACATATGCTGGACATCCCACACTTTAACATGTCATTCCGAAGCGATGACAGTGATTCACCCCCCACCGCTTGCTTTTCACGTTGGCGGCTCTTGATTGGGGTTCTCGCAATCGCTCTTTTTATTCTTTTTTTACCAAATAGTTCGCCGTCGAGCTTTCAGAAACGTGCGCCCCTGATAGTGAATGGGCGAACTCTCACAAACTTCGTTAATGAAATTTAGCGAAATTTCACCCAGCGATGCATCTGCCTTCTGTTGCTCGCCGCGCGTGCTTGAGATTGGAATCGCGACAATTATTAAATAAGAAACAGGCCGGCAGTATACCCTGACCGCGACACAAAGCTATAATGTTACCAATATTCCGGCCTATGGGGGTCGATGCACTGTGTTTAGCTGGTGGATACGTGTGATATTCGCCATACCATTCCAATCGAGCCCAACACTGCTGGTACATACCATCGTGCTGCTGTGCACGCGTGCTGAGCGGTTTCAGCAGCACCATCAGCTAAGGTTTCGTTATCGTTATTCTTCCTTGCCGGGAGAAGTTCCACGTGGTCGGGCGGGACATGCGAGAGTGAACTATTGGGGCATGCCAGAGTGTAGGAAGGGTAACCACTGCTTTCTTGGCACCAATAATCAATTTAAATTCGCATCCTCTGTCGTCATAACCAGCTGCCATATACTTCGTATGAACTAGTCGGCATACAAAATAGTAGGCATGGCTCTCGTCATTGAGGCACCCCACGGTAGCGCGGAGAGGGTGCGTCGTATTCTAAGAAGTCCCTGAAGTCCTTATATGAGGAGCTCAATATGTCACCCGACAAATGGCTTAGAAGGCTTTCACTCGCACGACACGACCAAGCTTCTATATGCCTTAGTCCTGAAACAATATGTACTCGTGAAATTACTTGATCCTTGACTAACCCGTAATTCCTCACCTGAGGAGCTCAATCGGACAGCTACCTGACTATTAGGTAATCCAACACCTGCAACCCCAGCCGTGTATAGTATACATAGTGTATACAGTATACAGTGTGTAGTGTATAGTGTGTAGGTTAACTCCCGGCATACATCGGGATCTGCTGCAGTATTGACCTAGTGCATAACCCGCGGGGAAAATAGGGAACGGGTGGCTACAAACGGACGATCCTGAAACAAAGTCATCGCCTAGTTGGGCGAGAAATGCCAGGTAGATTTGATTTGTGTGCAAGATAACGGCGAGCCGCCATTTACAAACATACCAAGTGCTCCGGAGTATGATATACCAGTGAGCCCACCTGCTCTTGACGTTGGGTCGCCCGCGGTCTGGGTTGGACACAGAGCTCTTCTTGGAACGGTGCTTAGCATCTGTGAGGCGTGAACGGCGAAAACACAATCGGAAACAAGCGCGCCGTTGCGATATTGAAAAAGCCAACAAAAAGCCATGTGATGGACGTCAGTTTTAGAGTTGCCTACATTAAAAATCGGACCATACAAATTGTACTTGAAAGCGGTTGTCCCTTTAAACGATGTTGCAGGTCTGCAGCGGTTATATCGTTTCCATGTTTGATGGATGCAGTATGATGGCAGACGAGCCGGTTCAGGCATACGAGGAAGGAAGAATCGCGGAAAAGAACTCCAAAAAGGACGAAAATAAGTGCAACATACAAGGCGTACCTGCGGTACACTCTTACGTTCCTAAAAGCAAAAACCGTTTGAGCTTTCATGTAAAATACATATGCATTTCTGCTATCGGAGTTTTCCGGACAACTGTTGTGCACTAACTCCAGACCGAGTCTTAACGTTCTCGACTTAGCCTTGACGCAGCCCTGCCGCGCTGAAAACTGCTTGACCGTCATCGATATGGTTAGTCGGGGCTGACCACTCACTCTATCGTCGGTGAAGTTCGCGGAAAATCGATACGAAAGCAGGCTACGAGTTCCCTTGACTGCCGCTACCCCCCATCCAGTCCCTTAAACTATCTGGATTACGCTTAGGGTCAGGGCAGGGGTCAGGGCTATGGTTGGGGCTACAGCACGGGTTATGGACACGGCGGAGGTCAAGTGTAGGGTCCTCTTCGGATCGGCCGACCTAAAACATTGTCACCAACGCGACTGTCGTTTCTGCCGCCATGTCCTGCTTACAGAGCGAGCAAAAAAAACACGAAAGTTAAAGAATATCAAATTGTACGACTTTTGACGAAAAACGGTACATTATCGCGAGTCGTGGTAGTATTGGCCACGAGAATGTTGACTTTGAAAAACTGCTAAACCAAACATGAACAATGAAGTCACGACTCGGTACAATAACGGTGTTTTGTGATTCAAGTTCGACATACGGCCGGTTGCAGTTGCCATGAATCGCGCATTATTTTCATTGAGATCGTGGTTGTTTTCGTCAGTCTAGTAAAAATATCCGTGGACACGCATTTTGTTTACGTACTCACGGACACAGCAAACCTACGTATATCCTAGACTTACGTCGTAATAGAGTGGTAACCGGTGTTCATTATTGTGGCAGGCAACAAGAGTATAATTGTACGTAAGTTTTCTGTGCCCTGTACCCATCATCAGCCACCACACCTAAGCTCCGTCGTGACTGTTCAGCCTAGGTACGTATCACATAATTCTGAGGTCACAAACTGCGAGACACAGATCAGCTGATGCACTGCACGGGAGTTATTCTACATCCGGTAATGTGCCTGTTCCGACTAAACATCGCTCCACTGTACCTGCTGCTGCCCTTTTCGCTTTACTTGTGCTTCCCACTTGGTGCTCAACGATCTTCTGCTCATGTAACATAGCAGTAGTGGGCCATGTTCAGGACTCGGTCCACCACCACGCAAGAAATACGGATATATTGCAGAACATCGACAGAACCGAACTCAGCGCATAGATATATCAAGTACTCCCAGAATATATTGTAGCCGGATTGACCCCTACGATGTAGAACTATTGTACTAGTACAGTGCTACATCAATGTCGTTAGGGACCAACTGCTTCATATTTGTGCTAGGTTTGTTTTTTCAGCAGCTAACGGTTAATCTCACCTCTTCTGCGGTGGCGGCGGCGAACGCCGGCGTCCTCGGCGGCGGTCTCGGCAGGATCTGATGATAGCGTTGATAGCCGCTGACCCGGCGGCCGGCCCTTGTTCATGGCGATGATAGTAGAGCCCAACGCCAGGAGCCCCCCCGCTAGGCACACCATTGCGCCAAAAAGCATCGTTATTGGTGTTTGAGTTTTCGATGACTAAGCTGCTGCTACTGCTGCTTCTGCTGCTGCTAGGATAACAACTTGGCGCAACGCTGCTTACGCGTCCAGTACTGCTGCTGTACTGGTGTGCTGCTGCGTGTTTGAGAATTGAGCATCCAACCTCGACAGCACGATCGAGGATAACACACTAGACTAGTCCTCCTGTTGTTGCTGCTACACAGACGTCCCACGTTGTTCCTGTAAACAGTTCGCAGTACTGGGTCTATACCAGCACTGTTGAGTTTGGAGCTACTATCTCCTGCTGTAGATGGAAAATACTGGGCCGTCCTGGTGTGTACGTTCTCTCTGTCTGTGGGTAAAAGAGATAGCAGTCACTAGGGCCCTGGCTCGTGAGGGAGTGGAGTCGACTCTGAGTAACCGGCCGAAACTGCTGTGGGACATCAATCGTGCAGGAGGCACCAGCCGATACTCGAATGTGCGGCATAAATTCCTATTGGCCCGCATCAAACGTCTATCCGCACATTATTAATTATACTTCTGTGTGGGTTTCGTTGAAAATATCCATGGCAAAACTATAAAACACGTGGGAAAAAAGTCCTCGGCAAGACATATACTCAAGAGTGTTGAGCTAGTCCTATACAAAAATAGCACCCACACGGCACAGTCAACCGAGGGACGCCTAGGACCTAGAAGACACTGTACAATGAAACCAACCACACAGGGTTGGGCATCGCACTGCTGTTGCACCTTGCGTGGTAGGTCGACGAACCGACAGAAAACCCGCCGAAAACGTTCTTAGGCGTTAGGTGGTCATTATAATTTCGCCGTTGGATCGGTTGCAATTGGGTGTGCTTCTTCAATAGATAGACTTGAGGGGGACTGCTACCCGGGTATAGGAAAATCCCCCGTGTACGAATCGTGTGTCAGTGTCTGGGACTGCCGTGCCGGCATGCAAAGTTTTCTCCACGCGGTAGCTATGCACTGTCAGGCGAGTTTCCGACAGACCGCGCTGAAAACGTCAATTTTTACCCTATAGTCTATACGTGAAACCGCCAGAAGCAGCAACGCTGGCCCAACAGAAAAACAGAAACTCCCAGTGCAGATACTACACAAGGGTACGCGCGGTAATGGTCGGGTCAGGAAAATGTGGTCGGTTCGGGAACGGGTCTAGATGGGAGCGGGAATGCCGAGTACATTTCGTTCCCGACCGCGACTTCCCGACCTTGGTCTCTATTCCCGCCATCTACCGTCCCGACTTACGGCATCTTGTTCGCGTCCCGACTGTTTCCCGTCCCGCCGTAAGGTGCATTCCCGGCCTTTCCCGTCCCACCCTCTGCCCAGTTGTTCCAATCAAATTCCGACGTTCGCACACAGTTCTTCCTATCCCGCAACTTGCTTTAGTGGCAGATATTCCCATATCATCCCAACCCACATTTTCAGTCCATTGTATACTATGCAGTACGAGTCGACAAATAAATGGTGATAAAACCTTCTTTTACTCAGAAAAATCCATATTATGACTATGAATGCAACAACTCTGGATTACTCAAATTAATTTGTGAATTATTCGATTTTGGATGCAACAGCTGCATGCAGCAGGCAGTGTGGTAAGAAGTTCATAGTTCGGTGGTTGATTGTCGGAAGGGGTCCGACATACAGAATAACATTAGGATCGGCAGTTCAGGGTCGGTAGAACAAAACAAGGAACGTGCTTAGTTCCTGTCGACAATCTTGGTACGTACGCAGATTTTTATGAGGAGTGGCGCGAGATTCGTTTTGCGTACGTGGCGGCTGAATAAGAAGGAGAGGAGATTCGGAAATCAGATAGAAGCGGACCGTTTGTGTGAGAAGAGCCTGATCTTAAGCTGACGAATATTGATTTTTGAGATATTGAGTGAGAAGAGCCTGATCTTGAGCTGACGAATATTGATTTTTGATTGCAAAAGGCAGAAAGAAATATCGATAAGAAAAGGTTCATGGTGTTTTAGAGGTTCAGTTGAATTGATAACGGTGAGTAAGAGTTCTGGTTTGTATGAACATGAGCTGAAACGGTTTTATAAGGATACTTGGACGTACAAAGGCGAGCGGACCAAGTACTGGAATAGATAAGAGCGCAATGATTGGTTTACGTTTGAGAAGGATGACAAGTTGTGGGTTTTTGGGGGCCGAGACTGTCGTTAGAAGTTTGGTCCGAAGGCCTGAAGATGGGGATTCGAGATACGTGATTGGTCATAATTAATAGTGAAAAAGAGAGTAACATTTAGCAGCTTGTCATAGGAGAGTTTTGAGCTGATCCCCCCCCCCCCTCGGGGATCAGAGCGTCTGAAACACCGGGTCTAGCAGCACCATCGTCGGCAGCGATCGAGATAGAAGTCCGTCGGCATCGATCGAGGTAGAAGCAGCGAGGTCGAGGAATCTAGGGTTGACTCAAGCGGCAAACAGCAGAAGAGTGAGGGCTGTCGAGAGAGGAGATAAGGCAAGGCAGTGCTGTTGTGTGTTTGCGTGGGTTAGGTGGATTTCAGAAGGGTTGAGACTTCGGAACTTTGGATAATACAAGAAATTGACAAGCACATTGTGAGGCAGATCGACATCGGAAAATATAAGCTGATCCTACCATCATCATCGTGACTGCAAACGTCGAACCTGTACCGGAAAGCAAAGAAGTTGTCTAACCAAACGACTAGCGAGAGGCTGTGTTGTGCTTCGTTAGAGGGCAAAGGTATCCCTCGGGAGCTAGATCACCCTAAAGTAAAGGTGATCACTGGACCATAATCCAAAAGTTGATTCGTCCGGAGCAAAACGAAGAGAGCTGTTGATCTGCCATTGTTTTGACAATAAGAGTAGATCCTGTTGGGTGTGCGCAGAAATAGCGGCGACTGTTCTGTTTAGCACATCAACTGAGCCTTTTTACCCGTGGTTCCACTGTTTGGTTAGGTTAACATTGGCGTCGTCCTAGGCAAGCGTCTTCTGTTGCGATGGCGATGTCTGCCGCTGATGCGGCTCGCGCTGCTGCGCGTGATCTCGCTAACGAAAAAAAAGAAAAATCCGAAAAATCTGCTGCCTCGCGATGCGGCTCGCGCTGCTGCGCGTGATCTCGCTAACAAAAAAAAAGAAAAATCCGAAAAATCTGCTGCCTCGCGCCAGAGGCAGCAGATTTTTCGGATTTTTCTTTTTTTTCGTTAGCGAGATCACGCGCAGCAGCGCGAGCCGCATCAGCGGCAGACATCGCCATCGCAACAGAAGACGCTTGCCTAGGACGACGCATGTTAGCGAAATTAGCGAATAAGTGGACAGGGCCGTACAAGATATTAGGAGTGGGACCATGTAGAGTAGGCCCACGATTCGTAGGACCCAAGTTGCTATACTTAGACATGCCTTTCCAGAATATGGCAAACCCACGAGTATCTGTGCTTCGTTGTAAACGCTGCTTCCACCCCCACGAGAAAGGAAATAAACCTCGTTTCCTGCCCTGGAAATTGAGTTCATACGTTTTGAACAAATTTTCGGAGTTAGCACCGCCTTTCTACCTAACAACTGACGACGTAGACATTGAGCTGGATTCACAACGTGCCAAACCGTTAAAAATAAAAGCTCATCGTTTAAACCGAGGACCGGGAGGAATTCTTAACGTTCAGTTCGAAACCGTATGGAGAGGACACGAAACGTCGACCTGGGAGCACGAATCAAGTATGGCACAATATGACGGAGACGTAGTGAGAAAGTATTGGTGTAGCGATGAGATCAACCAAGTGGGAGCTGACAATCGGCGTTACCGAACTTACCAACGCTATGCCGCCCTCCGTGCTGACGCCCGCTCTCATGGCTCTGTATTTTGCCCCAAAGGTTATGGATTAGCTGAAAACATCAGGAACGGGCTAAAGTTGCTGACGGAAGACATGAAGGATTCCCGTATATACTTCAAAATGGCCACGGAAGGATGGCAACTGGGAATAATTCAGGACGTCGACACAGGCAGCAACGTCCGGCTGCCTTACACCGTCAACTTCTTGGATTTAGAACAACGATTCAATGTAGCATTATGGGAAGGGAATTACACGGTAGATCTGAAAGCCCCGCCTTCGTCATGGTGTTTCCAAATGTTTGGTAGGACGAAGAGCGTAAAGCGGAGGATGGTAGAGTCGGGGAGAGGATAACGGGTAGCGTACTCACCTACGGTTGACAGGATGTTTACCTAACTGTATGGGTTGCATCCTGGGAGGGCCGAAGATTCAAGTATGGATGTTTGAAAACGATTTAACAGCATCATTAGTTTTTGTTGGAGATATCGTTTCAGGAAAGGGATAGTTTGATTGTTTTAGGACGACTGAGTCAGCATTGACAAGAGTTTATCGAGCAATCGTCCGGGGAGAGTGAAGCCTGAAAACAGTACATCAACGCGCCCCCATTTTGACGTTGAGGCTATTGGGTTGGGATAGTTGCATTGTTTGGGATTGATACAGAACCTTCCCCCCCCTTTTTGTGATTGCACCAAAGTAAGGTCCTGGAGGAAAATGGGTTTGAGTGTTTGAGTTTCATTAAAAGTTGCCTGCTGAGAATTTCGGTTGTATCGAAGCCTAGAGGAGTTGCCGGGTTGCCACCCTACGCTAATTTGAGGGGCATGGGCGAGTAAGGCAGCGCTCGTGTAACACCTGGTTGGTTCTCGGTCACCGCGCACAGCACAAGATTGGTTGATTAACTGAGAGATCATTAAAATGGTAGAAGGACTCCATTGTATTTTTTTGTTTGATTGGGACGACATCTTACTTTTCCGGAATATGCTTTTGAGTTAGTGAAACCACAGATTCCCTACTAAAAAGCAGGATAGGCCCATGTGGTGAGAAGTTCATAGTTCGGTGGTTGATTGTCGGAAGGGGTCCGACATACAGTATAACATTAGGATCGGCAGTTCAGGGTCGGCAGATCAAAACAAGGAACGTGCTTAGTTCCTGTCGACAATCTTGGTACGTACGCAGATTTTTATGAGGAGTGGCGCGAGATTCGTTTTGCGTACGTGGCGGCTGAATAAGAAGGAGAGGAGATGCGGAAATCAGATAGAAGCGGACCGTTTGTGTGAGAAGAGCCTGATCTTGAGCTGACGAACATTGATTTTTGATTGCAAAAGGCAGAAAGAAATATCGATAAGAAAAGGTTCATGGTGTTTTAGAGGTTCAGTTGAATTGATAACGGTGAGTAAGAGTTCTGGTTTGTATGAACATGAGCTGAAACGGTATTATAAGGATACTTGGACGTACAAAGGCGAGCGGACCAAGTACTGGAATAGATAAGAGCGCAATGATTGGTTTACGTTTGAGAAGGATGACAAGTTGTAGGTTTTTGGGGGCCGAGACTGTCGTTAGAAGTTTGGTCCGAAGGCCTGAAGATGGGGATTCGAGATACGTGATTGGTCATAATTAATAGTGAAAAAGAGAGTAAAATTTAGCAGCTTGTCATAGGAGAGTTTTGAGCTGATTCCCCCCCCCCCTCCGGGATCAGAGCGTCTGAATCACCGGGCCTAGCAGCACCATCGTCGGCAGCGATCGAGATAGAAGTCCGTCGGCATCGATCGAGGTAGAAGCAGCGAGGTCGAGGAATCTAGGGTTGACTCAAGCGGCAAACAGCAGAAGAGTGAGGGCTGTCGAGAGAGGAGATAAGGCAAGGCTGTGCTGTTGTGTGTTTGCGTGGGTTAGGTGGATTTCAGAAGGGTTGAGACTTCGGAACTTTGGATAATACAAGAAATTGACAAGCACATTGTGAGGCAGATCGACATCGGAAAATATAAGCTGATCCTACCATCATCATCGTGACTGCAAACGTCGAACCTGTACCGGAAAGCAAAGAAATTGTCTAACCAAACGACTAGCGAGAGGCTGTGTTGTGCTTCGTTAGAGGGCAAAGGTATCCCTCGGGAGCTAGATCACCCTAAAGTAAAGGTGATCACTGGACCATAATCCAAAAGTTGATTCGTCCGGAGCAAAACGAAGAGAGCTGTTGATCTGCCATTGTTTTGACAACAAGAGTAGATCCTGTTGGGTGTGCGCAGAAATAGCGGCGACTGTTCTGTTTAGCACATCAGCTGAGCCTTTTTACCCGTGGTTCCACTGTTTGGTTAGGTTAACATTGGCGTCGTCCTAGGCAAGCGTCTTCTGTTGCGATGGCGATGTCTGCCGCTGATGCGGCTCGCGCTGCTGCGCGTGATCTCGCTAACGAAAAAAAAGAAAAATCCGAAAAATCTGCTGCCTCGCGTGTCGTCACGCGTTCCATGTCCACCCCCGACGTCGTCTCTACCGATCCCCCCCTCACACCTCCCTCTACCGCGCTAGACCCACCTCTCCAGACCTCTCACTCCGACGCGGCAAACCCCGCGTCGGGTTTATCACCGGTTGTGTCCTCCCCCTCCGCCAGCTCCTCTAGACCGTCCCTCCAATGCTCCCGCGAGCAGGAGGACGTCTTGGGATCTTTGGTTGGCACTCTGTCGCCGCCCACCATGGCCAAACTGCTGTCCGCTTTTGCAATAGCACCTACTTCCCCGGCCCAACCTACGCCGAGACAGCCCTCCAAACCGTCACCACCTACTCAGACCACAGACTCAGTAGCTGCAGACCGCCAGATGGCAGTGGATCTCGCAGCCATCGACGCGGCAGTCGCCCGCGTCGATGACCGCGCCAAAATCCTATCCCCTGCCTCTCGAGCTGCCGCTCGCGCCAATCTCCTATGTGCCGAAGAGGCTGCCACCTCGGACGACACTCAAGCAAGCAGTGACGATTTCCGCGCTCTCAAACGCGCCAAAGACTTACAACGCCAGGTAGCTGCCATAAGGCTTAAACAAGCGCAGGCTGCTGAGGCCCAGCGGCTGTTAGACCAAGAACTATCGCAAGCCACTGCGGCATGCGAGTCGGCGTCCGATGATGCCGACCGCATCGCCCAAGCTGGCGCCGTGCGGCGGGCCGCACACTTGGACGAGGTGCGGCGGCGCCGCGACGTCGTTGCGCGCATGCCGGCGGTTTCTTCCGACTTCGTCGCTTCCGGCAAGGACGGCGATGCCGTCGGGACTGCTCCCCGTCGCGGTGCTGCCGCCGACGGGGGCGGGTCGGCCACCGTGGGTGCGGCGGACCACTCTCGTCGAGGGGACCCCCCCCTTCCCCCCGGTGTCCCCGCTTCGTTTGCCCAGTATCTGGTGTCGTATTATCCGGATATGGCGCATTTGTTTCGCCGACCGGGAGCGTGCGAGGGTGCCGTCGAACCACCGCGTCCAGTCGTTTCGCCTCGCCCACCCAGCCCCGCCGACTCGCCTACCCCACCGCTCGATGCTGTTGAGCGCAGCTTCGCCGCCATGCGTGTCGAGCCAGCGGCACAGCACGATGGGCCAGCCCCGGGGACCTACGGCGCCACCGCCTACACCACCGTACGCCACTCCACCGGTTTCGCGCCTCACCATCATCACTACGAGCACCCCTCCTCCGTGCCGACGGCCGCCTCGCCGCCACCGCGGGGTTACGCGCGCGCTTTGGCCGCGCCTGCGGGGTCAGCGGCATACCAGCCGCCGCCACACCCGCGGCCGTTTGTCTCCGGGGGCACATCTCCGCGACGGCAGCCGTCTGCGACGCCGCCGCCCCCTCCGCGCCATAAATTTCACCATCAGCAGCACCTCCAACACCTTCCGCCGCAACATCACCAGCAGCATCCTCCACCGCCGCAGCTTCAACACCAGCCTCGTCTTTACCAACCACATCTGCCGGGGCGACCGGGGCATTACAGCTCGGCCGCGCAACCACCGACGATGCCGCCAGCGCCGGTACATCAGCAACACCACCATCGTCACGGCTACTACATCTCCGGCGCTCCACCTCCGCCACCGCCGCCACCACCGGTACAACATCATCAGCCCGGCTTCTACGGCTCTGGGGTGCCGCCGCCGCCGACGGCCGGCGCCGACGGTTCCGGCGCACCCCACGACCCGGGGGCGCAGTTTCCCCCCCTGCCAACTGTGTCGAGCGCTGCTGCCGCCCAGGGACAGTTTGCTTTGTTGAGGTTCAATTTAAAATTTGTCGCTCCTCTTCCAACTATACCCCTAGCCGACACACATAGTTTGGTCCAATTTGTCGTACTTATCAACGGTCTACGTCAGTCTGTTGAGTCTATCCGGGAACAAGTCGGCGATACCGATGTACGCTGGCACACGAAATGGACAGCTCCGTTACAGCGATTAGTTATGGCATCTCTACGTAAGGATGTTGAGGATAGGAGTAGGATCGAAAATTTTATTTCTAATTGCTTCCTCGACGTCAACTCTAAGTTGGCGTCAGGCATGTCTGGGCCCGACGCTTTCTAGTATTTGATCGCCGAGTTCGCCCAACAGTTCTCTGCCATTGACCCATCGCAAGTGCCTGTCATGCTAGCACAATTTCATGTAGAGGAGGGCACTCCTTTTAAAGAATGGCTTATTGCCATCAAACTTGTTGTTGTAGGCTCTATGAACATGGGTGCTTTCAGTCCTGGTCTGGCTGTTGTTTTGGGCAATCTTAAAGCTTGCCTCTCTAGCCAATATCCTACCATCTTGTTATTTTTTGGCTTAGCTTTAGACCGGTCGTACAATTCTCTCGGAGAAGTCTGGGCCATTTTCGATACAGCAAAGGATAACATGACTGGCGCCAAACGAGCCACTCATGTTTCCGTGTCGCCGCCTGTACCTTCCTTTCAAAAATACAGCCGACACAGCAAACCACGCGTCATGTCAGTCTCCACCAACCGCTATTTGCCCATCATGGACAATGCGCACGAGGTGGAATTTGACGACGAATCCGAGTGGACCCGCATCTTCTCCGTAGATCAACATCCGACGCGTTCAAAAACCCCGCGTCTTTTTAAGCACGATTTTGAATCCGCCGAATCTCGTGAAGGTCGCATGCGTGTTGGCAGCGCATGCAATAACTGCGCCGGTGACGACCACTTCCTCCGTGATTGCACCCGCGAATACATCAACCACTATGGCCTTTTCTCTGACGAGTTTGGTGCAGGTACACCCGCAGAAGTCCGCGATCGTTGGGTGTACACGCGCGGCAGAATTAAATGCAAATTCCTTCAATCCCGCGCTAAACATAATAAGGGTAATCCGACCCCATAGGAGGCCAGCGACGCAGGGCGCCGACCTGCGCCGATGGCACCTTCGGTAGTATTTTCTTGCGATAATACAGATGACTGTGCGACGGCGGGTCCGTCCCCCGCCGTTCCTTGTTTGCCTGCCGATTCCTATAGCCTAGATTACACCGATCGTGAATTATCGTGTTGCCCCCCTCAATCGGGACAGCACTTAAGTGACACGACCTCGTGCGACGGAAAAATTCAGACGTCCACGCCTGCCACGCTAAAAACGTCTGTAACTATAGTGTCACGTTCCGTTGTACAGCAGGAAGCCGGCGAAAATAGATTTCATGACCTGGCTTCGCCACCAGCTTCACGAGTTTGTGCGAATCAGTCGCATCTTACTCCCCAGTTATCTGAAGAAATATATTCAGTAGGAGACATGGAAAATCTCCGTTCGTTTGATCACACGACCCACTCAGGCGCTTTAGGCAGTGCGAATACTTGTAGTAAACGAGGTTCGCCCATTGCGTCTCCCCGTTTCCAAGGTAGGATACCTGGTACCCGTAACAAGGTATCTCGTTTTGGTGAGCTACAGCTAGGTGTTGGTTATGGCAGCATATCAAGATACTGGAGTGTTGCACCCGCAGTTCCCGCCGTGTGACCGACGATTGCAGAAGAGGCGGTCCCGATTTCACCTACGTTTTGAGCGCCGGCTGACCCCGCCCCATCGCCGGTGCCACCTGTGCTGTCGCTCCAGCAACGCACGCACATCCATTCTATCGATGGTGGTAGCTCCGTCCCGCCTCTATCGATTGTTTCAGAAAATAAGATGTATCTACCCGTCTGGCAGGTGTCGCATCTAGAACATGACGACCCCTCTGACACTAAAATAGCTGTGCCTGATTTTTTGTCTGAATTTCAACAGTTTCGGGGAGGGGAGATCAAACTCAAACCTTCTCGCCAAACAACCCATGTCCGAGTACACGCCGGGCCTCACGCTAGACGCACATACCCCGGCATCGCTCTTATTGACACGGGTTCCCCACAGTCTTTTGTTTCTTGTTCATTTTTTGAAAACATGATTTCAGCGGGTGCCGCCTCCCTGTCTGGTGTGCAATACGTATCTGAACGCAAATGGTCAGGATTTAATGGTACCCCTTTGAGCACCGGCAAAATCATCCGGTTAAATGTGCAGTGTTTTGCTTCGTTTTGGGTTCCCACCGTCCAACTAGCTGTCAACGCCTATATCGTACCCGATGGCGCCATGGCGCATAATATTCTTTTAGGCACAGATAGTTGGGCACGCTTTCCAGTACGTGAGTATGTGGACGTAGGAGAAAATGAAACTATTTTAACCTTGCGTACCACGCAACATGAAAACCGTTGTGCTGACACTGTATCATCTGCCGCGCAGCGTATGACGGCTTACACAGAATGCGTTTTCCAAACAGGACAGGAACACAGATTAGTTTTCGGTCATGACGCCCCAGTTAGTTACAGTCGTGATCATAGATATTGGATAGCAGTAAACATTGTTACATCGACCAGAGGTTGTAAAGTTTCCACTGGTTTATACTATGCTAGGCTCCGCGAAGAGTGGAGCCCGTCCGAAATTGTGGTTGATGCAAGTGGATGTCAACTACCGCTAACCCCCCTTGTAGATAGTAGTTTAGTACCTGGTGACACTTTAAGTACCAGTGTTGTATATTTGGTAAAAATTAATTGGGATGATGTTTCCGTGAAACCTGAGCCGCCGCCAAAAACCGCCGGCTTTTCGTCGCCCGCCCCCGGTAACATCTCTTGCGTCCAGTCGCAAGAAAACGATACCCCGCCCCGAAAATCACCACCCCCGTCCATGACAGTCAACATGTCTGAGGACCAACATTCCGCGTTCCTCAAATTATGGGACAAAATTCCGCCCCATTTGCATGATATTAACTTCGGCATTAACCACGCCGAGTGGGGTACTGTAGAAATAGCTCAACTAGCTGATGTTTTATTGCAATACGAAAATAGGTTCTCCCGCGACAAAACCGATCCGGGCCACTGCACGGCACTTCCTTTCCGCATCGAGTTGAAGCCAGGCACGCGCCCGATCAAACAACGGCCGTACCGACGTAATCCGGCCATCAACGCAAAAGTTCAGATAGAAATTGATAACCTGTTAGCTGCAGGTGTTCTGCGCAAATCGAACTCTAACTGGGCTTCGCCCCTTGTGGTGGTTATGAAAAAAGACGGTAACATCCGTTTGACTTGTAACTATCAGCGATTAAATGACGCGACGATAATTCCCGTATTACCGCTGCCGTCTATCGACGAACTGCTCGACTCGTTGGGTGGTTCCACCGTATTTTCTGTTTTAGATCTAGCTAGTGGATTTTTCCAGGCCGCGATAGAGCCTGATAGTATTCCTTTAACAGCGGTATGCACACAAACTGGTTTGTATGAGTGGTTACGTATGCCTATGGGTACCAGCGGTAGCCCTGGGTGTTTCCAGCGCCTAATGACTCAAGTATGTGAAGGTTTGCAACGCGTACAGTTATACCTCGACGACATTGTGGTGCATTCCAAATCTGCTTCGCACCACGTCACCGATTTACGTGGAATTTTAGCTAGATTGACCGAGTATAATTTGAAGTTAGCACCGAAAAAGGCGCACATCGGCGCCCCTGAAGTTCAATTCCTTGGTCATTTAGTAACGCCTTTCGGTGTAAGCCCGGACCGGAAAAAAATTGACGCGATGTTGAAAATGCCTATGCCTTCCACGAAAGGAGAGCTGCGTTCATTGTTGGGTAGTGTTTCATACTTGCGGAAATTTTTGCCTGGGTTGTCCACGTCGATTAAGGATCTGCATGCTTTGTTGTGTAAAGATGTACGCTTCGAGTTTACCGATCACCATGCTGCGATCACGAAGAAAGTTTTACAACAATTAGTCAGCTCTGAGGTGTTGGCGTTTCCGGACTATGACGCCGCTATCGACGGCACCCGGAAGTTTCAGTTGGTTACCGATGCATCGAAAGAAGGTTTTGGTGCGGTGCTAGAGCAAAAACAAGTAGATGGAAAAACTCGGCCTTTAGTTTATATTAGTCGCACCACCCTCCCTAACGAAAAAAACTGGGACACTTCCGATTTAGAGTGCGGTGCTTAGTTTGGGCTATTAAGAAATTACGCGTTTTTCTGTACGGAATTCCGTTTGAAGCGTATACCGATCACCAACCATTATTGTCATTTATTACTATGGGTGAAAAGAAACCTCGCGTTCACCCAATGTGTAACATTCTCAAAGCGTACCAGTTTTCGTTAGGTTATCGACCGGGTAAACACAATCAAGTAGCAGATGCGTTATCGCGCCTACCGTTGCCTGCCACAGCGGATGCTTTTGGTAAATGTCGACTCATCGAGCCGGGAGATGTTGAGGTATATTTTATAGGTGCGAGCGGTATTCACAACGCACGGTTTCTAAGCGACAAATCAGCGAGCGACACCCCCGCAGTCCAAGTTGCTAACATCGTGCCGTTCCCGTCTAATTGTCCTTTAGTGTCGTCGTGCCAACCGACGACAGACGATGTAGCCGAGCGATTATGGTTCACAGTGCAAAATGAGTTGCCCCGCGTTCCCGAATATAGTGCGATGTCACACACCGCCAGCTCGGAAATAGTTGATTGTGCCCGTGTTGAGCGCGATGTACTCGCAACTAACGGAGAACCGTATAAAACCACTCCCGGCTCTAACTGGCCGCTCAATATATAACAGCAGTAGGTAATGTAGAGATTGCCCGTTTACGTCGTAATGTTTTCATTGTTTTACCCCCCCCCAGCTATAATTTTTTTTTTATAAACTTCAGCTATGAGTAGATAAATAGACTAATAATGCTTGAAACTTTTTTTGAACCACAATTTCCCCCCAAAATATGTATAGTCTAATATGTATACCTCCTACCAGGTATGTAAAACATCGCCTTCGATTTTTTGGCTCGCTGCTCTGCGGCCGCCGAGTGCTTCTTGTCGCACTTTTGACCGTGGGGCGAGCTAGCCCGCCAAGGGTACATTATGAAGCATTGTCTGGATCTTGGCCGAGCTCCGTGGCGGCGCTCGGCTCATTAAACAAAGCTTTGCTGGCTCTATTTAGCGAGGGATTGTTTCAAGCCTTCTAGAGACGAACAGGTCACTTGGAACACCCCAAATGGTTTTTCAAGTTTGATAAACTTTCACGTTTTTTTTTATCCTTGTTGTTTCTTTTGAAAAGATGGCCCGCTAAGAAACTAAACTCAGCAGCAGCAAAGCAGCAGTAGCAGCAACCACCCGCAATAAGGTAACCTCAGCAGCAGCAGCACAACAGAAGCGGCGGCAGTAGCAGCAACATACAGCAGTAGCAGCAGCAGAAGGTGTAGAGCGGTGGTAACAGCAGCACGGCACACGTGACCAGATCCGGGTCAGCGTCGCTGTGCGTGCATCTCGTCGATCGACCTCCCGAAAACAGGTACTCGTACGTCGGCAGGACAGGTAGATATTTCCCCGTTTTTTCGGTCGAAATCTTGAAAGAATGGACGATCTGCATCTCCGATCACCAAAGAAAGGGCACAACCAGACATCCGAGAAAGCCACTCCGTACTCGCTAACTACGTAGCCCAGCAATGCCTGTGAAATACACTGACAAACAGTCGCTTTGGTGCTTGTGAAAACACACGTTTCCGCACTTGCCTCGACGAACTCTCAACGATTTATAGCGAACCAGCTCGAGAAAAAAAAAGTTGGCTGTCTTTTTTTGGGTGCACAGAACACGTCGCACATGCACACACAAACAGAGAAATGTATTCGAGGCACCCTACCCTCTTGTATGCGATCCGATAGGATAAACCATGTTTTTCATCGAAAACCAAGAAAAAAGGTCTAGCGCTGCGCGCTTCGCACGCCTCCTAACTGTTATTTCTGAAGCGCACCGTGAATGAAGTGGTGACAGCAGTACTAGACCTTAGAGCGAGAGGAATTTGCGGATATCGCACGATGATGAAGTGCGATCACAGTTTTTGTCTCCTCCACCTATGCATTGCACGTCTCGAGCGATGCATCAAGCTAAACTGCACCACCCGGCCTCATATTTGGGAACAAGCACGTTCACAGCGGAGTGGAGCACCCACAACATTGTTTTTTTTGGTAACATCATCTCCAGCGATGTGAGGCGAGAAATGGGTGGCGACTGCAGGTGATGCGTGCGGAAGGCACGGTTTTAGCTGCTTTGACACCCTAAAACAAAATCTCCAGTGACTGTGTGGGTTTCAGCGCCATAGTCACGGAGGAATGCTGTTTCAAGATGGTTTATGGTCTCGTCTCCCATTTGAGGAGTAGGCCTAATTGTGTTCGTGTTGGTTAGGATGACCCCGAAATGCATCGGGCCGGACGTGTTCGTCGGTTCTTCACACAAAAAAAATATTTTTCAACATCAGCGCTGGCCATCCAGAACACTCCGTGCTGAATATTTATACAAGCTAAAAACAAGACGCGCGTGGTCGCAAACTTCGAGACGGAGACGGTTCTGGTCATAAAAATTGGGCATGAAAGACAGTGAACTAGAGGTGATACCCTTTTTCCAATTACCCAGGTAACTCGCGAGTATTATCCGGCTTTCTTATATCCGTCACGCGTACCAGTAGCACCGCAAACTCGCACAGTGCTATGGCTTCGGGTCCCGGGGTGCCCGGGTACCCGGGTACTCGGTTAAAAAGGGTACCCGGGTACTCGTTATAATACGTTCGGGTGGCATGGCAATTCATTATTCCCTAGAAATCACGCACCGATGGGTGTTATTTAGTACGATATTATACAGAAAACCCTTCTTAAGATGAACGTGTTGTCTCATGCCTCACGCCTTGCTGTGTACTATACGAGAAGCGCGTCATACTCGTCTAGTATTTGGGCCCTGGGTACTCATCAGATGACGTTTGAAATCCTGGGCATGTCCACTTCTCATCTGCCAAATCGTGTCCCCTGGGCACTTTACTTGGTACTGTATTGCCCAGGAAACCATTTTCCAAGTGAAACCGATCTCTCATTCTTCTCGCCTCACCTGCCTGTGCTTTGAACCGACAAACACATACGTGCATATCAACGATGCTTTAGGATCGCGCAGTCTATCTTACACGGGTGTATGGAAATCAGTACTTGTTGCAGAGTTGTTATGTATGCCGAATCATGCCCCCTTTGCGTTACTACGACAACTCTCTTGAGAGCTTTTTCGTAGTAGTTTTTGTCGTGGCGACTTAGGACAGGACTCGATGAGAAATAATGTCGTGGATACCCGTCTGTTAGCCGATTGCCCGGGTGGTATACGGGTACCCGGGTACCCGGCCCGAAAAAATATTGAATGCTCGTGAGTACCAGGGTATTTTTCCCCCGACATTGACGAGTACCCGTGTAAGGCCGGTACTCGTCGGGTAACTTCTCTACAGTATACAGCACTATACTATATACTATGGCATAGATAAGAAGAAAATTTGCTATGCGAGGCAAAATATGTTGAATACGAATAGCGGAGCAAATACTAGCCAGCACACCAGACACAGAGAAAGACAGATTGTCTTTTCGGAAGACAGCAAGAGCAATGGCGAGTCATCAACACGCAACGCACATCGGTAAAGAGAGCAATATTTATACTACGGACTTCCCGATACTGATGATGATGGCGCTCCATATGGTGCTCTTATGGTGCTGGTCCATCACATTGACCCGACAAAGGACCCTCTAAAATATGAACAAATTGCCTAATGATTTGTGGTTGCCTTTTCAATGATTTACCAGTCGTGCCAAACGTAGTTATTCGAAACGGATACTGCTGTGTTCGATACGCCGAGCCCACAAAACTGTACAGGAAACAAGAAAGCAGAATAGAAGAAAAAGAGAGGCAGAGGGAGACAGAGAAGAACGGGCGACGGTAACGGTAAAAACGGCCCAATGCTCCGGCGTGTGGAGATCGTAAACACCGGCAATGAGTCGGCACACTTCGAATAACGTATGTACAATTCCTAGCATAGTTTTTTTTTTCCCCTTTTTGAGTCATCATCCTGTGAAGACCGGCGTTGAACAGCGAAAATAACTACAGTTTCTCCTCTCAGGATAGAGCGAAGGCGGAATGACAAACGATTTACTGTACTAAAAATGCAACGAATATAAAGAAGAGGTGGAGGGCGAGATATCATTAAATACAAATTATTTCGTGGCCGGGCTACATGACAATCAAAAATCAACCTGTGAACTCTTCCAAAACAAGTTTGATTCTTTTATCCAGCACTAACGCTATGACGCCAAATCATTTTATACAGAAGAAATAAAAGTAACGCTCTGGACATGTTGCAAAGAAGACGTATCCACGCGACCACAAGTTAGAAAATGTACTCGCTGTCTTGCTAAGCGGAAAACACCCCAAGCCGGCCGCCTGCATTGCTTACGTCTGCTCCACTAAGGTGCAATGCCACAGTGAGGGGTTTCTACCAGCACCCACATGAGCCAACCCCAAATACCGCAACGCTTCAGGACGTTAGTGGTATGTTGTGAGGGTACGGCTGGTTACAGTAGCGACTACTCCTCCTGTGGTTCTATCAGCCGATTCCACCGCCACCAAAGAGAGGGTAGTAGCTCTATTGAACCGGCGCCTTTGGCAGCCCCCCACCGCGTACAAAGTTACTCTCTCGATAAACCCCGAACGGTACATCGGTCGATGACTTTTGTTTACCCAATCCAGACTCACTAACATCCATTGCATATTTGTCACAAAGAAATAAACTTGGGCATGTCCTCGTCCGGTATTCCGCGAAGATACTCCTGCACGGCCACTGCCCCCGACGCAATCTTGATGGCCTGTAAACCTGCCAAGAGGGGTCCAGTGGGAAATTTACCGTTCGGATCCGACACCTTTAAGAGGCGATCATAACCCAAACCCAAAATAATCAGAGATGTTACCTTCGCGTTTTAAGCATAAGTTACGACGTAAGATGACTGGTTTGTGTCTAGGTATGCCTAACCCGGTACGGCTTCGACGATGGCGAGTACGCCGACTACAGCTGCTATAAACGTCACGTAGACCGGCGTGTCGTCATCGGAACCGACTGCCAGGCCCAAGGGTATTAGCATCAGGACAGGATCGCCGGCGATAAGCACACCCGCCCTCGCCAATGCAGCAAAATCACGTCTGACATAAAAACACGAGGAAAAGGGAACATGAGGCGATAAGCTCTACCAGGTACGTAAGTATGAGTGCTGAGGGGTGTCTCAAAAGACACATACATTACTGCAATTCGCCGAAACTCGCATGGTGATCATTTTGTCGGCAGTAGTTCATGTGATGTGCATCCTCGAACAAAAATTTCACGCGTGGCAAACAGCAAACAGATTATTTCGCAGCCTTGCTAACAGCCGACTGCGGAAAAACTCAAGAAACGGTCTCGTCAAAACTTTCCATTTACGTATGCAGATTGGAAATTACGTAATATTTTCAACGAAACAAGACAAACACGGTGTGAGAAACAGCTCACCGTGATAAACGATCCAGCTGCCTGCACACCCTTCTGAACCATCACCATTCAGATGGCTCGAGGAAAACATTCATTGGCTACCATACCAACTTTACACCTATGGCGATTGTTCCCCCCGGGTCGTACATTCACCATTTTTTTAAGGGCAGGATATTCTTGGCCGATGTGAAGGTTTTCTCCGAGAAGGTTACTCAGAACCAGAGTAGGACTCTATCGTATCCTGCGTCTACGAGCGAGAACCCTTTCTCGATTCTCGTTGACAGGAAAGCAAGTTACGAAAAGATGCCTGTACAGCGTTTAAGATGCAACAGTTGCGGTGCAATTAACCAAGACCCTATTTGTGTGCGTTGTCCGAGACATGATTACGTTGTAAGTCATTTAAAACGCATTTTACAACACAAGGCAAGATATAAAGCACCAACCGTATCCGAGTCTCCCGGGAGAGAACAACAGCACCTACCATACGGTTAGTTTGGGAGCTTGGGTAAGGTATGAGACGGTATGGTGACGCGCCCTTGACAACAGTTGGGAAGTTGTGGATTGGAGATTCGACCTATTGTATGGGAAGGGTTGTGTACTGGAGATTCGACCAGCAAGAAGAGGTGCAGAAACGAACGATTGAAGGGCAGCGGGCCGTAGCAGGCTGACGTCCTCGATGTAATGACTATCGTGATGACGGCAACGTTCGTTTTGATAGACGCGAGGTGGGAGAGACTGCGTAGAAGATGGGAAGGAGATTATGGTGAGGGCGGAGAATTAAGCAGCGGTGATCTAGGTAAGGAGGTATCGCGGGGGAGGAGGGGGGGGGGGGTGGAGGGGGCCGGGGGCTGCGGGGAGAGGGGAGATGAGCTTAGATATATATTTGTTTTGGCAGGGGGGGGGAGAAGAGAGGGGGGGGGGGTATAGGAGTTGATATATATATTGGAGGTGATAAACGGATACATTTCCTTCCACAGCTGTCAGATTTTGTCCCCCTCAGAAACGGGTTTTATAGTTTCCGCGCACAGACTGGCTAACATCACCCTGTTAACCCTGATAGCTACACTGTAGTTGTAAGGGGAGTCGCCGACCTATATTCTTAATGAGGACACACAACTCGTAATAATACGCGCGATCGGAGAATCACACACAGCTCGCAAAGATGAGTTTCGACAAAATATTTGATCTCACAGGATGGAGTGTATTCTATTTATGTATTGAGGGTGCATGGGGCAACCAGATACATATATAAACTCTCTTTGGCAGGGACAGCCGAGACAGGAGACTAGACGGCACGGAAGCGATAAGTATCTCTCCGACCGGTATTATTATGGACCGCGTGGAGAACTGTTCTATGAACACAAAGGGTGAAAACAGATATTCTGGCGGAGAGGCGAGAAAAGCCCGGTATCGTGTGGGAAGGCGTCTTACATGCGGAGCTCGACCATTAGGTAAGTCGACCGCGCTTCGTTTGTGTCGGTGGGGGACGCGTAAGGTGGAGGGGAAAGGGAGTGAGCGGCCCGCCTTCCCCTCCTCCCTCCTGGTATTTTTTGAAGAGGTCAGTGACGCGTACACATCCGATGGGGCGACGGGGGGCATGGCAGCCCTACCGCCTCCCCCCCCCCCATTTCGGCTTTGTCAATATACTTAAAGCATCATTCGTGGAAATGAAAACAAAAGAATAAGGTTGTACTTGAGGCAACAAGGTGTTTGGGCGTAACAGGTAGGAAGATAAAACAATAGACACAGAATTTTTCGCCCAGGCTTTCCATGTAGCATAGCGCGATTCTTAGTACGGGGAAATAATTGAGAAAATATTAATTCCACATGAATATGAGACCAAGAGGTTAACGAAGGGTCAGATGTCAGCAAGAACCTGTACATCTGTGGGAAGCGTGGTATCGTCGGTTCAACAGAGTAACTTATAAGAGGTAGCTTTCGAGCGAGTGCTTGCACGGGCTGAAGCGGACCGCGGCACCAGACAAGGGACGTCACGGGTCGATAAGAGGTTATTTTGCAGCCCACCCTCCGGCATATTTCCACGGAGGATGGGCAAACGGTGGGGAAGTCGACGTACTGATCGGTTAGTGATGACATCGTAACGATCGCACGCCGTTTAAGACGGAACCTCATGAAGGCTGGAATAAACCCGATCGCACGGGCCATTTGAAACGGAAACCATCACACTCAATAATCGTTCGGCAATGACAGGGACGCGTCAAGTTGTTTTCTTGCCGCACATCCCCCCGCAAACTTCCACGTCGGAGGGGCAACAAGAGGGAAACCCAGAACGCAGTCGTCGATTAGTGACGACATAACCCCGATCGCACGCACCGTTCGAAGCGGAGTCATTAAATATTAATCGTTTGGCATTTGGGGTGGGTTTCCAACCGCATGGGCAGCTTGAAACGGATCCACCTGAAGGAACGCGTGGGTGTTGGTCGATAAGTGATGGCGTAATGACGATCGCACGGGCCGTTAAAAATGCAGATCATTACAATTAACAATAGTTTAGCAATCGTGGTTGGGTCCCGATACGAACGGGCTGTTAGAAGCAGGACTATCACAAAGCACAGGCACATAGTGGTCTCGGTCAATAATAACCACGATCCCATTGGGCGATATTAACCGAAATCACTACATCCATGACCGTTTAACGGTCGAGGTCCACCCCCGACAGGAGCGGATCGTTACGCACGGAAAGCTCCATCCGAACGCATGCACAAGGTAGTGGTGAATGAGCGGTGATTGTTTCGGGCGCGCGGGGCGTTAGAAACATAGTCACGGTATAAAAAATTGTTTAGCAATTGCGGGGGGGTCACGATGTGAGCGGGCCGTTAGAAACCGAAACCCCACGCGAAAGCGCACGTAAGTAGTGGTGGGTCAAGTAGACCCATGATTTCACACGGGCCGTTTGAAACGGAACTGCTTGGCTGCTTCAGCAATATCAGAGTCCGGAATGAACGGGCCGCCTGTTTGAACATGAAAATCTGAGACGAAGCAGCGCCGTCTCACTAGGGGAGCGCGACCAGTAGTTAGGTCCACGGTGTCTTGTTAGGGTGAGTGGGGGTGTCGTAATCAAGAGGGGAAAAAAAGAGAGTGCCCTGCTTTCCCCTTCTCTCTCGTCCTATTTTATGTAGAAGTATGGGAGGCGTACGCATCCGGGGGGGCGATGGGGGCAGTGCAGTACTTCTCCGCCACCCCCCACCATTTCGGCTTCGTCAGAAAATACAAAGTATCTTTCGTGGAGGTGAAAACCCAAAACAAGTATCATACTCAGCTGCATTTTTTCATAAGTTGCTGCTGTGCATACTAATTCGAATACGCCACCGGCACCAACATTATTCTAACCATGGTACACAGGCTGTTCCGCAGGTGTATCGGCAGGTTGGTTAAGACCCATGCAAATGTTCGGGAGATCGCTCAACGCTCTGATGATGTTGACACCAGATACTGCTTTACACTCGTGGGGTGTCTCAAGCAGCTCGTAAAAAAAACGTATATCTCGAAGAAGAGCTTTAGGTTGACACGTTTTGAACTACACTCCCAAAATGGGCGTAAACTGCTTGGAATTACAATAGGAAAACATTTGGAGTTGGAAAAGAAGAGGTAAGACAAATACGGCACCGAAAGGAATAAAGGGGAGCAGTTTTTCTGTTCGATTATAATCCATAGTGTCCCACAAAGACAGAGCATGCGGAGATCATGTCCAAAAGCTGCCACAGAAGAACCGTGGTATCTTCAGACTAAACGTGTTGGTCACAAAGCAGAGGCCAGGAGGAGCCCGTGGTTCAACACATAAAAGACAAAATGATAACTTAGCTCGCTACTCGTACTGGAAGTACGAAAGTATTCGAAAAGGCAAAAATCAAAAACAAAAATAACTACCCGCAAACAAATGGAAAAGTATTCCAAAATGCACAGTGATGCAAGGCCAAAAGAGCTTCTCTTGAGAAGAGAGGAGCACCGGGATGAAGGACGCGTAAGCCCAAGGTCGACACGTTCTTGCCTGATGCCGCAAATTGTGACAGTCCCTACGTACCTAGTTTTGATCATTTTCCTAACCCTAGCCTTTCAAAGTCCTGTACTTTGGACCCTCCTTTTTTCCAGGCTGCAGGACGTCGCTATGACACGATGTGCCTGCTTTCTGTTTCCCCCCTATTCTTTCTCGGTTACCGTTTTACGGTTGCTCCACGTTGGCGACCCCGTGTTCCCGACGTGTAGTAACTAGCTGCGGCTTCCTTCATGTTGCCTTCGCTGTTCCATACATTCTCTCTGGAGCTAGACAATTGCCGCGCTGTTTCGAGCTTAACGATAATCGTCCTATTGATATCACTATTTCTTGCTTTGTTAAGGTTGAATAGCCTCGATACGTTCGCGGGCATTGATCCCGGTACTAGTTACCCTCTCAAGGTGTCATTATGTCGACTCTGTTTCCGGTTTCCGATAGTATCTCCCGTCCTTCTGTGTCTACGTTTCAGTTTCGTTCTTGTTGGCGTATTGCTTTGCCTAGGTGACCTCACCACTTAATTATTTCTGGTTTGCTCGTATTGTATCCAGATGGCTTCTACGGGTACTCTACTACTGCCCCAGCTTTCCGGCGTATCACACACACGCCTCCAGAGCCACTTTTTTGGTGTTATATGTGCCACTTTTTAGGTGTTGCCATTCTCTACGGTTTCGCGATTTGGTTTGGTAACCTTGGTTTCCGTTCCTGCAGTTTGACCAAGGGCCATGTACTAGCTTTCCCTACCCTCCCTGACGCGATTATGTTCATTTTATCATTTTACTAAGGGAAAATAAACCATAATAAGTTTGGAGCCTAGCAAGCGAGCCAAGGGGAGGGACTACCAATAACAGCGGAACCTATCAGGGGAACGCTCCCCAACACCGACCAACCACGCATCCCCCACTCGGAGTACTGTCACAATTAACTTCAGCAGCGGCAGTAGTAGTAGTAGTAGTAATAGTAGTAGTAGTAGTAGTAGTAGTAGTAGTAGTAGTAGTTGTAGTAGTAGTAGTAGTAGTAGTAGTAGTAGTAGTAGTAGTAGTAGTAGTAGTAGTAGTAGTAGTAGTAGTAGTAGTAGTAGTAGTAGTAGTAGTAGTAGTAGTAGTAGTTGTAGTAGTAGTAGTAGTAGTAGTAGTAGTAGTAGTAGTAGTAGTAGTAGTAATGGTAGTAGTAGTAGTAGTAGTAGTAGTAGTAGTAGTAGTAGTAGTAGTGGTAGTAGTAGTAGTAGTAGCAGTAGTAGTAGTAGTAGTAGTAGTAGTAGTAGTAGTAGTAGTAGTAGTAGTAGTAATAGAAGTAGTGGTAGTAGACTGATTCGACGATAGCCCTCCCCCCAACAGCAGCGACATTATTCAACGAACGTTTCGTGGCGGCTTGACACGAGGAAGGATGATATGAAGCAAAACATTTCCTTACGTTTTCTCGTTTGCAAAGGACTATCGAACGATGACGTCGGGGGGGCAAGGGGCACCGTACTTCAGAAGATACGGCCGGGAGCTGGTTTGAAAACTTGAAATTTCGCCAAAGAAAAATTGTTGTGGCTGCCGTAGAACGACTCAGTAGTAGTAGTGTAGTAGTAGTAGTAGTAGTAGTAGTAGTAGTAGTAGTAGTAGTAGTAGTACAAGTAGCAGTAGTATTTCAAACAAGAGTACTCCCACCCCGTCTCCTATTTCCATAATAATATCCTCACACCAACATCCACAAAACGCAACAGAACACCGTTAGACAAGCATGGAGGAGCTACCGAGTGGGACCGTCTTCCTGTCTGTGTTCTTACAACGCATTGCCAGCTACCGCGCGGTTTTGCACGGATAACAAAGGCTGGATCAGGAGCCGCATCTTGCTTCGCCCTCAATGCTTCCAACTCTCTACTAACCTTCTCCAGCCCCGGAACTAGGTATCTGTTGAGCCTGAGAGACACGAAGTCTTCTCGATCTCACTGGCTCCCTATATCGCGTCGAGGTCGCTGACGATCAACTGCAGGGATGATTTTTCAATCTAATTCCTCCCTGTATGACAACTGACTGGTTGTGACCAGTTGGTGTTGTCGGTTACAAATGCGGGGTTGGGGGGACTAAAACTATAATTAAAATTAGATGGAAAACAAGCTCCTTTACGTACTGTGTACTTAAGAATAAAAAATAGAGTACCGTAAAACAGCAATTATCTTCGTGCTGTTTTGTCCATGTAACAAGACCTGGTATCGTTATATTTTCCCCTTCAGCACGCATGGTGATCCTCTGGCAATGGCAGCATTTCCTTTCTTCGCCGATGTTCTTCCATCACATTCTTCAGAACACCCGTCGTTTGTTTTGCTTTGCTTTGTATTGTCTGTCCCTTCTTTTTTTCCTGTTTCCCCACTTTTTAGAGCTTGTTTTGTTGTGTTCTCGTACCCGGCACGCTAGTCACTTCACTTGCTTAACCTTGATGAACTGCTCCTGTTTGGTTTACTCTATTTTACAGTCTTCGACATCAGAATCTTGCATCTCTCTTGGATGAATCACCACGGACTCTGGTTGTACGGATGATTTCGTCGTTGGGTCCTGGCATACAGAAATGACGATTATAATTTGGAGACAACACCCACACTGCTCTGCTGCACGCAGCTGGTGCGAATTCAAAGTTGAGCAATCCAAATAGGAACGATCCAGTTGCATCCATAGTCATACGATGGGGGAAAGAAAAGACCGATGGTGAATGTTATGCTTTGGTACGGTATGGGATGGTATGGGAACATGCGCCACCACAGTGAATTGCGGGAAGAAATAAACTGTGTGTGAAAGTCGAAATCGTATGGGAGCCACTGGGAGGACGGCGGGACGGGAAAAGTAGAGAGTTTCCTTCAGGGCGAGACGGGAAACTGTCGGGACGGGAACAAGATTCCTTAGGACGGGACGGTAAACGGTGGGAACAGAGACCAAGGAGACGGGAAGGGGTCGGGAAGTCGCGGTCGAGAACACAATACACTCGAGATTCGAGCCGACGACATTTTTCTGACCCCAACGTTACGTTGGAAACAGGCTGTTTCGCGGATATTCTTTGGGTTCCAGGTGAGCAATACGCACATACATGTGCTTTATTTTCTTTTATTGGTAGATAATATGCCGTTTCGATAAACCTCAGGAACCCATCCATAAGGCGGTACACTATGTACCAAAACTCGAAGTTGCAACAAAATTGAAATAAGCTGTTGCAGCTTTAAGGCCACCGGCCTTCCCTCAATAGTATGTTCCGGTAGGAGCTCGTATGGAAGCATTTCGCGTACATATAAAACAACTTGAAACTAAAGTTTGGCGTCTGCGAACAAGATCCTTATTTCGAACGGTCTGGAAAAACGCTGCATAGTGCCAAGTACAGAGCTCCCAAGGTTTTTCAATCATTTTTTTTGAGTCCATTATTTCCTGCCCCTCACGGAAGATAATTATCTCTTAAGAAGAGTTATGTGATCCGACTTGCCAGCAGCGAATATTCGATGAAAATTTCAACGTCATCAGGTGATGTACCAATTGTATCAGGCTTCCGCGCTTGATAATAAAAAATTCCAGCGATTTCGGGAGCTTTTGGTGTTGCTGCCTTGCAAGCTTAAAATCACGAAAACATCTCGTGGGTCGATTCTGGCTGCCTACGACTGCTGTCGGGCGCATCAGGAGCCGTTATATACCCCACCAGGAGCGTCTCAACATGTTGCGGGCCGTGGTTGCGTGTGACGAGTTGTAGCCGCCCGCTTGTGAACTTCATACGTTCTACATAATTGACTATCTGTGTGCCCGGCGTCGGGTTGCTCACGGACGGGGAGAGAGCTCTCGGTTCCCGACGAGGGACCATCAGGCGGAGAAGTTAAGAAGATATATTATTTACAAAGTTCCCCTCCGGGAAGTGCCTAAGAGAGAGGCGCAAGAACGAAACCCAAACACCCAACATCTGACTGTCTGCGGGCAAATAAAATGTAGCTGGTGGTAGTGAAAAACTTTGTTCTTGTCCGCAGCTCGTGAAGTGGAGTGTGGGGAGACGCCTTCCCGGGCACGGTTCGCTCTCTCGCCGTCGTTGTGGAGAACCGTACAAAAAGTGTTGATCCCATCAGTACGTACGTGTCCAGCGCCAGTAATCGTACGATGGGGATTGTTTATACGGGCGACTCTTCTGCGGTAAAATTGCGCCCCGGGGGTGGTGAAAAATGAAAGGACGAATAGGTGGATTTTCAACCAGCAAAAAAGTCAAAATCATCAGTTGTTCCGTGCGCCGTCTTTCTATCGTAGTTTTGATGTTTTTGTTTGTTTTTTGTCGTTTCGTATGACGTGGAAATCAACAATTTCACAATAGGTTCGTTCTCTTCGTCTTGTTGAGCCAGATATTGAACTTCACGACGAGTGATACACGCCAGGAAGGACAGTCATCCCCCTTCACCACCACCAGTTCGTCGCGGAGAGTGAGCGGAATGAGGAACTTTAGGGCTTCTATTGTCGCTGAGACAGAGAAGCCCTTGATGCCGCGGGAGGCAGTTGACACCGCGTAAAGAGACACGCTCAACAGGTTTATCCGAGCCTCCCACGACACCCCCTGGATCAGAATACCGTGGAGAGCTGATGGGTAGTGTTCAAGAACAGGCTCCCGGACAGCCGGATATAATCCCGCGCATTAGATGGGAGCTTGGACAAGCGTCCTATCGGCGGGACCACTCCCGTCTGCAGCGTCCGAGCAAACACCATCCACATCAATGCCCGAGCCCTCGCAATCCTCAAGTCCGTTCGCAAATCCCGTCGCAGCCGCGTCAGCGAAAGTGCCCGCGCCCGCACCGCCCTCACCCTTGCCCACAACTCCCTTCACAACCACGTCGGCGGCACTGCCCGCGCCCGCACAACCCTCACTCCTGATCACAACTCCCGTCGTCACCACGTCAGCATCACCGCTTGAGCCCCCGCCGTTACTACCGTCCATCAACACCGGCTACTCCATATCGCCGTCGGTGGCGCTCTTCGGTTTGAAAAACCCAGCAATGTGCGCCCGCTCTCCACCGTCGCCGCGGCACCAGCACCGCTGTCGACGCACGTTGGTCGACATGCAACTTGCGATATGAGCAATAGAAATTAATTGATCAGCGGTGGAAAGAAAATAAGAATTTGTTGCTGCTGTTCCCATATACACATCGACAAGGCCTGCAGCCTCTTACACTGCGCGACTGGAATACGTTCAGCGTGGCAGTTCCCCAACTGTTGAAGACGCGCGAACGACCTTCCGTAAAAATTGTGAAGCAGAGTAAGAACCTTATCATGTCATAATTGAAACGTTGATCTAATGTACCACGCAGCTTTCAAAGTTGAGTTTCAACTATTCAATCGGTCGTACTCACATATGACGTTTTAATTCTTACTTCTCGAAACTGCTTGTGTTTAGCGAATGCAACAAGCGCTGTCTTCACAAGTCCTCATTTGTGTTCAAGCGACTGTTCGTGAGTCTCCACGTGGGTTCGGCTCAGTTGGGTTATATAGCGTCGGAAATCACGCTTGCACTTCTTTCACACCCAGTTGCCGCTGATGGTCTTCGCGGCAAATTATCCGGTAGGCAAAAGTGCTCTGCTCTGAAGCGAAAGGCGTGCAGGGACCAACAGGGACGCGGGGTAACCTAGTTGGTCCGCATTTCGCGTGCGTTGTTTTGTCGATTTTGATTATGCGGCTACGGCTTTTGGTATTGCTGCTCTGCTGCTGGTGCTGCTGCTGCCAAGGCTAGGATTCTGCTACTGATGATGATGCCAGTTATTGAGGAGGAGGCAGCACGACACACACTGCTCGATGGTGAGCACTTTTACACATGATAAACCAGAGTTTTGTCTTTCCAGTGCTTACCGCTGTTGCTGCTGCAAGGTACACGATACGCTCCAATATCACACTACAGCCGTCATGCCTCTCCACTCACTCTCTGTGCCGTGCCGAACACTCATGTTCAATGGCATGGCCCTCGTCCATTCCTGAACAGCCACCGAAGTAGTAGGCCCCGCAGCAGCAGATGAGGTCCTCGCCATCGGCTGGCTTTCCGCAGACGCTTTGCAACCAAGCGGTCTTGTCGAAGAAGGATTGTAGCAGGGGTCCCTTCACTGTAGAGGGTGTGCTCATTGTGATCACTCTCTCTTGCTCTCTCCCTTTTTCTCCGTTGATCCGCGCTGTGCGTAGCTGATGCGCAGGCTGCTGCTGCGCGACAAGGGGGGTGCGTGTCTGCTAATTACCTCCCCTGCCCTTCATTTTTTAGGTTTTAGAATAGGTGTGTTTGCATAGCAAATTAGGTGGCGTAATGGGGGGGGGGGGGTGTCTTCGTACCCGCCCCTCTGGAAGGGTAACAAAAAGTTCTAGTACGTAGGCTTCGAAAAAAAAAATGGTGCGCCCCTGTCCTCAAACCCCCGAAAAGTGTGAGAGCATCGCCTTCAACAACTATTATTTCATGACCCAAAATATATGCTAAGATATAACTCCCCCATTCCAGAGTCAAACTTCCCCTCACCACGGAGTCAAGCCACATTTTGTCCAACCAGTTCAGCTCTGGTTTAGTCCATACCAAGCTCTCAACCCGCGTTGGCATTCAAGGAACTTTGATTAGGACATATCCTCTTTTAACTTACTTTACTGTGGAAGCCAGCATTCATCATACCTACCTACTCCACCGGTTCAAAGAAATAAAGCATCCTCCCAGCTCGACCTCAAATTCATATCACCAGGAGTTCATGACAAGTCTACAGCGGCGGTGATGTCCCGCGGTAAATCCACGACCTGGAAAGAATTTGTCACGTGGACGATCGATATCTCTTTCCGCCCCGCCAGCTAAAATATATAAATATCCATTTTCCTTATCAAACGCTCCCAAGAACAACAAATGTTTTGCTCTTATACTAGTCTACTGTTGTGCGTTCGTTCGTCCATGACCTGTGGTTACTTGTGGATAGTATAAGCCTTACATCTATCTACTCTTCCTCCTGGATCAATCGGTTTTGTACGGTATTTGGGATGGGGGGGTGGGGGGTGAATACAATCCTGTCATCCGCTATTACTCAGAAAATACGTCCATACACTACGATCCACATGCCTGGTACCATAGTACTGCATAACACCAGGCAGAGTTGGAAATTCGGTTGGGCAACAACCATATTCATCACCTCTCGTTGTTTCAACCAAAATAAAAAGGACGGATGAATAGTCTACCATGGAAGATCATATGTGAACTTTTCCAAGACAACAACAAAAAAAAAAACATACCAACACGACCACGTACCAGGTACCATCTATCAATGGTATATGTATTCGCTCTCCCTCGCTCAAACGCCCAACCTAATATGGAAATCCGCCAGATTAATATACACTTGACGCACTGGATATCAACTCATTATCTTTCGAGAGCCATCCATGCCGCTGCTTTCCCCCCCCCCCCCGCCGCGAACGCCCCCTTCTTCCCCATCACCCGCACCATCGCCTAGACCTAGCACCACATGGATAACAAACCCCTCACCTGAAACCCTTCCTCCCCCCGCCCCCTCCCCCACCCCCCACCTTCCCAAACCCCCCCAACCCATCCCAACCCCACCCCCTCGAACACTTCGCCCACTCTCTACTCACTGATTGTACGACTTACCCCAGGATGTACATGATAAACTGATGCATTATTTTCCAAACCGTCACATTTATCCCCCCAAAATAATGTATAGTTTCCACGCACAGATTGAGCTGCCCCACACGCCCCACCGCTGCCCCACCCCCCCCTCCAGCCAATTATAAACTGGTGTGTGTGTGTGTTTTTTTTAATTTATTTATATATTTATTTTTTCCCACCAAACCGTTGGGTATTTCCCCTTCAAAAGATTTATAGCTTGCACGCATAAATTGCACGCCCGTCCGCCCCCGCCCCCCCCCCACACACACTCCAACCCCGCTCGCTTTTGATCAAAACCAGGCCCCCACGTCCTTCAAAACTCCCCCCCCCCCTCACCGGTTATTCGACTAACAGGATTCACTTGATAAAAGGATACATTTCCCGCCACAGCTGTCAGATTTTGTCCCCCTCAGAAACGGGTTTTATAGAGTCCGCGCACAGACTGACTAAAATCACCCTGTTGACCATGATAGCTACACTGTAGTTGCAAGGGGAGTCGCCGACCTATATCCTTAATGATGACACACAACCCGTAATACGCGCGATCGGAGTATCACACACAGCTTGCAGGTCGCATAGATGTAGGGGTTTGCTATCCGCGTGGTGCTAGGTCTAGGCGATGGTGCGGGTGGTGGGGGGGAAATGGGCGTTGGGGGCGGGGGTGGGTGGGAATTGCAGCAGCGGCATGGACGGCTCTAAGAAAGATAACGATGCGATATCCAGGGCGTGAAAGTGTTTATTACTCTGGCGGATTTCGACATTCGGTGGGGCGTTTAAGCAGGAGAAAGCGGGGGAAGAGCAAGGGGGGGGGCGGGTGAGGAGGAGGGGGGGGAAAGGGTTTCAAGAGGTTCAGGTCGCTGTAAAATAAAAAATTTCACTGCAGCTATGAAATCAAGGATTTGGTCGACACTGTGTTCGCAACATTGTGCGTGATCCTCCGATCGCGCATATTAATGTATTAATCATATATGTAGGGGCTTGCTATACGCGCGGTTCTAGGTCTAGGCGATCGTGCGGGGTGTGGGGAAGGAGGGGGCGTTGGAGAGAGGGAGAGGGATGAATGAAAGCTACGTCATATAATATAGAACGCTAAAATGCAATAAACAACACCGTGATCTTTTCCCGCGACCAGGATCAAAGTTAGTATTTCATCAGTAGTAACCATGTTTTTCCGACTCTTTGAAACTGAGGGAAATGGTTGGATGGCAATGGATCAAAGTGCCAACTCATATCATATACGACAGAAAATTCGGCCATCACACAAGCAAGCGCTATTTATCATATGCCCGGCAATAGCAAACGTCACTGTATTAACAGTCGCTCATCCCTCTAAAAGGGAGAGACAGAAAATATCCAGCAGATTGGTATCTGGCCTTGATCAGCAGAGATGATAATAGCAGTTGTAGTATAGCATTGTTGGACTTACCGTACCTCGAGTAAGTACTGCAAGTACGTCAACCAAAAATTTGTAATCGGTATAAACCGCTAAATACACCAGTTGGTGTATACCAGGTATCATCATTCGACTATCAAGCATCTTTTGATACCACTACTGCTGTAGTCTAGTACTTTATATCCGTGCCGACTCGATCTCGATACCGCGTGGTGATGTCACCTCTTTTCGCGTACACGTGTTCGCCGCGGACGGGTAAGGCGCCGAGCAGTCGTTTCGTGCCCCCAACCCCCGAAGATACTGAAGGACCAACCAGTGTCAATGCCTTCGCGCTTCCAATCGCTTCCATCCTGCTCGCAATCGCTTTGACCTCCCTTTGATTTGCATTTCCCCAACGCAAACGACCCTGCTGCTGCTCTGCCTCCCAAATCGAAAACCAGAAAACCATGCCGTCCGATCTCCCGCTCGTTGTTGCTCTTATCAAGATCTGCTGACATTGGAAGCGGTCACGGGTTCGGGGCGTCAGCACCAGGTAGCTGTGGCTACTGCGGCTGCGGCTGCTACTGAAGCAGCTGGTTCTCTTTGTCCATCTGCATAGACGCCATCATCGTTTTCCCCCTATTATTCGCCATTACTCCTCCAATCTCAACCACCGTGTTGTTAGATACCATTACCTCTTCCTGCTCATCTCCGCCAACTTCCTCCGGTGGCGACGGCAGGGGAAGCTGCTGAGCTTCCCCCGACTGCCGCGGCAGTAGCGGCGCCTGTGGGGATGGCCATGGGGGTGGGGCGGCATCACCAGGTAGTTGCGGCTGCTGCTGATTCGGCTGCTCCTGAAGCAGCTCTTTCTCGTTGTCCATCTGCATAGACTTCATCATTCCATCATCCCTTTGCCTCCATCACACGCCATCACTCCTCCAATCTCAACCATCATGTTTTATGGATACCATAACAGTTTCGCGCCCATCTTCGTTAACTTCTTACGGTGGCGACGGGAGAGCCAGCGGCCGCGCTGCCAGCGTATGCTGCGGCGGCAGCGGCTCGGGCGGTTGCTGTGTCGTTCCTGGCTATCCCTCTTCTGCGTGCTCTTCCAACCTTCCCGACACGGGTTGGTTGCGTTAGTTTCCTCTGATCGCTTTTCCTCCAATGTCCACCCCAGTACTACGATAATATTTTTTTTAATAGCTCTTACTGTTGCTCATGGAGTCCTTGCCTTCGTTGCCATTTCAACTGGCCTGCGATCTATAAGGGAAAGAATTGTCGAGTCGTCGGGAACACAGCGTTCCATGGGCGTTAGGCTGGCTCCTCTTCACAGAGGATTGTCTTGGCAAGATCCTGTACTTGCAACGCAGCAAAGTAAGCCATGCGCTTGTCAGTTAAACGATGGGTCTCGACCTTGTAGTCCTCGGAAACTGAGTAGGCTTCCCAGTAAATTGGCCCCCCTCCATTCGACTGTAGCTTCCGCAAACGCCGCAGCAGTTGACAATCATCCTCGTCCCGATCTCCTCAGAGAACCCTACGTCCAAAGGCACAAGATTTCTTGTCGTACGATCGTGCTAGCGTAATTGACTACAATATATGTATGCCCGGAGTAGGGTGACTCACGCGGAGATTGCTCTCGGTTCCCGACGAGGGACCATCCGGCGTAGAAGACAAAAATATGGAATATATATTAAAGTACCGGAGGCCCGGCGGCCACTCTGAACAGGCACACCGGAAGACAACAAATACTGAGTATTAGCAGTAGTATTAGTAGACTGAGCGAAAGGGGGCGCAACTCGAACATATCGAAGATTGGGACCGCCAATCATATCAATTGTTCTACTCTACCATTTCCGTAGATTCTATGCAGTCATACACACCATACATCAGACTTGTGCGCAAGCATAAACCAACACTATAGCAGTAGTCCATGGGGATCGTTTTTTGTCTCATTTTGTGCAGCATAAATATCGATAACTGCAGCGCCTCATAATCGAGGCGTGGACCTCTATACTGAGAACCTGAGGAAGACCTACGTGAAGAGACTCAGAGCATCTTTCTCTGGATGAAGCACCCTTGAAAAACACTACCTGGTATACCCTTACATTTTACTATAGTGCGCTTTTGCGGCTTGACCGATCATTTAAATTAAGTATAGATTAGATGAGGACTCCTGCCCCGAAGCAGGAGGGTTTCGCGCGGGATGTAGCTCCGCGCTGAGCGCTCAGCGCGGTAGTAATCCTGGAAAATAATTTAAATACATAAAATGGAATAAATATTTTTGAATAATGCGTGGCGCAGAAGCTGCTAAGCACGCAGGATGTCCAGGGTGGTTTGAAATTGTTTCTGCTTCTTCTGGTTCTTGCCCGTTGGACGGAGGTTGAGGGCAATGATTTTGGCTCCAGTGCCGTGCCTCAGATAGGCTCAAACAGGCCGCAACCAGCAGCTTTGCTCCAATCTCGGATCCTTGTGAAGACATCCCTAGTTGACTCCGCATGGGGCTGCGTGTGGCAAGGCACTCGTAGACTTCTCACGTCCGCAAAGGTTGTACAACAAGAATCTACTGCATGCATATGCTGGGTGGGTGGGATGGTCAGCATTTCTCCTTCAACGTATGTTCTCCGACTGTGGGTTCGTGGGAAACAGGCACAATGGTCGATGTGGCCTAAATTCTCCAAGTAATTCACCGGTGCCAAATCATGGAGCCACCTCCGTACCATCGATGCCTCATTTTCTGGAAACCCGATTTTCCTGTAGTATTCTTCTGCGGCTCCACCGATCATTTAAAGTATTTGATTTGATGAGGCCTTCTCCTCCAGCTGGTGGGCATACCCAAATTTCTATTGTTTCTTATACCCTGCATCGGCTACCGGACAAGGATCGTCGTCTCACCCAAACTTCTTTTAATGTTCACCATACGGTGGCGTGCACGAGGCGAAGGTCCGGCGGGTGTGGTAAATCAATTAGCATTAGACCACTTTTGCTTTCGATTAGAACCACCCCCACTGGTTTTATATGTTTTCCCGCGCAAGAGCAGCAGCGGCTATCGTAATATCACATGGTATCTCGGGAGTTTTTTTCCATGTTCCAAGCGTCAGCATGATGTATGCCCGTCACGGAGTGGGCGTTCTTGCAAAACAACTTCGTCCCAAACCGCTTCGTGCTTGAGCACAAAACCCGGCGCAAAGGCACTTCCTCCCGCGCCGCCGTTCCACGCCGGGGCATGCCACGGCAACTGTCGGAGTGGCCATTGCATCGGGTCCCTAAATACGCATGCCCAAACAGGCAAGGTGGACGAGGGGTTGGGAATCGACCATGTATCCACCCACCGATGTTCGTCGGCGGAAAGCTGTTGAATTGATGATTGCAATGGCCGCACGCCAATCGGGTGATGATCTAGGTGCTGGTGCCATTCGTCCGCGCCCACCTCCCGCCAATGCAAATGAAAGACTATCTGAATGTCAGTACTCAGCATCGTACGCTAGAAAGGGAGGGCAACAATTTCACGACCTATGTTCCGCGTAACAACTAAGCGAACGTCGAAGTGATGGTGTGTGTCCAGCTAATCCATCAAGAAAACCTGACGGTTGCACAGACACTAACGTCGGACTCCGGGCCACTCCTACTTACCCTTACCTAACAGCGAAATGAAGATGTAACGAAATATGAAAAGCTGCCACGAGTCACGCCTGTGTCTGCGATACTAACAATAGAAAATATGAAAACAGATCCTGAAACCGATATTTATGGTCGGCCCGATCAGCTATTGTCCGGGCGGACAGGGGGGGGGCGGACAAAGGGCAGGGGAATCGAGTAGGCCGCGGACACCGCCTACACGTCAACCCCGACCCCGTGCCGACCTCCAAATCTCCTGGCGCGCGTGCGTTGTGTGCCTTTCCCCACGGCGCCCTGATCAGGGGTGGGGGGGGGGGGGGTGCTAGATCAGCGATGCGCCACCTCTCCCGTCGCGGCGCACACCTCTGCCGTTGCTTGTACGCCCATATCACGTGGAGAGAGACCGGGGGATGGGGCTGTTGAGAAGTAACTGTACTGGGTTGCGGACGAGCTGTATTCATCGTCTCGAGTCCAAGCAGCAGCAGCGGGTTATCCCGCAACACCGCGGGTTATCCCGCAACACCGCGACACCCGCCCATTATAAAACCGTGGCCGCCGCGTGTAGGTAGGGAGATATGGGGGCAGCGGTCTCGGTATTCGTTGAAGTGTATGCAGTGTGGACTGCACCCACGTTGGGAGCACGTCAACCATAGATTCGTAACCACTGCTACCAGCGATACACACTATTCTTTCTGAAAATACTGCGTGAGCATTAAATGTATATTAACGGAGTAACAAGCAGTATAGCAGTGGCAACTCTGACCCCATGTCAGCAATAGCTGTCTGTCAACCGTGACCTGCGAAGCAACAGCGGCGACGAAGGCAGCCGTCGGTATCTGTCTAACATCAGCAATCAGCTAGGCAAACGCATCTCCGGCACCGCCGTGCTAGCGATGATGGTATAACAACCTCAATTCACGAAGCAACGGCATCTATGTATGGACACAGTCGTGTCATCGATAGCTGTTATATATTGACAGCACCCAGAAACTATCATCAGCAACAAGCCCATCAACTGCAGCGGCCCATAGCTAACTCCTAGGTGCCAGCTATACATGAATATCTATAGTGATCAGCCAAAACCAAAGCTTCCAGCACTACCGTGCCGAGATCCGCGAACCAGAAGCCTCTGGCACTGCAACGCCGAGGTCAGTGAAGTAGAGCCTCTGGTGCAACCGTGCGCGTGATTGCTGCATACTGACAGCGACTAGCGAAGCCACAGCAACCATACCCCAGTCACGTCAGCAGTCACACAAAGCATCTCCGGCACGGCCACGCCGGAGATGGCTGTATACCAACATCGATCAGCGAAGCAACAGCTAATAGCCCGCGCCGGAGATCATCGTATACAAACAGCAATCAATGAAGCAACAGCAAATATGACAGCCGTGCCATCAACCGCTGTATATCAACAGCGACGGTGATCAACGACTATCAACGGCGACCAGCGATACAACAGCGAAAACACATTCGCGTGGGTATATATGTATGTTAGCAGCAATCCGCAAAGCGAAATCACTTTCGACACAGCCCTGTATCAACAGTCATTAGTAAAGTGAAACCTTCTCTGGCACAGAAGTGCCAATGGTAATTGCAAATCCACACAGCCAAGTGTCAGCGACAGCTGTAAACCCACATTAATACCAACATTACCCCTTTCGGAGCCCCCGCATAGCGATGAAACAAGTAAGAAATGCGGTCATTGTCATATGATGAGTGCGCAGTACACGGTGGTTTATACTACGCGCGTATAACGCAGTTCTTTTCGTTGGAGTCGCACATTAAAATCCCCATCCCTTAAGCTAACAGCCCACGTAACGTCGTGTGGCTGAACCTGCAATTGCCAGTTAGATTCGTCAACGTTGCCGTCTGAAGTCCCGAAGAGGTTAGTACCTATAGCAATGATCCACAAAGCAAAAGCATCTGGTGCAGCCTTGCCAGGATATATTTTCGATCTGTGCATCAGTTATAGCTGTGTAACCGCCGCAGCAAGCGAAACGTGCAGCCACCCCTGATGAAACTACGTCAGCATGAACTGTATATCCACAGTAAAGAACGGTACAGCGGTCGGTATAGCGGTCGGTGTAGCGGTCTCCACCCTGACCCATGTCAGCCATAACTGTATCTCAGCAGCGCCCCGCGAAGCAGTAACGGCACCGAAGATTATAGTCATCATCTGGATGAACGCAGCAACCAGCAAGACACGTGTGTCAACCGAAACCTAACAACAACCAACGAAGTTAGACCTTGAGCTCGTTCTGGTCTTGTTTTGCAAAGCTTCGATCCCTCGCAGCCGTCGCGGGTTCACCTGCCACGTGGCAACCCCGCCGATTTTTTAACAGTGACCCGCACGCGTCGGTGGGAAGGCAAGGAAACAACGGCATCGGTACCCGTCGAGATATATGCCGTACCGACTGCAACGACGTTGTCAGCACACCAACCCTAGCTGTGTAACTCCGCAACCCGCGACATCCACAGTCGCATTTGATCAAACTGAGTTAGAATGAAGTGTAAATAGACATAAACAAGTGGTATAGCGGTCGCAAGGCTGACCCATGTCAGCCATAGCTGTATGTCAGCCGCGATTCGAAAGTCAGCCGAGGCAATGAAGACAGCCGATTCATCTGTGTAACTCCAGCAACTGGCAAGAAAACACATCTCCGGCAATCCAGTCCAGCGATGGTAGTACATCCACCACACCGAACCAGCGACCAGTGAGGTGGCAGGACAACGTGCCGACGTCAGCAAAACAAAAACGGCTGGTACAGCGGTACCGAGGTCAGCGACGCAAAGCCCGGTGGCACCGCCGTGCCTATGGAAGCGATATATTGCTAGCAAGGAGCAATAAAATAGCAACCTATAGCAACCGTATTACCACCATGTCAGCGAGCGGCCTAACCGATCATCACAGCAAACAAACTAACCCAGCCGTGTATCAACCGTGAGCAACGAAGCAGATGCATTGCTGGACGGTGCAGCCGTGTTGACCAAGGCAGTACATCAACCGCGAACAGTTGACCAGGGCGGCACATCAACCGCGACCGGCCAAGCGAGATTGCCTAGGCGCATATCAACAAAGCGAGATACACCCATCCCAGTCGTTTGTCAACAAACAGCAAAGCGAAGACCCTTCAAGACGACACAACCGTGTCGACCAGAGCGGTAGATCCCCGAGATCCGCGAAGCGAAAGGATGTCTGCGACCCTTGTATTTCAACAGCGATTTGCAGAACCAACTCCCTCAGGCACAGCCGCACCCTCGATTTTAGAAAAGCGAAAGTACAACAGGCACAGCCGCATATCAAGCCCGACCAGCAACGCGTACACGCTGCTGGGCGACACAGTCGTGTCGACCAGAGCGGTGTAACCACTGTCAGCAGCGCGAAGGCATGTCTGGCATAGCCGTATATTCACGGTTATCAGCAGAGCGAAAGCACATTTGGCCCGGCCGGCCATGGTGGGTGTATGTCCCCAATGCAGCATAATCAATCGGCAACGCGAAACCACAACTAGTCCTGTCGTATATCAAATACGATCAGCAGAGCGAAAGCACTTCTGGGCCACACCGCCTTATCGAGCAGAGCGGTAAATGAACCGCGATTCACAGAAAGAGAGTATATCTGCCACAGCTCCAAATCAACAGTGCGGTGTATCGACCGCGATCGGCCAAGCGAAAGCACAATGGCGCAGCTAAATATCAACGAAGATTCGAACAATAAAGCGACAGCACTGCTGGACGATACGGTCGTGACTGCCAGAGCAGCATAATCATCGGGATCAGCAAAACAATGGCGTATATGGCGGAGCTGTGTATCACTAACGCGGCAAATCAACCGCAACCAGCAACGCAAAAGCGCATTTGCTGCAACTGCATATCAACCACGATCATCAAAGCAGAATACTGTCTGGCGTCGGATACCTAGAGCAATCAGAAAACTGAAGCGAAATCCATTGTGAATGACACAACCGTGTCAACTAGAGCTGTGTATCAACCGCGATCAGCAAAGCAAAAGCATATCTGGCGCAACTGTGTATCACTAGCGTGGTATAGCTGCATATTAACAGCAATCAAAACCTTAAGCGAAAGCACCTCTGGACGATGCAGTCGTGTCGACCAGTGCGGCATATCAACTGCGAGCTCAGCCAGCCAAAAGCCTGTTTGGTGCAATTGCATATCACCAGCACGGTATATCAACTGCGATCAGCGAAGCGAAGCATATCTGGCGCAGCTGTATATCACCAGCAGCGGGGTATAGCTGTATGTCAACAGCAATCAAAACCATAAGCAAAAAGACTGCTGGGCGACGCAGCCGTGCCGACCAATGCAGTATATCAACCACGATCAGCAAAGCGAAAGCATATCTGGCGCAGTTGTATGTCAACAGCAATCACGATACCAAGCGAAACCATCACTGGACGACGCGGCCGTGTCGACCAGTGCCGTATGTCAACCGCGACCAGCACAGCACAAGAATACCCGGCGCAGCTGTATATCAACAGCACGGTATACTAAACCGCGATCAGCAACGAAGAATAAAATCTGGCGCAACTGCATATCAACAGCGCAGACCATCAACTGCAATCAGCACAGCGGAGGTATGTATGGCGCTGCTTTACATCAACAGCCATCAAAATCATAAAGCGAAGCCGATCTGGACGACGCGGCAGTGTCGACCACAGTGGTATATCAACCGCGATCGGCAGCAACAAACGTATCTGCCGCGGTGATATGTCACCAGTGCGGAAAAGCTGTATGGCAACAGCAATATACAACTTATGCGAAGCCGTTCTGGACGCAGTGTCAGCCAGAGCGCAGATAAATATCAACAGCGCGGAACGTCAACCGCAACCAGCAAAGCGGAAGCAAATCCGGCGCAGCTGTGCATCAGTAATCAAAAACTTATTGCGATGCCGTTCTGGACGACATATCCCTGTCGACCACAGGGGTATGGAAACTACGATCAATAGCAAGATAATTACATCGCGCAGATGTTTGTCACCAGCGCGGTATAGCTGCATGTCAACAGCAATCAAAAGCTTAAAGGGAAGCCGGTCTGGACGACACAGCCGTGTGGAGCAGAGTCGTATACCAACCGCGATCAGAAGAGAAAAAGCATCGCTGGCGCATGCGCATATCACCAGCGCGGTATATCAACCGCAATGATCAGGGCTAAGGCATATCTGGTGCAGATGCATGTCACCAGCGCGGTATAGCTGTATATCAACAGCATCAAAATCAAAAGCGAAAGCACTTCCGGACGACACAGCCATGTCGACCAGGGCGGTATCAAGCACGACCAGCAAAGCAAAAACATATCTGGCGCAGCTGTATGTCAACCGCTCAGAAAAGCGAAAACACATCTGAGCTGTATATCAACAGCAATCTTTTTCAAAGCAAAATCACTTCTGGACGACGCAGAGTCGTCTCGACGGGTGCGGTATATGAACCGCTATCAGCAAAGAAAGAACGTATCCGGCGCAGTTGTATCTCACCAGCTCGGTATAGATGTATATCAACAGTAATCGTAAACCAAATCGAAGGCACGTCTGGAGGACACAGCCGTGTCCACCAGGACGGTATATCAACCGCGAGATAATTCAATAAATAGCAATCGACAACGAAATTGAAGGCACTTTTGTTCGACAGAGCCGTGTCGACCTAGGCGGTGTATCAACCGCGATCAGAGAAGCAAAACCATATCTGGCGCATGCGTATATCACCAGCGGGGTATATCAACCGCGATGATCAGAGCTAAGGCATATCTGGTGCAGATGCATGTCCCCACCGTGGTATAGCTGTATACCAACAGCATCCAAATCGGAAGAGAAAGCACTTCCGGACGACAGAGCCTCGTCGACCTAGGCGGTATCAAACACGACCAGCACAGCAAAAACATATTCGGCGCAGCTGTATGTCAACCGCTCAGAAAAACGAAAGCACATCTGAGCTGTATATCAATCTCACCAGCTCGGTAAAGATGTATATCGTCAGTAATCAAAAACCAAAGCGAAGGCACGTCTGGAAGACACAGCCGTGTCTACCAGGACGGTATATCAACCGCGAGAGTTATTAATACAATCGACAACGAAATCGAAGACACTTCTGGTTGATAGAGTCGTGTCGACCTGGGCGGTGTATCAGCCGCTATCAGCAAAGTCAAACCATCTCTGGTGCAGCTGTTTATCACCAGCCCGTTGTAGCTGTATATCAACAGCAATCAAAAACGAAGCAAAGGCAATCATGGACGACAGAGCCGTGTCGACCAGGGCGGTATATCAACCGCCACAACTCTATACCAACATAAATTAGAAACTAAATCGAAAGCACGTCTGGTCGACCTAGTCATGTCGACCTAGGCGGTGGGTCAACCGCGATCAGCAAAACAAACGATTGTGTGGCAGAGATGTACATCAGCAGCGCGTTATAACTGTATATCAAGAGTAATCAAAACTAAAGCGAAGACGCTTCTGCACGACACGGCCATGTCGACCTGGGCGGTGTATTAATCACGATCCGCAAACCGAAAGCATCCCTGGCGCAGCTGTATATCACCAGCGTGGTATAGCTGTATATCAAGAACAACGAAAAAAAACTAAAGCGAAAGCACTTCTGGACGACACAGCCTGGTCGACCATGGCGGTATACTAACGGCAAGAGCTGTAGACTATATCATCAGCAATCATAAACTAAAACGAAAGCACTTGTGAACGAAACAGCCGTGTCTACCTGGGCGGTGTTTCAACCGAAATCAGCAAAGCAAAGGCATACCTGGCGCAGCTGCATATCACCAGCTCGCTCTATCAACCGCGATCAAAGTAAAATCATATCTATCTACCGCGATCCAATCTAAAACGTATTTGGCGCATCGGTGTCGCCCGGGGTGGTGTGTTCACCACGATCAGCAAAGCAAAAGAATAACTGGTGCAGCTGTATATCACGAGCGCGGTATAGATCTAGCCGTGTATCAACAGCAATAATAAATTTATGCGAACGCATTTCTGGACGTCAAAGCAGGGTTGACCAGAGCAGTATATCCACCGCGAGATCTGTATATCACCAACAACAATCAAAAACGAAAGCAAGAGCACTTCTGGCCGACACAGCCGTGTTGACCTGGGTGATGTATCAACCGCGACCAGCATAGCAGAAGCATCTCCGGTGAGGCGATATATCACCAGCGCGGTATAATAGCTGTCTATATCAACAGCAATCAAACCTGTAGCGAAAGCACCTCTGTTCGACGCAACCGTTTATCAACTACCATCAAAAAAACGAAAGCATCTCTGGCGCAGCTGTACATCACCCGCGCGGTATAGTCTAGTCTACATCAACAGCAATAAACAAAACGGAAGCGAAAGCACGTCTGCACGATACAGCCGTGTCGACCAGGGCAGTGTATCAACCGCGAGATATGTATATCAACAGCAATCAAAAACCAAAACGAAAGCACTTTTGGACGACACAACCGTTTCGACCTGGGCGGTGTATCACCCGCGATCAGCAAATCAAAAGCATATCTAGCAAAGCTGTATATCACCAGCGCGCTCGATCAACCACGATCAAAGCAAAATCATGTCTGGTGCAGCGCTATCTACCGCGATCAAGCTAAAACGTATCTGGCGCAGAGTGTTGTCCAGGGCGGTGTATTAGCCGCGATCAGCAAAGCAAAAACATGTTCGGCGCAGATGTACATCACCAACACCGTCTATCAACGGCGGTCAGCGAACGAAAAGCTAATCTGCCGCAGCTTTATATCAACAGCATTCTCCACAGCTAAGCCCTCTCAGGCACCGGCCCCCAAACATATGTAACATGGCCAACATGATATGTCCGTATATCAACAATGGGCAGCAGAGCCGATATCACCTCTTAACCACACAGCCCCGTCGATTAGAGCGGGGTATCACCCGCGATCAGCAAAGCGTATGCCAGCAGCTACTAGCGAGCAGATCATCTAAAATATACAAAATTGCATCATCAGGACACGTCACACTGCTGTATAGCCGTGCTTTGTAGTTGGGTGTGAAAGGTAAGGCGTGGCCTAGAAAGATAAGTACAAGTGTCGAGGTTGTGGGAGTACTGAGGTTGGCACTGCAAATCGTTTGCAAAGGAAGAGCCATCATAGTCTATATCAACCGCGATCAAAAAAGCGTACAATAATTAATTGCAGCTTGCCACCAGCGAAGCAACAGGGCGTGGTCAGTCATACGCCACAACCTACATCAGGAGTTACCACGCAGCAGCCCCAAGTATTGTTCGATATCATACACGAAATACCAGCAATGTCAATCTCGATATGCCCTCAATAGCACGGGGACTGGTATTACTCAGCAGGCATGGGGTGTGGCTGGATACGGCAGATCATACATAACAGGCGAAAGAATATCGGGAAACCACATCCTGTACAGCCGTGCTTTGTACTTGACTGCAGCATAGTATAAGGCGTGGCCTCTGCGGATACGTACAAGTGCCGAGGTTGGTACTGCTGATTGTTTCCAAAATCAGGAACCAAAACAACATACATGAAAGGTACGACATTGGCGGTGGCATTGCATGACCACATCACCTCGCCTGTTGTATTTGGCAACATGTATCTCTTTCTTATAATTATCGATGCCAGAAAAAAATATTAACTACATGATTGTACCTATCGATTGAAACATTCTATATTTCGATCCATGAACAATAATAACAAATTATGAAGCTTTTAACCCGTTGTTTACTCGACCTAAAAAGTTTTGTTTCATACTTCTTGCAGCATCTCAAATCTTCCAGAATAATAAAAATTACCAGGCGGGTGATATAAAGGGGCGTCTTCTTGCTACAACCGTCAGATTCGTCCTCTTCAAGGGTTTATAGTTTCCGCGTACATATTGAAATGCCCCCCCCCCCCCCCCCCCCCCCGCCCCCCTATCCCTTTTGTCCAAACGCCCCACTTTATATCATAATCTACCAGAGTAGTAAACACTACCAGCGAACTGACACCATCTCATTATCCTTTTGTCCGTCCGTGCCGTACCTCCAACTCATGTCCGCCCTCCTTCCCCCCGCTCCCCCCCCCTATGTTCCCTGCCCAGTTCGCTCAAACGCCCCACTTACAATCAAAATGGGCCACAGTATAAAAACTTCTACGCCATTGATATCACGTCAATATCTTCTAGCCATCCATGACGTAGCATTCATTCATCCCCCCTACCCCCCTACTACGCCCCCTCCTTCCCCACACCCCGCACAATCGCCTAGACCCAGCACCGCGCGTATAACAAGCCCCTACATATACGGTGAATACGCGCGATCGGAAGATCACACAAAATGTTGCCAAGATAAGTTTCGACCAAATCCTTGATCTCATAGCTGGAGTGTATTTTAATGTTATACAAGAGCTCCGCACGGGAGCCGGCATTCGCCGGCTTCGGGCGGGGCAGGGCAGCACTTCGATTTAAGGTGTAGCTGTCCGATTTGGAATTTGCTGAACTTGTAAGTAACGCCAAGAGTTTGATACAAACATGAGATTATGAAGGTCATACTTTGACAGAAGGAAAACGTGATATTATATAACAAAGAAGGCAAGGATAGGCGAAACACACTATGTTAAATGCGCCGTCAAGTAAAAGTTAGCATCCATCAAACAAAAATACCGAAAATAGTATTGAGAACCTGCGCCGCCTCTAGACGAAACGAAAGAGGCCTTGGCATGAATGAAGAGACTGCACTGCTGTCCCCGTGGCGATGGAGGCTCGACGTCGACATGATGCCAAGTCGGTTTGCATCAAACGTTGACATGAGGCCATGTCAACCGGCGAAAAAATACCGAAAATAGTGTTGAGAACCTGCGCTGCCTCTAGACGAAACGAAAGAGGCCTTGGCATTAATGAAGAGACTGCACTGCTGTCCCCGTGGCGATGGAGGCTCGACGTCGACATGATGCAAAGTCGGTTTGCATCAAACGTTGACATGAGGCCATGTCAACTGGCGAGGTTTTGGAAGAAGGTAGCTTTGTTTAGTTGCGTGAAGGCTGTCGCATTGATCAATCTGCGTGGTCGCGAGCGAGGGGGAAAACAAAGAAGGGGAGAGCGATCTCTCGTTGCGGCGGCGTTGTCAAAAATAGGTGCGGGGATGGCTTTGCTCGTACAGGAGGTTGGCGTAGCGCTTCTTCTCTGATATTTCTCGGGAAGGCGGGATATGTGTGTCTGCTGTCTTTGCTTCGCGGGTGCTTTCAGGTTGTCAAATCGGATGTATCCCCTCAATACGTAATATAATATCCGGAGCGTCTCTACCATGACGACTGCTGACAAAGCCGTGCGTATTTCCTAGACACGTAACATATTATTTACTGATAGCAATAATATACCTTTGCAACATGTTTTTTCTTCATCCCATTTACTATCCTCGCACCACTCTCGCGCTCCCTCCCAGTAGTAATTCAGATCCGGGGACACATAGCGGGCCCTCCTCCTCTCTCCCCACTTCGGCACGTGCCTTCATTTTGACCGCGAGGAGAATCCAGAATTTCCCTTCCTTGTAGACTCGCGTCGAATATTACCTACCCACGCTGCTAGGCGCTCTCAGCAGTTGATCCCTTTGTTTTTTTTCGCATTTTTACAAATAATGTCAAATAAATCTCATCGTGGTGGGTGTCAAACTAAAGGACAACTAAACCTTAGTAGTATTCGAGGGCAAAACCGCTAGACCACCGGGGCGGCCGCCTGACAATTGATCTAAACAAAACAGGATGTTTGCATAGAGATTGCATCCCCCCATAATCTATGACATTACGATTGTTGACGCCGCGTTACGCACCCAGAGAGGTGTTGCCTATGGTGTCAGTCAACATTATTATTTACTGATGGAGCCTGTGTCTTGTGACCACAGACTTAAATATGCGCCTTAATGTGAGAACAACAACAGCAACAACAACAACTATCACTGCTGCTCTTGAAGCTCGGAATTTGAGAACAGCGTGCCAGGTACATATCGTTGTCTACTGCTATATTTTAGGTTGCTGCTGTACTATTGATTAGTGCGCCACGCGTTGACCCGTTCTCGTAAAACTGCCCAGGAATCCAAATTCCAAATCGCCCCCGCTATTCTCGGATGTGTTTCTTACCTCCCGTGTGTAGTACGCGTTCACGATCAGGTATAATAAGGGGACGAGTATGGAAGGCGTAGGACAGCGCCCTTCCAACAAAGTGACCTGTCCGAGAAATCCTACAGCACTGCCTACTGAGCTACTTAATCGCTTGACTCAGTCAGTGGGTAGTGCTACATGACATGTGAAACGACCAAAATGACCATTCATAATGTCGTCAGCGCGCACGCTCGAAAACGACAAATATGAAGGCGGTAAGAATCGAACTCACGACAGAGCAATACCCACTGCCACGTGACTCACTAACTCAGTAGTGGGTTATGCTAAAATGCTAACCAAATACGTTTTCGAGTTCGTTAATTAATTATCACCGATTTCGTAAGAGGTATTTCCGGACTTTCCCCTGTCCACGTACTACAGTTAGTAGTACTAGGAGAACACTAACAGCCTTTCGAGGCCGCCATGAAAAAAGCGACGCCGGGAATTATATTCAAATTTGGAAATGATGCCAACAGTTTGGGAATGTCGTCCCTCATTTATTCGTTCAAGCTTTACATATATATGCCAAGATCCAAGAGTAGCTCCGGCGTATGCCGCCCAAAATACAAATGAAAGTGACTTCTCGCTTGTCTCGCTGAGCGACCGTCCGCGCATTTACCGTGGCGGGCACTTCTTGCAGGCAACGTTACCTCGCCTATGCCGTGCATGCCTAGTCTCACACCCTTGGCAGCTGGTGCCCTACGCTGTTCTGGGTATTGGACGGGACGGGGCAAATAACCTTGCTGCGTCTTGTCTCGAGTCTTGGGCCCTTGATGACTCGAGTGTGGAAATAATGCCATGTTCAGCTTTAGACAGCACAAAGTGCCCACACAAATATCGCAATAGAGAATAAAGCGCCAAATACCTAAATATCAGCGTACGCGGAGTTTTATATATCAGGAATCACGAACGACCGCGACGGCAGAGCACCGTAAAGCACAGCACTTCGCTCTGCTGAGCTAGGACTGCGCTGCGGTGCGATGCTAAGCTGAGCCGCAGGTCATCGCAGGGCACTGCACGATGCTTCGTTGCTGTGAGCTATTCGGCTGCGATGGGGTGCTGGGCGGTGTGGAGCTGATACGCCAAGCCCAGATCGCAGCCGACGAAGCTTCGTCAAGTAGAAAACAAATGGTGGGAATCAAAGAAAAGCTCAAGCTGGACCGTTCCGAAATTAATGCACAGGCGGCAAATTAGCGACAAATGGTAGGACGTTCAACGTACGAGACAAAAAGGAAATAAAAAATCTCGTAAAAAAAAAATCGTGTTGGCAGAAAAACCAAATTTGCAGCAAGCAGCTGAAAGGTCAAGAAACAGGCAGTATTTCAGTTTTTGTTGTTGTCGTTCTCACAATATTCACTCGCATATTTAAGTCCGTAGTCACAGGACAGGCTCCAGTCACTCTGGAGCTAAGGAATACCCCAGAGAAAAACACAAACAACCCAAGTTGGTACACGCATATATATCACAGTTGACGCCGTTCATGCCACCACCAGAAACATATAAAAGTTCAATCGGGAGTCAGTCTACGATGTGCCAGGTGCATACGTCTCGTTACTCGCGCCTGGAAAAACCGACTATACCGCTTGCTACTTGCCACCCAAGAAAGATTATATTACACGTAGTATCTATCACTACGCATACGCACGACAGACGCAAGTCAATTGGAAAAAAGAAACAAAGAAGAGGAGAAAGAAAAGGTAGTGGGTGCATGGGGCCAACAAAAAGAAAGGGAAAATCAATTTCGGGGGTCTACTGGCGACTTTGCCACCAGAACGAGATGTCACGTGGTTTTTCGACGGTCTACGTACCGCAGTACTACGAACGATTTGCGATACACCAACCGAAGCACGGACTACCGGCCTCTCACGCAATCGACAGCTGGCCGTGGTTGTCACGTGTCTCTGTGTTAGGGGCCCCTGTGCCCTGCGTCTTGCTTGCTCTTGTTGGCGTAAAACATGCGGTGTGCTCGATGGTCTCACGGCAGCAGCACACCAGAACGTCCGCTCCCACGACGCATCATTCTTACAGAAAATGTAATATTTTTTTCTTCATCAATACAAACATAAAACGGTTGTTATATATTAGACAGAGTGATGCGTGTGCGACAAAACTTGCCAACGGCACTCGTACTGCACTTTGAGCTACCTGCTGTATTTCTGGTTGCTACTAGTTTCTGCTGTATGCGCTAGAAGTTTCGCACTTCGGCTACTGCTGCTACACCTGATGTTGTGTGTTTGCCAATGTCGTCAGTCGGCGTTCATGCTCGTCGTACATACTGTTGTTCTCGCCTAGTACGTACGGGTTTCCTCGTGCCTTAACCGTTCGACGACGAGCTCAAAACAGAAGGAAGGTGACATGAAATGGCTTGGACAGTGACCACATAGAAGCGAACACAGCGGGATAGTTCGCTGCGAATCACTCGCCCTCATTAAGGCCTACAGCAGGGGCTGCCTGGAGTGTCAATGGCCGTGCAAAAGACAGGGCCAAAGGCCGAATAGACGGTCTACCTGATTGGTTGTGTTTCGAGATTATGTTACGTGAAAACATGATGATTTGGGAGTTATTTTGACACGAAACGTCTTGCCGTCGGTAATTTGTGTCACGAAGTTGTTGGATATCGTCGGTAATTTGTGTCACGTTTTAGGTGAACACACACTAAAAAAGAGAATTTCCAATTGGCAAAACGAGCAGAAACAAAAACAATAAAGGCTGAGCAAGAAACCAAACAAAATAAAAAAGTACAGCAAAGAAACTAACGTTGGACAGTACACCACCGCAAAATTCCAAACAATATCAAGTACCGTTTGGAAATGATGCTATTTTTGTAAATCATCCAGCCGTTGCATACATTAAGATTCAACCAAAATCTCCGAAACCCCTCTTTGACATGCCGTATTTTTGCAACTTCTCGCTGGTCTCGCTCGGCATCCGTCCGCGTTCACGTCGATGTGCGGAAAGAACACGGCAGGGCGAGGGGCGTTGGAGCTGCCCCCCGAAGGCGGCGTTCGAACGAAGCTATTCGACCGAGAAATCCAGTTCCTCGAATCGCATACGTCATCCGAAACGAAAAAAAAAACGCTGACCAAATCCCTGACACCAAAGAATGATTTTATATACATGTATGTGGCCTAAACCTCTTGAACTCCCCCCCCCCCCCGCTCTCATTATTTTTTTTTTTTCCTCGCCCTAGACTCTGTTGTTCAAACGCCCCACCTAATATCGAAGTCCGCAAGAAGAGTAAAAAACACTTTCACGCCCTAGATATCACCTCATTTTTTTTTAGAGTTGTCCTCGCCGCGGCTGCAATTCCCACCCATCCCCGACCCCAACGCCTCTTCCTTCCCCACCACTCGCACCATCGACTAGACCTAGCACCACGCTTATAGCAAACCCCTACATCTATGCGATCTAAAGCCCTCCCCTCCCCAAACACCCCCCCCCCCCACACTCCCCCACAAGAAGGATATATATAGTTTCCACGCACAAATTGAGCTGCCCCACCCGTCCCCCCCCCCCTCCCTCCCTCCAGCCCCCCTTTTGATCAAAATCACGACCCCGCGTCCATAAAAGCTCCGCCCTCCCCTCACCGGATATTCGAATTACAGGATTCACTTGATAAACTGATGCATTTCCTTCCACAGCTAGCTGTCAGATTTCGTCCCCCTCAGAAACGGGTTACATATTTTCCGCGCACAGACTGCCTGACATCACCCTGTTGACTCTGATAGCAGAACCGTAGTTGCAAGGAGAGTCGCCGACCTATATCCTTAAATAGGACACGCAACCCGTAATACGCGCTATCGGAGTATCACACACAGATTGCAAAGATGAGTTTCGACAAAATACCCGATCTCACAGCTGGGGTGTATTTAATTTTTATCATATATATGTGGAACTATTAATAAAAATGTCTACTCGTGTATACATAGATAGCATCGTGCATTCCGGCAGCCTCTGGTTCTTCGTATCCTGGTGCCTAAATATACTCGTAGATAGGGCCGTGTATCCTGGTGCATTAACTCGTAGAGGACAGGGCAGGGTAGCATGCAACCCACGCCCCCAGACAACGCCTGTCGCCTTGCGGTCTGCCTGTAGTATAGGTCCTGCAGCCTACGGACTACCTCGACGAAAACAATGCTTCGGAGGGGCGGTGTCATATCCCTTCATTCCATCATTGGATCTCAAACCATGGAAACAAGTCTGATTCGGGTTGGCTTGCTCTACGATTTTGGTATGGAAGGACCTACCACCATCTACAGCAGTGTCAGTACGTTCATTGCACGCGGGCCATTCTAGGGCATACCTGCTATGGAGAAGGTCCAATATGGAGAAGGTCGAAACACCCGATATCTGTGGGTGCTGTGGTGAGCACGCACTACGGGGCAGTTGTTGGTACATTGTAGCGTAATACCGCGGCCGACCGACGCGGACGACAGTCTCCTCGTACCTTCCGTATTCCTCTCTCTGTCAACGTATGTTCAATGGCTTTGGGGTCGTGGGAAACAGGCTCAATAATAGTCGACGTGTGGCCTAGATTCTTGAAGTATTTCACGGCTACGAAATCATGGAGCCTCCTCCGCACCATCTACGCTTCATTTCCCGGAAACCCGATTGTACTTTTCGCCTTCTTGTGCAGGCTTCACCGATCATTTATAGTAAGTATTGGATTAGATGAGGCCTCCTCCCCCATTACGGCACGAACTAGCCTAACTAAGTTCTACACGCAGCGTGTTATCATAACACTTTTTATTTGCTGCTCCGATGAAACACATCTTGACATTAGAGAAACAAGCAAACAAGGACAGGGGAGGCGTGGGTTGTTCCATGTGTGGCCCTACGATTGGCCTTTTATTTCGTAAAAACAGTTAGGTTTCTTGGTTGTTTATTCCTTCTCTTAATTAAGTTTCAATGTTTGGTAAATTGCAAATTGTCTGGTGTGCCGGCTGGCACAATTTTTTCGTACACGTGGTGTTGCGACTGATATTGCATGGCCAAACCCCTTTGTTTTTGATACATTCGAATGTGCATCTCTGTTTCGTAGTTAGCGATCACAGGGAGAGCTCGTCTCCCTGGTAGGCAAATGGTTGATTATGTCAACGCAATGTATGTGGAGAACACACACGAAAGCAACACAGCGAGCACATTCCACTATCGCTATGTAGGTATGCATAGAGTAAGTAGACTTCACGTCGATGTTCCGTGTGATAATTTAGCAGTGATATTTAATATAACTGCGGTTTGATACCTGGTGTTGGCCGGATAATAGCCGATACCAGGTTGAAAACAGGAATAAAACAAAAGGTAAGCCCCGCTTCCCCTTTAAACGTTAACGCCTCGATATTTAGTTGCCAGATCTGTTGACTTTTCCCCACCCAGTGCCCATAGGTAGGACACAACCATAAGCTGCGACGTCGAAGCAAATTGGGAACATGAACAAGCCAGCTTCCATCACCGCACTGCTCCTCACCATAGCCACATGCGGCGCCTTCGTGCCTGGCTTCACCAGTTTCGGCGGGGGCGTTCACGGTGAGTAGGCCAACATTCAGCACACACACGCAGATAAATCTTTGTGATGGCTAAGAAGTCAACACTATAGACTAGTAAGCGTAGGTTTGACTGCCAATACTGTCGACTGTCTGTGTAATATAATGACTGTCTTCCACGTACGGGCTGGGTCAGCTTGGCGGTTTGTAGCAGTGCAGCGGGAGTGTAGTCAAGCACAATACGAAGCAGGTCGATTCGTCTAAATGGATAATATCGAATAGCATGCGTTATAAGTGTTTGCAAGAGGCGAAAAACAGGCAAAGCTGTTCAATGCGGGGGGTTATGATATTTACTCAATGAACGGTGTGAGATGACCGCAGCGAAGTGCGAGACATGAGTGCAAACATCCCGCCCGGGATTGACGAGATAAAAAAGTGCCGCATTATACTCCGGATAAATGTTGAGGCGCGCCATGAGCTGGGGGTGGTTGGAGAAGGGCTTGTTAAGTTGACCTGGATCTAGGCGTCGACTAGGGCGGTGGAAGGAAAAAACGTTGAGCAAAATATTGTTGTAAGGATGACGAATACAACAGATCAAGCTAGAGCGCTCCCAACAGATTGCCGGCACGTGCAAGCGCTATATGCCGATTCTTTAGGGGGCGGACGCGTTATGCGCTGGGAACAGGTTCATCGCCCAACGACGGAGAGTTCCAGGCGCGCCAAGCAATTTCGCATGCAGATCGAATCTGTTTTAGGAATTCCCATTTATTATTTTCCGAAATTTCCTGTTTTTTTTTTTTTTTTCGGGAATAACTTGGATGCGGGGATTCTCCGGGGGCTCCTATTCCCCTTGCCCAATAGTTGAGAAAAGCGCCTGGCTTCTATCACCACAATGCTTTTATTTGTGCTTTTCCTCATAGTCGACTCATGTGGCTTGTGCTAATCCACGTTGGAAGGCGCTCTCGGCAATGGCTGTCTCCCGAAAATATGAGGACCGAATCTACGATGTAATCCCCCGAAATCAGCTGTTTTCTTTAACGAACGTTTCATGGCTGCTCGACAAGAGGAAGAACGCTACGAAGCACAACTATCCGTTTTTTTTCTTGTTTGGAAAGGGTGACCTAACGATGACGTCGGGGTGGCAAGGGGCGCCGTGTTTCAAACGTTTTTACGGCCGACACCTGGTTTCAAAACCGACGATTTTGTTCAAGAATGGTGAGGGGGGCAGTCGTAGAACTACTCTGAGTAATCTCCATTGGTACGGAGATTTATGCCCACGACTGTAGGCCCTATAGTAGACTAAGGTAGTGTACAATTCTCAGTTGTTGTTGTTGTTGTTGTTGATTTATTTTATTTCTGGCATGAACTCCAGAGAAAAAACCTTCAGTCTGTGGTCACACTAAGGCATGAAGGAGGTGCTGGAGCCCTAGGAAAGTCTGAAAAACCAAAAGAAATGAAAATTAGTCTTGTAAATACTACGCTTTCTCGCCTAAAACGCAGAACAATACGAACAAGGCGCACAAATAAAAAGGTCCATTGTGCATACTGAAATCACATGGCCGCGTGTATCCACAAAACCACAGCATAGTTCCCCCGTTCTACAACCAACCAACTCGCGGCGGCAAACTTAAGTGGTTGAGCTGTCTGCACCGTACGAACCGCAGTGTAATCGTGATAACGGACGAACGCGCCTGCTGTGTGGAGTGCTGTCAGAGTGACGACGCGGGCATGGAGTGAAACAAGGGCAATCGAACCAAAAACCACAATACAAACATCAAAGATCGCCCCGCCTTTCCGAGTTAATTGACAGGCTGAATCGCGTCTGCGATGCCAGCGCCTGAAATTTGAAAATTGCGGCGAGTCGTTACCTATAAAGGGTATACAATTCTTTTCCAAACTGTACTAATATCAGTGGCGTAGGTAACATGTTGCACTACTGCCTCGTAAAAAAACATAAAAAAATGGTCGCTGTTGTCATGATGATGGTGTGCGTGCGGGTCGTGGTTTTTCGTGTCCCACCCTCCTGCTGTGGTTCTCCATGGCCGCCTTTATCGCCATAGCACACTCGGCCCGCTCCTTCGCACTTGCTCTCGTTGACACTCAATTTCAAAACAAAATGCTCCACGCAGCTTGCGGTGCTGAATTGGAAATCAAAAATTCTCGTTCAGGGAGAGATCAGTCCGTCTTTTCCCCGCCCGTCGACGGCATGTCGCCCTCCTCCCTCGTCGTCGGATCCAGCCTCCTTCCGGCGCTGTTCCCTCCACGAAACCCGAGACTGTGCCGTAGCGTGGCTCATGGTGGCGCCTGCCCCCGCGCACGAGCATCCCGGTCAAGTTGCTGCTCCGCCGCTGTTGCCTAAACCGACGCGCGAATTGTAAGTGACCATGCCTAACGCACTACGTACGACTCAACTCGACCGTCACGCCTTAGCCTCGCGGCCACACGCGGCAGCAAGATGGTATCAATCCTTGACGGTGATTCCGGCCATACACCCGCCAGAAAGACCCCCCCACTCGCTACAAGCCAACTAGGGCATGCAGCATGCCTTACCGAGGCGGCAAGGGGAGCGGAGGTACTACACAACGACCCCGGGGAGGCCGGCTATTATTAGTGTTGGATATCAAAACCACCAACATTTCGGTACGATAAGGCTGACATATTTTTGACGACGCCAACGATAGTGATAATTATCGTAACCCTACCGAGCAACTGAAAACGTCGATAACGACAACGACAACGATAATGAAATCCAAACCAGTGCAAAAATCACATGTTCACGCTTTGGTTTTGGTTGCGTTATCAACAAGGGATCCCGATAATACTTTACCATAAATGAATGTACAATGTTACACCACCAGAAAAAGGTTTTCAGATATGTTCATACTGTACGTTTTCAAGTTATTGCCTATCTCCATCCAAGTATATTGTGTATTCTGTGCATGACAACGATAGAATACACCTGATCAGATATTACTGATATCTACTGCTGTACCGCAAGATGCATAATAACAGTTGTTCTTCAAGTGGCAGTGAGCAACGACAGCCACAAATCATCGCAAAATTTACGTACTACCCCGCCTCCCCCAGCTGCCCGTCCCCCCTCCGCCACCAACCCCCCTTTTTCAACTCCCCCCCCCCCTCCCCCTGAAACGCTCCGCCCACCCGTCACTGCTTCTACGACCTACAGGATATACATGACACAATAATGATGCATTTATTCCACAGCCGCCAGATATTGTCTCCCTCTCGAGTACGTTCTTTTTTGTTCCCGCTCACAGACTGATTTTCCCCCGCTCCCCCGCTCCCCCATCCTCTTCACCACCCCCCCCCCCACCCGACTTCAAAACTCCCCCCTCCGCTCACCGGTTATTCGACTTGCAGGATATACCTGGTACAGAGTATAAAACGATGCATCGCTTCCACAGACAGACGTCATCTTTTGTTCGCCTAAAAATCGATTGTTATTGTTGTTATTGTAGTTCCCGTTCACAGATTGACCGCCCCCTCCGCCCGAGTCGCTTTGTCCTCCCGTCACCGGTCATCATTCGACTTACACGATAAACATGATAACCTAATGCATTTCTTCCATAGCCTTCGAAGATGGTTAGCCTCAAAAATGTGTCTTGTACAGATTCCGCGCACAGACTGACTAACATCACCATGTTGATCTTGGTACAAGCTACACTGTTCCCGTTATCTATTTTGTTACAAAAATATGCATACACTCCAGCTGTGAGATATGAGACTTTGTCAAAAACCCATCTTTTCAAGCTGTGTGTGATACTCCGATCGCGCTTATTACGGGCTGTTTGACCTCATCAATGCATCAATGACATAGGTCGGCCACTTCCCTTTCGACTACAGGTTAGCTATCAGGGTCAACAGGGTGATATTAGTCCGTCTGTGCGCGGAAACTCTGGAACCCGTTTTTGAGGGGGACAAAATCTGACAATCTGAGAAATGGGGCAACCAAATGAACATCCTGTGGGATGTCCTGTATAGGGCTCATCCCATAGGGTGTCGGTCCTCGCATGGGAAGTCCTAATTTACACATAAAATGCTGCCGCAGTTTTTTACTGTGTCACCTGCCCCCCCTGGGCGACGTTCATCGTCTATCGTTTTATTGCATCGATACCGTTTATTAATTTTTTTTTAATCGTTACCGAAACGCCAAATTTTGTTGTTCGATAGTTTCTTTTTTTTTGTCGAACGACGTATCGAAACTTTCGGTACAATATCCAACCTCTTACTAGTTGTACAGCAGCAGCGAAGAATGTATCGCAAGCGTGTGATTGCGAGAAACCAAATTTATTTGTTGTTCTTGTTGAGCACGCCACCTCCGCAACTAATGCATGTCTCTTATGTTGAGTTTCAGATCTGGCTATTACTCAGGCCACTACGAGTATGACACCTCTCTCTTTCCTCTAGGCAGCGTTACAGTTCGACGCGAGTCGACAAGGAGGGACTAAAGTGATGAATGATTCTCGCAAGTGCTCCCGACAAAAAAGAGGGCACGTAGTAGTGGGGAGGGGGGAGGAGGGCCTGCTATGTGACTGCGGATCTGAGCAACCACTGAGAGGGAGCGTGAGAAACGTACGAGGATGATAAATAAATGCCATAAAGAAATTGGATAAAAAGTGTTTTCGTCCCGCGTTTTTCGTCCGCCATTTATTCATTGGTTTTACAGCAGCCGACATCTTCAGCGTTGGGTCCGCGACTGCCGCGCCTACTCAGCGATGCCTCCGCACGTGTCACCCGCCTCCATGTGGGAATTCGAGCGGTACTATTGCTGCATTAGCTTGGCGAGCACTACCGGTAATTGAAAATCTCAACACGTTGGCATAACATCACGATTAACCCAAACTCCCTGAATTGGACATAAACGCGTCCAAACTCCCTGAACTAGACATAAACGCGTCAATGATGTAGATCGGCGGGTAGTGATGGCCTCTGTTTAAGCCTTGTTGAGCAAAATATCGCTAATAATCGAAAAAAAAACATGTACGAGAGGGAAGAACAGGCTGAATACTTCTCGCGATGACGATGAAGGGGGGTACACTACTCTACGTTGCGGGGAGGGGAGGGAATGGCCCACCTTGTGACCCTGGACCTGACTTGCTACGCTGTTACTAGGCAGTGCTAGGGAGGGAGAATGAGAAAAAAAAAGTGCGAAGCTGAAACATTAAATGAGACAAAACCATAACAATCTTTTGACGTAGTTTGTATTTCCAATAATTCTTATGAAACAGGAATCACACCTCTGACGGCTATTTTACTATTCACTCAACACCCACACCTCATACCTGGTGCATCGTAATCAGTGCCGGTCGCCCCGGGGGCGCATCAGGTTTTCCTCGAGCCTGGTATCTAGGTCAGTTTTGTGAGTTCGAATCACCCCCGAGTGCATACTTGTACCAATTCGTCGGGACGTTTGTCAGATACATGAGTTTGAATCCCCCCGAGTACATACTCGTACAAAATCGTCGGGACATGTTCTTGCGCACAAATTGACTTGGCGGAAAGGGCTAGAGCGTGAGTTATTTATAGCAACACTCGATGAAAAACCGACGAGAAGTGGGCCCGGGTTGGTAAACCCTATTCCCGATGGAAATTGAAGGCGAGAATCGAGGGGGAGAAGGGACGACGCCTGTGACCTCGGCTTGTCCCGAAGCTGGAAAGTAAAAGTGTGAAAAAAAAATTACAAAAAATGTACAAGTTGATGGATCAATAAGCTTTGATATTACTAAATATGTACTATAAATACCTATTTTCTGGAGTTCGAATCTCACGTGTGGGTCGGACTATGGAGATTTTTTATGTTCCAAAAGTATACATGGTACCAGGTATGTGCGTCGGAAGAAAATGCCGAGAGATTTCCTATAGGTGGTATAGATTGGCGTGAGTCGATACCAGTCGTCGAGGGAACACAGGGCTGACGTACGTATTCTCGCGAAAATACGAAGGAACGTACAGCTATGCGGAGAGGGTTGAAGAGCCTGCTTCCTAGTCTAACCCTAAGAGTGTGCGTGTTATGTCTAAGGGGCCCCCGTAAAAAGGACACACAACACTCAGAAGAAGTACGCTTGATCGGAGGATCACTGCTCTGCACACTGCATAGCTTCCACTTCTGCAGTTTTGACGAAATCTTTTGTCACTACTTGTAGCTGGAGAGTATTTTATTTTTTTCTAATTATTATTATTATCCAAAAAAAACGTGATTATAAATCCGCCCCCCCTTACCGGTTATTCGACTTACAAGATTCACTTGAAAAAAGGATACTTTTCCCTCCACAGCCGTCAGATTTTGTCCCCCTCAGAAACGGGTTTTATAGTTTCCGCGCACAGACTGACTAAAATCGCCCTGTTGACCCTGATAGCTACACTGTAGTTGTAAGGGGAGTAGCCGAGCTTTATCCTTAAAGAGGACACACAACTCGTAATGCGCGCGATCGGAGTATCACACACAGCTTGCAAAGATGAGTTTCGACGAAGTCTTCGATCTCACAGCTGGAGTGTTTCTTCATTTTCTTATTATTACCTACCCATGCCAACCAAACGACGTCAACCGGCAGCTTCGATCAACCGCTACTTGCTTACCATCGATTAGTACCCACCTGGTAAGCCAACACTACCGCAGTACCATGATAGTAGGTGACCCTTCGGGAGTTAATCTGCCCCTCGACTCTTTTAACGGAGAACGTAGCGCGTCGCGCCTCTAACGGTTGAAAGTGCCTTACCCATGTGTAGACGTCCCTTATCTATATGTTGGCCCGGTTTTTTAGGGTTTTGTTGACCTCTCAAAATGAAAAGTGTCACACAGCGTTGAAACGGCATCATGATGAGCCACGAAAGACAAACATTCACGTTAAAATTAATCGGTACCTTCCCGCCGCGAGTACCTTTTGATAGAAGACCCGCAAGAGAGCTACACTCGCCCTCTATAACTTGGACCAGCCTAAACCCGCCGACGGCGCCACGCGCAGTTATGCCGCCTTGACCGAGGCGCCTTTACCGGCTTTGTCCCTCAAATCGTACCGGAAAAAATACCATATATATTCCGCTTAATAAATAGATGGTTTTGAGACGTTTTTTCGTGTTTTTGCGTTCTTCTTTTTCGTCAAATCGCGGGAGGGTGTCGACCTTTTTCAACATTAAGCCTTACCCCTACCATAACCCCTAACCCCAATTCTAACCCTATCCCCAACCCCAACCCAGGCTTAGAACCCGACCCGAGAGCGGCTTCGCCGCGCGTTTTGGAAAATAAATTTGATAAAACATGTACGGACCACCTCAAACATCGAAATATATTTGGTGTACTTTATCTGTTATGATTTGTGGGGTGAGAACACGGCAATTTTTCTAAAGCTACAGTAAGTGGCCCTAGATAGTGCAATCAATATAGTTCGGGTGTCCGATATTGTGCGGGTGAAATCGTTAGGCACAATATACACCCCTTTATAGTGGCCGGTTTTTGTATAGTGCGGGTGCCCGGTATAGTGCGCGTATATTTTAGAGACGCATACCCGCACTATATAATAGGGCCACCTACTGTACTGCCTTGACTGGGGCAGCGAGACTTGGGCCTCCTGGTGATGTGCTGTCTCCGGACCGAGCGTAAATCGTTAGCTAAAAGCCGAGAAGACGCATTTCTTTTGGCGTGGAGACAAATAACTTCTGTTTCTAACATGCGGCGGCCATGCTTTTCTTCTCTATCTTTCAAATGGGATACGAGTATGCGCTTTCCGTGAATGTTCTGTATGTGTTTGTCACAACAAAACAGGTATTTCAACGAATCCAAATCCAGCACCACCAGTGGTCATCACCTACCTGCACAATAACAAGCGACACGAAAAGCACAAAGGGCAATAATATATAGTTTATACAATACTTATATATATATAATCTAGTCTATAGACTAGTCTATCTAGGTAAAAAAAAGTCAACAAAAAAGATTTCACCACCCCCAAAAAATGCCCCCTTTGTGTTTTACATGTCACGTGTAACTGACCTTTCCACCAATCTAAATTTCAACAAAACCAATAAAAATATCCGTGCGGAGAGATTACCTCCGTTGGCACATACATATATGTTGTTGTTGTTGTTCTCACATTAACTCGCATAATCAAGTCCGTGGTCACAGGACAGGCTCCAGACACTCTGGAGCTGAGGAATACCCCAGGGAAAACACACACAACCCAACGTGGTGAACGCATATATCACAGCTGACGCAATTCATGCCTCCACCAGAAACATATAAAAGAAAAATCGGGAGTCAGTCTACGATGTGCCAGGTCCAGGCCGGTGCATACGTCTCACTACTCACGCCTGGAGAAACCAAATATTCCGATTGCCACCCAGGGAAGACTACCACGTATATATTACACGTAGTATCTATCACTACGCATACGCACGACAGGCATAAGTCGATGGGAGAAAAAGAAACAAAGAAAAGAAAAGAAGATAAAGGAAAGGAAAGAAAAGAGAAGAAAAAAAACGAAACAAGACGAAAAAGGCAAGCAAAGAGAAGGAAAAGACAAGAAAGGCAAGAAAAGACAAGACAGGAAAGCAAGGAAAGAAGAAGAGAAAAAAAGAAAAAAAGAAATAGAAAAAGAAAAGAAAGAAAAATGTCATACTAGCAGACCCTAGGAACTGGCTAAGGATGGCATTGGACTAACAGAGGGTATCACGTCCATCATCAATGGCACCGGGGAGAGAACACAACATGGCGAAGAAGTCAGGGCGGTCTTATGCTATCTTGTGATGGCCATTAGAAAGCCCACAACTTTCCATACGATGATGGCCGAACCCAGATTTCAGTCTCTTGGGCATGACGCTCCCCCTTCCGCCCCTCCCCCCTTCCTCCCTTTCCCCCTCCCCCCTCCCCCCCTCCCCCCTCCCCCCCTCCCCCAGTCCCCTCCCCGCCCCCCCCCCTTCCCCCTCCCCCCGGCTGCTTAGAGATGCCTACGGTGGATGGCGCTGCCGCAGCCTTTGCGCGTCGCTCTGCGGCTTTGCACCTATCCGTTTAATGACAATTCCGCATGAACAGCTCATCTCCCTCCTAGCTACTCGTCGAAACCATTTGCCAGTCTTCTGGGCAGCCTTTCGCCACCCTTGAAAAATCATTCCGAAAACCGACAAACCCTCTCTCAAATGAGCCATCCAGTCTTGCTGTTGCACCCCTGGGTAGCCCTTACCCCCAACAAGCTCCCCAAACATCACCCTCTGTGGAAGACGCTCCTGCCCCATACGTGCTACGAATCCCGCAAACGATATCCTTCGTTTGCGCACTATCACCTCAACGCTCTCGGAATCTGTCTGGGCAAGCGCGTCGGCGTACGATAGGGTGTGGTCGTCGCGCTTCCGTTTCCGCCATCCAAGGCATCGGAGGAGCACGGAGTGGTGAACCCGTCGTAGCCTGTCATAGTCAGGCTTCTTCGGGCTCCACGTCATGCAACCGTACAGCAGTGTCTCGACCACCTCAGCTTTCAGCAACCGCACCTTCAACCGTAAACGCACACCCGGGCGATCATAGATTTCCATCTTGTACCGCTGGAAACACGCCCAGGCCCTCTGAAGACGCCGCGTTATTTCAGTGCTAAGGTTTCTGTCTGCGGTGATAGCCCCGCCCAAGTATACAAACTGGATTGTTTGTTTGTAAACCTGGCCGGCTGCATTGATATGTTCGTATAACTACGAGACAGATAGTCTATATACTTTGCCAATAGCGCAAGGTGACATAGCCATGCAATACCAGCCGCAATAAGTGCGCGGGCAAGAAACGAAAGTACAGCAACCAGCTCACTACACTGTCTGCAGTACATTTATGGCTGGCAACAGGCTCAGTATTTGCTGGCGGTAGCATTCTACTGATTGACGTGGTCAGCATATTCGACAGCAAGTAGTACCTGGTAGTTTTCATCTGGACGCATGGTACGCTGTGATGAAGAGAGGTGCACCAACTGCATTTAATACAAACCGAACTTTGTCACTTGGGCTCTCTATTCCACACCTAACATCTGATTCGGAAAAAAAATGAGGCTACCGGAAGAGCAATCCCATTCCCTATTAATAGCCATACTAAAACATATTCGAGTCTGCGACAATTTTAATGGGCTACGACCATTAAAAAAGAATTGCCACGATTTTCGGTTAACGCCTTTAGAGCTGGAAACCCTTTTTGGGGACAATTTTACTTTGTGAATACAGTATAGGGACGGATTGGGGGGCTCTGAAATGGACACAGTGATTTAGAAACACTTTTTGGACCAAACGTTACACCAGTATCGTCCGTCCGTAGCACACGTCCAGACGTACGACCAATGAAAACTCTCAGAGCGTGGCATGAAAACCCGCCAAACAAAATTCCTTCGTGACCAAGATAGAAGATGGGAGAGATAGGAGAGGAGGGGAAAGACAGGAGACGAGGACCCCACATCCGCGACTGAAGAAGCCACCCCGGGGTTGATTCGTGCGTCCAAGAGGTTTTATCCGATGAGGGGTGAAAGAAGGGGAGTGAAGGATGCCGAAACAAACCACGTCGTGGTGCATGATGCGTTGCTTCCATGGACAAACAAAAATACAGCATTCGCGTTGCTCTTGCCTACGTTTCTGACCCGAACAATAATCCTAACCGCGAGGTTTGTCTACTGAAAGGAGCATATCGATTTTGCAGTACTACAAAGGTACAGTAGTAGTCATGATCAAGTCTCCGTACGATATGTATGTGCATGACGAACATATGCACTTGTATGTAAACTGTTTGTGCCATATGCTCGTTGATGACCAGGTACCGGGTACACGGCTACGATTCGTGGAATTTACGCAGGGGACCATTACTAGTCTGCTTACTGCCGCGGTGATGCTCAAAACGCATAATTATGCCATGAATATTATATTCTCTTTTCCTTCCGTGTCTAGACCTATGTATGTATGTACCGCCATATATTTTTGTTATCCAGCATTGAACAGATGGCTGTGCACCGTAGTCGCTGAGCGTTTACCATCCGACACCTGCGCGGATATTCACGAGCTATCCCCGGGTTTTGAGCATTGCGTTTCAGGCTAGGGTTAGGGGCAACACATACCTAATAATGGCGCGCTAGGAATTCCCTTTTAAGAGCTTTGGGTTCTGTTTTATTGGTTATTTTTCGGACGCCTATCTTTTTATTAGCCAGCATGTTTAGACGGTTTTATCAAGAACATTATTCTTTTTCAGGGGCTGATAAAATCCGCCACGCAGGCCCAACGGACACGGGCAATGTCAAAGCGATCAAGATTATATATAAATACATTTTTGTTGGGGATGGCAGCCAACACAAATATCATGTTTGAGAAAATTTCGAGAGATATAATTCGGAACAAAAATCCCCCCTCCAAAGAAAAGGCTTACATATTTGGGACGCATTTTCCTTGTTGTTGTTGCCGGTCGATAGCTTTTGTCCGCCAGACCATATCCCCCATTAGAATATCAGGCACAAGGTCTGTATTAATACCAGGTAGTATTTTGTCTGTCAAGAGGAGGTTGTTGACAGCTAGATGCGTGTCGTGAGGAAAGAGTGCCAGCAAGGTGCCAATAATGACGCAAATATATATCGTCAAGAATTCAGTATCGATGAGCCAATTGCCGCCATTTACTCGTCGAGAGATCCAATGCCAACGAGGATGATTTGTCGCCTAATGTATTGGGGTGTATGTGAATCAACATCATAAACGTTCCGACGTAGAGTAATGTATATAAAAACACCCTCCTTGCCATGATAACATTTTGAGGCGGCAATGCGCTTGCAGCTCTGAGTGGAACGCATATCGCGAGACGTATTTCAAAAAGAACAGCCACGTCTAGGCCACCTATCTGTCCGGACGACAGTCAAGTATTCCGTATCGACACGCCAATTGTCACCATCTTCGGGAGGAAACCACAAATAAATGCCAAGGTGGACAAGGTCTCGTTTTCACAGCTTAGGGCATTGACGAGACGAAATCCTTCCGTCGTTCCACGTAAATTCATGCGGCCTTAGCCAGCGGGTAAGCGTTGGCTAGCGGTGGTGTGCCTATTATGTCTCCATGTGGAAGGTGTAACAATAGCTGTCGTCAACTGAACTCTAAAAATAGTGGTCTTCTTCGTTGGGCTCCGTTCACAGTAAGCGTGAATGTAATGGGTACATACCGAGTCTGTGTGTGTTAGCTTTCGTGACATTAAACCGTCCTTTCTACCAGGTATATACTACGCCAAACGACATCATCATCAGTAGAAGCAGCACACCCGGTATTCATGCTGCTTCTTCACCCTATTTATTGTCCCATCCAATTAATTATCCTCGAACTACTCTCGCACTCCCTACGAGTAGTATGTACAGTAGTGAATCAGATCCGGAGTCACAATGCGGGCGCTTCTCCCTCATCCCCACTACGGCACGCGCGTTCGTTTTTATCGCGAGAAGGCTTCACACAGCTTTTTCTTCCCTCGTCGTCACGCGTCGAATAGTGCCTACCCACGCGGCTAGGCGTTGTCAGCAGTTGATCCTATTTTTGCGTTTGGGCAAGTAAATTCCAAATCTCACTGCGGCAGGAGTATAACTCAAGGACAACGCCAGTTATAATAGTATTCAAGGACAACAACTAGAACACCGAGGCGATCGGACACTCGTACCAGGGAGAAATAAATCATGTGGTCACAGACTGACAGGTATTCAGAGATGAAACCACACGGTCGTAACTCGTCAAGATGAAGTAAAGAAAATACCAGTATTTCGGGCACGAGAACACAACAAGACAAGCCACACCGTAAACATAAAGAGGAAATACAGTCTACTACTGGAAAAAGGAGAAAAGAGGGAAAAATAAGGGATTAAAATCAACACAACTTCTAGATAAATACAGTAGTTGGTTGTTATATGTGTTGACCGGGGCGATGCCGACACAGCAATATTAACGGCACTGTCGTCACAAGTCCCAAACGGCAGTAGTACGAAAGTCGTCGGTTCCATGTTTCGACAGATCGCACCACCAATGGAATGTTCTCGCCTAAAAGACGTTTATTCATGTACTTGATACACATTTGTTTGTTCGTTGGAAATTGATGAATATTGCGACTCGTTGACTTACTTTGTTTTGCAGTCTGTGAGGATCGCGAAATTTTTGGGTCTCAACGATGAAGAATCAGGGCAAACTCTGAGTGTACGGAAGTGGTTGGATGAAGAGAACGGTTAAGACAACAAACACTGCTCTGGTAAGCTCCAGGTATAGTCTTACGATGGTGGTGATGGTGGTGGTGGTGGTGGTGGTGGTATTGTCGATGATCTGAAGGTGTTGGTGGTGTGGCTGTTGGTAGTATTAAGAGTTAGTTGTTGTTTTCGCATCTATCTATCTACTCGCATAGTCTTCTCAACTCAGTGGCCACGGGAGAGGCTTCAGCCGCTCTCGAGTGGAGCAATGCCCTAGAAAAAAACACAAACGAAACCAAAAGTGATATACGAGTACGGATACCTGGTATATCATAGCCGACGCAATACATGCCTCCGCCACGGATACCAAAAGTGAAATCGAGAGTCAGCCTAATTCTGTGGGCCAGATCCATACAGGCACATACGACGCACTAAACGCACCTGAAACATCCGACGAGTAAACCGCTTACCACCCAGAAAACACTACCACGTACTGCTGTATATATTGGAGTGTATTTTAATTTTTATAATATATTACACGTGGTGCTGGCCACGACGCATATGTGCACGTCATACCTCAATTCCGTTATAAAACAAAAAATATAAACAAAAACGACGAAAAAAAAGCGAAAAGACAATGAATAGAATAGGAAACAAAAAAAACACTAGAAGAGAAAAGGAAGGAATGGGAATGATGTGAACATCATGCCAGCAGACGGTAGGATCTGACTGACGAAGGCAATGGGCTCACAGAAGGTTTCAAGTGCATCAGCGGCACTCCTGTGGAGAGAACGAAACAAGGCGAAACAGTCAGGTCGGCATGACGCCAACTTGACGGCCATTGCAAGGCCCACAATCTTCAAGACGATGATGTTCAGACCCAGACTACAATCTCTTGGGCAGGACGCCCCCCTTCCCGCTTGGGCAGGACGCCCGCAGGCGCACACCCGGGCGATGATTGATTTCCATCATCATGTACCGCTGGAAGCACGCACAGACCCGCTGAAGACGCCTCATGTTCTCGTTGTCTGTTCGAGCTGATAGCCCCACCCAAGTACACAAATTCGATTGTTCATTTGTATACCTTGCCGGCTGGAATTTAATCCGAACGGTTGCTTCCCGCCAACTTGAGTCTTCAGGCATATAATCTCCGATTCGGCCTCGGGGATCGTGAGTCCGAACGACCAGCATTCAGTCACGATCACCGTCATCATCCTCTCCAACCGTTGCGATAATCGCTATACAACGCTCACATCGTCAGCCTACAGCGCACCCCACAACCTCTGCACCTCCTCTTACTCCTCATCTCCCCGCCCCTCGACTTTGACTGTGCGTTGTCCGCCCTTCTTTTTCCATTTCTCCTTCCTTCTCGTTGAAGCTGTTCCATGTTTTCCGTGATGGCTGCACCAGAAAGGAAATGTTTATCGGCCACACGCACTACCGCCGTGAAAATCATGTTGAACAGCAGTGGCGCAAGCACCCACCCTTGCCTGACACATTTCGTCACGTCGAACGTATTCAAGCACTCGACATATCATCTTTCGCCACGCATGCTTGCATGGCGTCGTAGAATTATCGGACGACGGCGAGCATTCTCGGTGGCACGACAAAACGAACAAACGCATAATAATGAAGGATTCTGGTCGATGGAGAATTTATGTTTTGGTGAGGTCGATGAGGCACACGTACAAGGGGGTGTCCTTCTTCCGCAGCAGCTCCTGCAGACGTTGTACCACGAACATCATGTCAGCCGTCGAGCCTTGAGGTCTGAACCTACCCTGTTCCCTCGGCACCATGTTTCCCAGTAGTCAACAAGGCAACCAGCGATGACCTTAAGCAGTACTTTGCCTGCGTTCAACACGCGGGAGATGCCACGATTGTTGCCACGCTCTGTCCGACATTTTTTCCCGTGCAGCACCTTAATTATGGCATACTTCCTTTGTTGCGGCACGCCATCTCCCCTGCACACAGCGACGATGACATCGTGTAACGTTTGAGCGTGTCCAGTTGTACTTCGTTCCGCCAAGACCCTCAGGTGCTCGCCCGGGAGGTCGTTAGGCCCTAACGCCTTCCTGTTCGCCAACAAACTGCCTCGTCTACTTCGTACCCTTACGGCACATCGTCAAGTGGCCCCCAAGGGCAGGGGGTACTGCTTAAGGTCGTTGATAATGCTCGGATACAAGGGTCGGCAACTTGGTATTGAGCAATCAATGACAACACCCCACCCACGGCTCCCGGATTAGGACATTATCCCGCATCAGTCGACCTTCCTCGTATTTGATGTACTGTAAGTCAAACGCTCTCTTCCCTTCCACATCCGTTCCCGCTGCAAAGTTTGTTGTAGAAGCCACACTAATTACCCTCTGGGATAGGATATGCCCTTTTATTTGGCTGATAAGATTTTCAAAGAACCTTTGTACAGCTTTCGCCCGCGGCGCGTGCGTTTTAGCTGATTGCCGGTCGGCTTTAATGCTCGCCGTGTACTACGATCATTTGGAGCTGATCACAGCCGTATCTTCGCGTCTTCCCTACCCAGTCATCGTGCATCCCACTCCGCTTTGGTCTCGCCGGCCGAAGACCAACCCCCCGGTACTTGCCTGCGTCAAATAGGTGACACTATGCCAGCTGCAGTCCACAGTAGGCTCTCCGTTAGTACTGAGGTCATGTCACCAACGCTTTCGGTACTAGTACCGGGTGTCAGGGAGGAAAACATGTCGGCTATTGCTTCTTAGAGATTCATCCGAAAATGCGGGTCTGCCATTAACCATGGTATATCAATACCCCGCCGGTTCTTGATGGTCGATTTAGTGCGACGATGCGATGAAAGAAGGCGAGTACTTCCGAACCCGAGATTGTGGTTCGACTCAACGTTCTCCTAGGGTGTGGTCCGCAAAGTGCAATTTCATGGCAATCGTCTATCGACTTGCCGTGTCAGTATGTAGTCTAGCCCGTTCTGAGCGTTTCCTCCGTTAGGACTCTGGAAAGTGTATGATATACCACGAGCGGGTGTAGCATAGACTTCGAGCCTGGTATAGGCCAGGTTCGCGAGTACGAACCCCCCGAGTGCATACTTGAATAAAGTCGTGGGGGCTTTTTCTTGTGCACAAATTGACTTGCGCAAAGAGCGACAGCATGAGTTAGCAACACTCGATGAGAACTGGACGAGCAGTGGGATTGCTGAACCGTATGCGCGACCAAAATTGAAGGCAAGACCGGGGGGGGGACGAGACGACACCTGTGACCACGGCTTGTCCAAAAGCTGGAAAGTAGAAGTGTGAGAAAAAATCAAAACAAATATAACTACGTTAAAAAATCAGGCGTGAAACGTTTTCGCCTTGTCGCTGGCTATCACCGCCGGACCGGCCATGCTCGAGCACTAGTTCAAGGCACGATTACGGTCGACGCTAAACGCCCACTCACGGTCGTCGGCAGGTGTGGGGGGAGAGTTTGTATGGAACAATGTGGCAGACGTTAACATGACAACCACAGCAATATAATTGGGCCATACAATGACAACCCAAATGACCAACCGGGGAAAAATGTGAAGTATATTAAATACAATGTTTAATACACTCCAGCTGTGAGATCGAAGATTTGGTGGAAACTCATCGTTGCAAACTGATGTGATACTTTTGTGATCGCGCGTTTTACGCGTTATCTGTCCTCGTTGAGGAAAAAGGTCGGCGGCTCCCCTTGGGACCACAGTGTAGGTTCAGGGTCAGCAGGGTGATGTTAGTCAGTCTGTGCGCGGAAACAATAAAACCCGTTTCTGAGGGGGACAAAATCTGACAGCTGTGGAAGGAAGTGCATCAATATGTCAAGTGTATCCAGTAAGTCGAAAACCCGGTGAGGGTAGGGCGGAGTTCAATTTCGGCGGTAAGCGATACTTTGACAAAGGAGGTAAATCGCGGAACTACCCTAACCGCCGATAATATAAGGGAGGAAATTTCACGGAGAGAAAATGACCTTTTTAAACTGTGAATATCACGCAATGAAACAAGACGAACAAAATAACCCTCGCTGTCGTGGATGTCTTCTCTCTTACGTGCCCCTTGGATCTTGGGTCCACCAAAGAGGGGTTTGGACTAATGTGGTGAATCACTACTAGTGTCAACGCGAGAGAAGCAGACGAGAGGGACAGATATCACTAAACAGCGGAATATGAAACAAAGAGGTAAATGGCGAAAGCAAAAACCAAACTAGGCGTACTCGTACCCTGTGTAGCTTTTCCAGGTGTACGTTACCTAGACGAAATTGCAGGCTAAGCACACGGTATGCTATCCCTTCTCTAATCGCGTGGATATCGCCCTTCACCTTCAGTTCTGACGCTGTTCTCCCCACCATGGAAATGAAGGCCCAAAACCGGAAAATGCCAAAGACCAAGGCTACGGTAGGGGGGGTACCCCCATTTTCACTGGTGTGTTTGAGCCACTCGCACGAGTAGCTCTGTACCCTACGGATGAAGATGGTTTAGGAACTTGGTTTGCCGCAGCTTAGATCACCTTTGCATTGCGGATTGATTTCGTCAATGTAAAACATAAAGAAAACGTAAGATTGCACAGGAACAAAGGGGTTACTCGCGCGAGTGACCCCTAGCCACTGAAATAAAAGGCCCAAAAAGGGACCCCCCTACCGTAGCCTGGGTCCAAACAACGACCAAAAATATACCAAACTTGTCTCAACACTGACATGTTATTCGGGCACACCAACATCATAGCAGATGTTGCATAGCCTAGTCACACGAGTGCCTTGCTGTACGATCAAACACCGCGGGGTAGGTACTACTGCCGACAACTCCTCTCCGTTTTCTACTCTCGCCCGTCTTCTCGGCGTCCTCTTCACAGCTAAAAAATCAATATTCTTTCTTGCCCAGGGTCACATCGCCACGAAACTATTGGCCGCTTTGACGACCCTTTTGTATCAACTACCATCCTGTTTAGCTCCCTTGGACCATACCCTGAACTACAAAGAGGCACTTCTCTGCGATCCCTTTCAGGCTCTAGCCACCGCGATGTCGTCTACCGTGCATCAGGCTCATGTCTTCCCAGGACCGACTCTGTCCCGAGTTTTCCCAACAGGCAATTTTGTCCAACATCACCCACCGTGTTTGTCGTCCAGGGTTCTGCCGATGTACACCCCCGGCAAAACCTCCAGTCGCCTCAATGCCCTCGAATTGGTGTCTTCTCGAGAGTCTTGGCACAGTACAAGCGGTTGGTTGGTGCGTTGTCAGTGATCGAAGCCAATCATCCGAAGGAAGATATTGCTGTGCGCTCTGTGGAGGGAAAGGCAGCGCCCCACGTCGAGAGTCCACGACACACGCCGTACTGCAGCGTCTTCACCACCTCGAGCTCCGGCATGCGCACATTCAGCGTGAACGAAGCGGTGTCCGTATCTTCTAGCTTCAACTTGAATTCATCGAAGCATGCGCACGCGATTGGGATCCGTCTATTGATATCTGGCGCAATGTCGACAGTACTTCGTTGATAAAGCCACCGAGGTACAAGGGCTTCACTTTATGATTATACCTCTGGCCTGCTACGTCGATGACGAGCGGCGACGTAAGGGGTGTCTGGTTTGGTGCTGGCATCAACATTATTTCCGCCTTGGCCTCCGACACACCTGCTCCATCGTCGACGATCACAATGATCGTTATCGCATTTGCGAGGTCTTTCGCCGACCTTGAAATGTGCGCAGAGCCTCGGCGTAGACCATACCCCAGACTCGGCTTCGCGCACCATGTAGTGGCCAACCGTTTTACCCCAATCCGTCGGCATCGAGGTGAACCACGTTTTGGAGATTGTCTGGGTCTTCACTGAAGCGTACTACCACGGCGTCTATAGCAGGAGCGAGGAGTACACTGTGTTTGAAATATATGACACTGATCCCTACCTGGCAGCATGCTATGTCAAATACCAGGTAGTTTACAACAGTCCGAGCAACACACGGGTTTCCTACAGTCCTGCCTACACGCTAAAAGAACAAGCTCCAACTAGAGTGCTCCGTATTTGCTGGTGTATACGAGCGATGGGAAGAATATCATACCCGGTTAACGGTATCACCAGCAGAAAATACAAAAAATGCATACCTATTTCATTCAAACCCCTCCAGAGCACCGCCACAGCAGATGCGATGCCAAGATCTGCCTCCAGTCGCCGATTGGATGCAAGGAAGACTGAGATTATAATCTGGTATGTGCGATGGTTCCCTTCGAAGGCCGTATCGCACCCAACATACACGTATTTATGTCTGAAACTACTCGACAGTTCGATGGATAACATGATGTTCAGTTCGTCTACGACTAGTTTCTTTTTGCGCTCGATTGTGAAAACTATATACGGGTGAAGTTGGCAATCGGCATGCTTGAGACTATGTGGAGTGCGGTGAGCTCAAGCTACATGTCTACCCAACCGCTGGAGGCAATACATATGATACTCGTACAGAAACCGTAAGAACAAGTAGTTACGAACAGTAGAATCGTTGCCAACTTCTCCAAAACGTCCACGCATCCCATTAGCATCTCGGAAATGGCCGCCGCATAGTTCTCGAATCTTGCTGTCGATGCAGTAGAGGCAAAGGTGTACCACCCCCGCCACGGGTCGAGTGAATACCCTGGTGATGCCAGCATGCGAAAGCGCTCTCTATTGAGCATGGGACGCAAAGCACAAAGCGTGACGACGGCTATCCACTAGCCCTAGGGGTTATACGGCGTGCGAAACGTTGAATGTGACGTTTGCAAACCTGCGAAAGGTGATAGACGCAGGGACTTTGAAGCAATTTGCTGACACGGAGAGATTGCCCGCCGACAACGACCAGCGCTGTTTCTGTAAAAGCACTTGAAACGCAAGGTTGTTTTGAACGGCCCGAAAGGCACAAGTGAACAGTTGGTAAAGGGCCTAGGACGGCACGATGATGGGGGAAAAGGTGCACAATCGTGAACAGTGCGCGGAGGTTTTCCACACGTGATTGTTGATGAAACAAATGGTGTAAATTTGACCCCCACCATCAGCACCTTATTTATTCCCACCACGACTGCTCGCCCTATTGCTGAGCCAGTCATGGACAACATTGCGTGGAGATTCGGTATATAGCGAGATCGAAAGCGGTCAGACCGTACATACTCCATTCCGGCGGAGTTGATGAACGTCGACCACCCCGAATTCGGTCCCGATGTTTTCGCAGCATTTTGCCAACGTGTAGGGAACGAGAGCATCACGTCTCGGCGATGCAAATTTCGACCGTTTGAGGAGGATCTCGCGATATCAAATCTAGAAAACGGGGTTTCCCCTCTTTTTCACTCCGCATTCATATCGGGAAATAAACACATGACAGAATTGAGGCAGCAAACAGGAACAAGGAGTACCCCCCGCGGGAATGACCCCTAATCACTGAAACAAACGCAACTAAACCGACAGCCCTACCGTAAAGTTGGACTTGGTTAGATTGCAAAAAACTGCAGGGGGGTTTCGGTAGATGCCCATGCATGCAAGGTGCCCTTCAAATCCTTCGCATCCCCCCCAAGCATCCTCAGTTAGGACGTGGAAATGCTTCTCGAGAAAGAGTGAAGCTATCGCCCGCACAGGTTCAACATTTGAAAATAATAGTATCTGGTTTGTCGTGCACCGCCTGCCATAACTGGCACGGGGTAAGGAAAATCACCCTGTGCGTGTGCATTATAGACGTCCAGAAACGTGCGACTCCGTTACCTGAGAACTGTGTTCGATGCTACTCGCACGCTTTGACGCAACAGAGAAGAGGCCAACTGATATCAGCCAAGTAAACAACGGCATGGAAGCTCATGTGCACTTTGGTGAAGTTCAGTACTCGGATTGGTGGAACATCACCCGAGAATTACGGAAAGAATTATTAGGTTAGAGGTAAATGTAGGTTTGGGGTAGGTGGGCTAGGGAACCACCTTGTGTGGAGTCATTGCAATAGCTCGATAACCCCAAGTAAGACCATACAGCGAGCAACAAAACCCAGATCCCGCTGTGACTTTCTGGTTTGTTGCCAGCGATCCTCCAACAGCTTCTTACATATGTACATCCTCGTATCTTACCAAGAGAGCAGGTAATCGCGTGCATCATGTGCTGCCGTGTATTCAGTTCGTGCATGACAGCTACGGCTTACTTTTGTTCCCCCACAGGCAATATACCTCGACAACCAGCTTATAGCATGACGTCGTGCATGCTCATCCTAGCGATGAGCTAGTCGCTCGTAACGTACATATACATACCCAGTAACACGCGCGATCGAAGTACCACACGCCGCTTAGAATTTTGTGCTTTGATCAATGTCGTTTTTCCTCGATCTCACCATCGAAGTGCACGTTTTGCTCTTCGTCTGTCCCGCCAACTGCAGGAAAAACGAGATCTTCTACATCGAGCCTGTCGATGTCTACGCTTGATGAGTACCGAGGCAGCAAGAACTGGGAAGGACTCATTCCCTCTGCAAAGGCGCCCAGGGTGTGGGACGAAGGCTTCCAATCATTCCTTGTCAAGTAAGTGCATCCACGGCTTAAATCTTCCCTTTTGTGGTATTTGACGAGTTAGAAGAGGAGGAGGAGGCGGCAGAGGAGAAGGAGAATGGGTAACGTTGAGATGCTCTGTAAAAAAGCATGAAACCACAACTTTCTAATTTTTAATTCGCTTTGGTTCAGTAGAACACCCCCCGTCTCTTTCCCTGCTCTCTCGTACCAAAGATGAAGAGGAATGAGGCATTTGGAAAAACTAAACAAATGTTCACAGAATGATACACATACTGTAGACGGACAATGGGCGATATACAAATAAACGTCGACATCACGTTATAACCGATGTTGAACCATGCCATAACAGTACGATGACCTGCGTGTGGAACGTGACGTCAAGGTCATCATCGCAGCCGAGCTACAACGTAACTCGCAATACTACTTTCGAGGAAAGTATCCACCATCGAGCACTGCTCTATACTGTTCCATATAGTGTATGGTGCTGTCAGGATTGTGTTTAGGCTGCAAGGTACCGTAAAAGTGAACATTTGACACTGAACCTACGACATGGGACAGCTAGTTCGCGCCGCGAACGCGTGCGTCCACACGAGCGTAAATATCGTGGTGCTCATGGCGTCGACGGCACGACTCTGGTTGCAAAAGAGTCTTCGCGTCGATCCTATGCCTCACTTGCTCTCTTTCCGGTTCGGTTACTATTGCACATATAATACTGGCAGTGGTTCCGCTATAAGCTACCCTTGCAGGACGTCTCGGTGTCGACTTTCAGCTTTCCAACATTTAGCGGTACTTTTGTGGCCCTCCGTGTCGACGTTCCCTTTCGGTCTGTCACTCGTCGGTCAGGTGAGCGCACGACGTAATGTTTATCTCTTTCAACTGTACCCCCCTACAAAGCTCCTCGGGGTTTTCTGTTGCCGAATCCCCTCTTCATGTTACCGCCGTATATCACGCATCCATTACCACAATTCCGGTATTATGCCACAAATCTAGGGCTTCCTTATCCTGGCTCTCTCGACTTGTTTTGACACCCACGTTTTTCCACCTTACGTTCGACCAGTCTCTCATAGTAGGTTCCCAGTTCCGACAATACAGCCCTTACCTCTGCTACTGTTTACCTCTTTTTCGATAGCGTTACGACCAACGTCTTTCGGCCAATAGCCACACGTCAGACCTCTAGGTCCAACGCTGCTGCGGACCCCAGCCTCGTACTATGCGGCATTCCTTGCACCCTCTCTTCTTGGCTTTCAGCCATCATCAAAACCGCCCGCATTCATTCCCCCAGCACCCAATGTTTCGGGGTCCAAATGTTCTTGCCCTTTGAAGCGTGGCATGGTCTCCGTTATTCGTTCGTCTTTTGACGCAGGGTTGGCGTGTAAACATTTCCATCATTTCCCTGTCGCGTCCTTGCCACTAGTGGTCTTGCCCTTCCCCTTTTCGTAGGCCTGCCTCTACTGGTAGACGGTGGGCGAAATCCCGACCAAGGGGCTCCCACGATCGTTAATGTCATCAAAAAGATGTAGACTATGTATTGAAGCCATGGAGAGTGCCTTTGCCGTACTTATTGGGAAATACCTGGCTGAAATTTCACTTGTTTTCAAATAGCCGTATCGATAATCCCCTTTCCAATTTCTGGGTGTTATATTTACGCCCTTTGCTTGCCATGTGGCATTCCTGTTATATGCATCTTTAACTGTTCAGGGCAATCTACCGTTATGGAGTGTTCGACGTAAATATATGGACAGGGCAATGTCATTGCCGTATGGTTGCATATTTGGTATGTTATGTCAAGGTCATCGTCATGGTCGTTCGAGCATGTATGCGTGGCGGTAGTGATTTCAGGAGCAACTTCTCCGATCGTTAAATGGCCTGTGCTACACTGTTACATACACTGGAATATTGCCGGTCTTGCGTCTATGCCGCGATATACCACAGGCATGAGGAACAAAACACCACTAAATACAAGGAGTTGGCCACCTTGCGACGTCTACCCCTGCGTCCTCACGGATACCCATCCAATACACACCTCCAAATCTACCCCTTATAAAAATGCCTACTACGTAGCGTGCAACCCACTGCAGTTTACATGAAGGCAGGTCTTCTGTGTGAGTCCGCATCTGAATCACGGACAGCGTCGACCGGTGGGAAGCACAAGAAAATATCAAAATGCTCAATACATAGTACTGATGCTGCGGACAAAATGGACAAAACTCTGCTGCCACTAACTGCCCAATTTGGGACGTCGCCGTTAATACTGTCGTACCAATTTACATCGTGTCAACATGATGCATGCGCAAGGAAAGTACCAGTATGATTTTCCAACAACAACGTGTTTCTTTCCGCGCGGCGTTTGTGCTCTGCCCTATAGATACGGGATGCTTACCCACATCGTCTACGACGTCTACATCAAGGGCGACGAGGACTACGAAAACGAGGAAGGCCTCCGCGGCACTTCGCGCTTCGCCGACGACTTCGACGCCTTCACCAAGGAGGGACTTCAGTTCAAGCAAGTTACACCCGTATTACGTCGACATAGGCGGTACAATCTCGACGAACGTTCAAATTCGTCACGATGCTATCCCTAATCGGGAGGGAGTAGCTTTAACCAAAATTACGTCGAAATAGGCAGTACAACCTCGACGAACGTTGAAGTTCGTCTCGACGCCCTCTCTGATCGGGAGGGAGTAGCTGTAACCAAAAGTACGTCGACATGGGGGGTACAACATTGACGAACGTTGAAGTTCGTGACGACGCCTGCTAATATCGGGAAGGAGAAGCTTTTGCGTAACGTAAAGTTAGGGTTTCCACAATGTGTTTTAGACCGGCCTCAAAGAAGGACTCTTCAAGTTGAAGTAAGTCGCGCCATTATCGCAGGGGTTGCACAATGAACAAAGGTTCAATGAAGGTTCACCCGTACAAGATTGTGATAGGAAGAAGTAAGAGGGAGTCGGGACTCAACTAAGTGGCTGTGAGCCGTAAGAAACGTAGCTGTAGCAGATAAACAGTAGCAGAGTTATACGACGACGACGACGGTCTTTCCGTGGCTCCCATCGCTTCGAAGGATTCCGATTTTTTTAAATGGAGATTCCCGATTTGAAGAAAGTCCAGCAGAGTTATACGACAACGCCGACGGTCTTTCCGTGGCTCCCCTCGCTTCGAAGCATTCCGATTTTTTTAAATGGAAATTCCCGATTTAAAGAAAGTCCAATCAACTTTCTACCGTGCGACTGAGGGGGGGGTGATGTGGTGGTGTCATTCATGGTCGTAGCCTTTTGGACATATTATCCTTGCATCACCCTCAAATTACCCTCGCGCCCCTACGACGCCACACAGGAAGTACGGTTTTCTCGGGTTGAGCACACACTTTGAATACCGTGAAGCAGTCGCATTGACTCCGCTGCAGCCTGTATCGGGGCTCAACTTCAAGGAAGTCGCGGCGTTGTGATGAGAGCGAGAACATCATGTATCCAAGTTGATGTACGTAACTCCCGTGTACCACGTATAGGGCGGAAGCTAATAATAGCACGGTGCGAAGTGACCGAAGTGACCGAATAGAGATACATCGGCGTGGTAAAGAGTACAAGGACAATTTTGTAGGTAGCAGATTCGGTAGCATAGTCGGTGGCGGAGTAATCATTGCAGAGTAGTCTTGGTACTGTTAGGCACCTCCGTGGTGGTAGTTGCATCTTTCAAAGGAATGTCTTGTTGGTTTGGAGGAGCGTTTTAAGTGACTGTCGAATTGGCAGTTTGACAACTTCTTTGGGCTATTAGCAATGGCTGGGAAAGTTTATCCGGGTTCCGCGAAATAATGTCTTCGAAGTCATGTTTCTGGTGATGTTGAAAAAAAAAATCATTGACATGTTCATGGAGATCCTCACGGTAGGACAGCTCAAGAAACTTCGGCTGAATGTGTAGCGTGAGATTGCTTAGCAAACGGAACTCAAGAAAAAGACACCCGGGTTGTAGATGTGGGTTGTATTTACTCAGCTTGCGGTAGGTCACCCTCGCGTGGTTGGCAGAAGGTAGCACGCCCTCAAGTGTGCATACGCCACGCCTGGAGTTAGGGAGGGGGCCGTGTGATTTGGACAGTAGTAAATCACGGTGGTCTCGTTGCCGGGAGTTTGTAGCACCATTGTTAGTTGCAGGAGGTGACCGTGATTGTGATTGTGTGAGAGGGTGGCTGAAACTTTGTTCCTGGGTTGGGTAGCGAGGTGCTGAAGGCGGGCATCTCATCTGTGATCAGGGTCAGGAGTCACTCCTGCCGCGGTAGGCGTCACATCGTCTGTCAAAGAGTGTTCCTTTAAATATGGTCTACTTTGTAAGATGAAACCTCAGAAACAGAGCCACTTTTGTTGCGTTGGCACGTGTTCACACCGCCCCCTCGTCGCCTCCCCCCTTGCCTTCCGTCATGCCTCTTTGGGTTTGCTCGTGCCAACGGTTGTCTGGTGGGTTGGATCGTGTCAACAACGTTTGCCGCTGATCAGCTACGTGTCCAGGGGAGGCGAGAGGAAGACGGAGTACGATTTCACCGACGAATACAAAGTTGTGAGTAAACGTGTTCCATCGTAGATGTGGAATCATATATGCTGAACTTCACAATGGTGTATAGTGAAATGGTTATATTTTGAACGCTCTCCAATGAAGTTTTTGTCGTGTTCTACTTGCTCGTGTTACTTTCAAATTACCTTTCCGGCTCTGCAAGGGATAGATGCAGCGATACCGTCGTAGCATACATGAGCATGGGTACGTAATCAAACACTGAGTGGGTTACAGCTGGATTGTAAAGGTGAAAACAATACTGTTTTCAGACAGCCGCGAGCTACGCTGGGGGTGGAAACATTGATCCTATCCTCTTCATTCGGTTAGAATGGGTCAAGACGAGAACGCGTGCTATGGTAGAGGTAGCTTCTTCCGTGTAGAATGCTTTGTGAACGACGGGGCTCCTTCACAAAAAACGTTGGAAACAGGTATATTTTTTTGTTCACTATTCTGTTTGTACACCCAGTCCATGGGAGTTTTAATCCGGTGGCAGTATTATTTTTCTCCAACTTATTGTTTTTGGATAGTTCTAAAGCAACCGGTTTGAGGATCCTCAGGGATAATTGGTGCACCTCCATCGTAGCCCGCGTCTGAGCAGCTATTCAGCATCCTCCATCCAATTGGTCACGTGCTAATTGTGATTGGTGGGATACCTGCCCACCGGGAATGCCTACCGGGCTCGGCATGCAAGGATTCGTCGTGGTAAGATCTTGGGTTTAAAGAACAAACACTAACCTCGAAAAATTTCATGTATCTGGTCGTCATACACTCTCGCACACAATCGGGAGATCAGGAGAAAATCGTATCACGCGTTTTTGCTCATATTGTTTTGGCCCAGCGGGGTCTAAATAAAATCCCTATCGCACATTATTGTCAGCACACCTCACATGATGTATTCGGTGAACCGCACATACTGGTGTACGCGGGGTAGAGGTCTCCATCGGCCGCGTTGTCACCATCCATTGTCGGTCGGCCAGCTCACCACTTAGATGTCGACTAAGGTACCCACGCCATGCCACAACCGTAGGATACAGTCGCTAAGGTACGGGGACCACGTTTGGGGCCTGGGTTTGGAATGGCTCGACTTCGTTATCACCGATGGCCCACCACCCTCTTCCATTTTCGTCGCAGGCTTTGGTTCCTTAAAAAAGTTCATTTACGAATGGCCCACCGCCCTCTTCTTTTGCGGTCGTAGGCTTTGGTTCCTTGATGCAGTCCATTACGTTTACATACCTCATATACTTCATGACCAAGGCTACGGTAGGGGGGGTACCCCGGCGTGTTTGAGCCACTCGCACGAGTAGCTCTGTACCCTACGGATGAAGATGGTTTAGGTACTTGGTTTGGCGCAGCTTAGATCACCTTTGCATTGCGGATTGATTTCGTCAATGAAAAATATATAGAAAACGTAAGATTGCATAGGAACAAAGGGGTTACTCACGCGAGTGACCCCTAGCCACTGAAATAAAAGGCCCAAAAGGGGACCCCCTTACCGTAGCCTGGGTCTCATGTAGTTCATATACCTCAAACACTGCCATATACTTCATATACTTCATATACCTCATATAGTTCATAGTCTTATTGCTTCAATCGTCAGGTTTGTCCCCTTTGAGGATTTATAGTTTCCGCGCACATATTGAAATGTCCCGCCCCCTGCCCCCCCCCCCCCCTCCCCTCCCCCTCCACTGACCCCTCTTGTTCAAAAAAAAAAAAAAAAACTCCCCCCCCGCCCCTCCGTCCCCCGATTCCCCCCCTCTTTCACCTAGTTTGTCCAAACGCCCCACTCACAATCAAAATCGGCCTGAGTGATAAACACCTATACGCAGTTGATATCACGTGATTATCTTTCTGACCATCCATGATGTAGTTTTCAATTATTTTCCCCCCACCCCCCCCCTCCCCCCCTCTAACGCCCCCTCTTTTCCGACCACCTGCACGATCGCCTAGACCTAGCACCACGCGTATAACAAGCTGCTACATATCTTTGATCTCACAGCCGAAGTGTATTTGAATATTATTTGTGACCTAAACCTTCTAACCCCCCCCCCATCTTGCTCTCCCTTACTCAAACGCCCCACCAAATATCGAAATCCGCCACATTAATAAACACTTTACGCACAGGATATCACCTCATTATCTTTCGAGAGCCATCCATGCCGCTGTGTTCCCCCCCCCTCCCCCCCGCCTCGAACGCCCCCTTCTTCCCCATCTCCCGCACCATCGCCTAGACCTAGCACCACACGTATAACAAACCCCTCACCTAAAGCCCTTCCTCCCCCCGCCCCACCCCCCCCCGCCCCCACACCCCCCAAACCATCCCAACCCCACCCCCTCGAACACTCCACCCTCTCTTTACTCACTGATTGTACGACTTACCCCAGGATATACATGATAAACTGATGTATTATTTCCAAAACCGTCACATTTATCCCCTCAAAAATAATGTTTAGTTTCCAGGCACATATTGAGCTGCCCCCCCCCCCCCCCCCCCCCCCCCCCCTCCCCCCCCGCCCCCCCCGCCCCCAGTAATATACTGGTGCCAAAACCGTCAGATTTATCCCCTCGAAAGGATTTATAGCTTACATGCACAAATTGCCTCCGTTCCCCCCCCCCCCCCCCCCCTGCAAACCCGCTCGCTTTTGATCAAAACCAGGCCCCCACGTCCTTCAAAACTTCCCCCCATCCCCCTCACCGGTTATTCGACTTACAAGATTCACTTGATAAAAGGATACACTTCCCTTCACAGCTGTCAGATTTTGTCCCCCTCAGAAACGGGTTTTATAGTTTCCGCGCACAGACTGACTAAAATCATCCTGTTGACCCTGATAGCTACACTGTAGTTGTAAGGGGAGTCGCCGACCTATACCCTTAATGAGGACCCACAACTCGTAATGCGCGCGATCGGAGTATCACACACAGCTTGCAAAGATGAGTTTCGACGAAATCTTCGATCTCACAGCTGGAGTGTATTTTGATTTTGTATAATATACTTCATATACTTCATATACTTCATATCATTTCATGTAACTTGATGCAGCTTGATTATGGGACATTAACATGTAATGAGATAGTTAGCTATGCTGCGCCAAGCAAATAAATATCCTAAAGGCGTTACATCACTTTCTGAGGCGCAGAATCTATCGTGCGCGTGGCTCAAATCCAGTACTACTGTATTGTAAAAGGAAAAGGGGCTAGAATCACCCCCCCCCTACCAGTAACGTTTCGGAACATGCAGGGAAACGTGAAAGGGGTAAGATTAGCAAACACGTGCTTCAAAAACGTTTTTCAACAACATTGATGATTGCACAAAACGTTGAGTTATCAATACTACGTGTAGGAATTGTGCTTCTCCTTGAAGTGGACGCGGCGTCAATGGGTGAACGACTACAGCCAACCAACACCTGAGTACCTCCCCCCTCTTCGCCTGCTTTCTCGGTGCACGTCTGCCATCTTTCTCGCATAAATCGTGATAAATACTCCCTTTTTTTTTAATCCTCCGGCGGATGGGGAAAAATAAAGCTTTAGCTCACCACACTTCCACGTATTTTTATGCGCGTCGTGTGTCGATTTAACTCAGTTGCTTTCGCAGCCCAACGCTAGCTGGCGCACCCTTCGAGTCCCATTGTAGGTATAGCGTGAGCTGTCCCTATCAGTGGTCTTCGTTGCAACCCCGGCAGCGCAAGCTGCCGTTGTATACGGATGCGTGTGTATGTCGACCCGGCCTGTCCCCTGAGGGTCAGGTTCGGTGGAGATAGCCACCCGGAATACTCACTTTGAGACGATAGGTAACATTGGTAACAGTCCACGATCACCCCCCCTCTCCCTCATGACGGCCATCGGCCCTACCTGTTCGCTCCCTCTGCGAACGTATCGTCGTACATCGAAAATATCAGCAGCAATAGTGCAATTGTAGCCCTGTTGTCACCCTCATCCCGCACATGACTGCCGTGTTCTCTCCCGTTTTCTCCCCTCGTCATTTTCACGATTCGCCCACAACCCAAAGGCCTGAAGCACAATTACACCTTAACATCCCCCCCCTTCCGCCCCCCCCACCATCGTTCCTCTCGCCGTCACCGCCTCACTTGTATCCTATTTCCTTTTCACGTGGTGTATACTCGCTTTCACAAGATCGGCAACATTATTAGCAGCCCGCGATCGCTTGGGACATCTGAGGACAACTGGTTTGGCTTCGTCGCCCTCTCCAAGGACACGAAGGAGGTACGCAAAGATCACCGAACACGGCTTGTACGAGAGCTATATCGGTTTTGGCTGAAATACGCTCAACACGTGTGACAGGTCTTTATAGCGCCACCACACCTGCAAACCATTCATGAAAAAAATACTCAAGCATCTTCCCGCATCGGGAAAACATCCCAACATCGTCGGATGCACCCTTTTCCATATGTACCTGAGTTTCCCCGAGTTTCGACCGACTCCTGCCTCGATAGAGGAGGCTTTGGCTTGTTTTATCAGAATTGCGTACTTCACCCATTTTCGGCGGTGTTATGTTTGGTTTTCAGTGCGTTTTTGCTATATACCTCGACCATGATATTGTTCATCCGGTCGTTCATATTTTCATTCGCCTGAAAGATTGCTTATGTAGGGTACAGAGTAGACTATATATACAGCTCTTCATGAACAGCCTCAGGAAAGAAGTGGTGCACATTTGTCGTAACATGCGTCCACTCTCGTCAAATTCCGTTGTATCGTAGCTCCTAAAAATGAGGTGACGTCCAAAGGAATTTCTGCACCGCTACTCTGGCATGCATCCTCACTACTGCACTACTGCAGTAGTGCACTAGTGCAACAAATTTGTTAGTTGCTGACATTGCAAATTTTACATCTGACGCGTTCGACGATATAGAGGGAGCGCTTTGGTCTGAAATAAAATGGGCACTAAAATGACGGGGCTCCTCAATCCCTTTTCAACTGGAAACCCGTTTTGGGGACGAAAATACTTTGATATAGTATGGAGAGGGTTTCGGGGGCTCTAAAGAGGTTAACTCAATATCGTCGGAAAAAAAAATATAATACGACATTTCTTTTGCATGGTTTTCATTGTTTACGCAGTTTTAAATTGCGTCAGATCTGTTTTTTGTTAAGAATGAGAGGTCACATATTCCCCATGTGGAGGAACCTCACGAAAAACAATGGTTGCTGCACCTCTACCCCGTCTTTGGCGACACCTGTCTCACAGACAAGACTCCTTAGTCTATGCACACAGAATGGTGCAATCATCGCCTGAATCATCACCTGAATGATGACCTGTCGCGTTCGGTATGATACCTGTGTTCACCGGGCTTTGATGAGAATGAATCTCTCTTTGCGAGAAGAACCAGAGGAAAAAATAGAGCCATACAGAGAAGCATGCGTCTGTATTATTACTCCACTTTTGTTTTACGGATCCCGTAAGATTCGACGCCGAGGCCTGAAAGAGAACGAACAGCGTGTGGCAGCGTGAGAGGTCATTTGTTGTCGTTAGCAGAGCTTTGCCGCGCAACGTCTTGTACACTGGAGGCCGGGAAATTCTCAGTTAGGGAGTGGGTCAAGGTAAGATATTCCCACTAACGTCAAGCACCAGCCGACAAGTTATCCTGTGTAAAGAGGAGATACAATATGCGTTATTCTTGAAAAATGCGTTGAATCCCGCTGTCTAAAGCATTATGTACCGGGCGTATCCGATGCTTAGTGAAGACTGTGATATTTTACCGTAGGACGAACCCAACTTGATGGCGCGGTTTTCCTCACCACCTACCTGCAACCTACGAGGGGAGTCGAAAATCACGATCTAGGTAAGGCTCCGCGAAACAATTTGAAGAAGAAAATAGTATGCCGGGGTGTGGTACGCTTTTTTGCCGGAACAAGCAACATGGGTTGCAAAAGGCACTGTATGCGGACATGTTCATTGACCAAACCATCACTCTTCGCCGACATACATCTCGAAGGAAACCTCGTCTGCCTTGAAAGGAAACCAATGACCACTCCTTATTTCGTACCCCACTCCCCGGTGTGTATGCGTTGAGGCAGCTTTTGATCGTGTTCCGTGGCACTCAAACAAAGAAGGAGTGGGAAGAGAATGCTACCGGGCTTCTTACCCCGCTCAAAGGGGAGAAGAAATCGTTCGGTTTGTGGCTTCTGTCCAACCGCCAGGTGAGGTTAGCCCAATCGATGCTGTTTGGTCTCACCCAGGGCCTATCAGTCGTGATGTGCAAGTGCATAAGTGCTTGACGCATGCCAAGATGGAGGTATTGGATACTTTCATGCTATTCTCGTTTTTGAATGACGGGGCTCCTCAAGCCAAATTCGTCGGGAAAAGAAACTATTTTCATTATGCATCACTCTGGACCATGGGACGTTTCATCCGGAAACAGATTATGTGTATCAAAAATAAAGTGCTTTGGTTTAAGAAGTGACAGGTCCTAAGAAAGGTTTTGAGAGAGTTCTTAAGATAGGTCATAGCCTCCCAAAATAAAGAACTCCAAAAAAGAAGCCATCTTAATCGTGGCGGGCGGCACTTGTAACGGCACCATCTCACTTGGATCACATCATCCTATCTTATCACCAGCCTTCCATGTCGATCACACAGCTCATTATAATGCATGCTGTCCGACTGTATTTGTTGTTGTTGTTGTTGTTGTTCTTATTTTTGGGTTCATATTAACATGTGGCTCCGGTTGACTCGCGCGAGTGACCCCCTGTCTCTTCGTGGCCTTGAGCTTTTGTTCTGTTTTAATCGCGCGACTGAAATCTGCATTGAAAGGGTAAGCTATGCCGCGCCAAACAAGTCGTCTAGAGTGTTCTTGCCCGTTAGGTCAGAGTCAGTCGTGCAAGTTACTCGAACCCGGTATTGAAAATGTGGGTATGAATCAGTGTGATACTGTATGATACAGTAGGATACAGCATGATAGAGTGTGACACAACATGATAAGGTATTATACAGCATGATGCAGTGTGGTGCAGTATGATACAGTACAATACAGCTTGATAAAGTATTGTTCACTTCATGTTAGCGTGTAATTCCACGCACAAATTGAGCTGCTCCGCCCGCCCGCCCCCCCCCCCCCCCCCCGCCAACCCCGTTCCCTTCTGATTAAAACCAGGCCCCCACGTCCTTCAAAACTCCGCCCTTCCCTCACCGGTTATTCGACTTACAGGATTCACTTGATAAACGGATGCGTTTCCTTCCACTGCTAGCTGTCAGATTTTGTCCCCCTCAAAAACGGGTTACGTAGTTTCCGCGCACAGACTGACTAACATCACCCTGTTGACCCTGATAGCTACACTGTAGTTGCAAGGGGAGTCGCCGACCTATATCCTTAATGAGGACACACAACCCGTAATACGCGCGATAGGAGTAACACACACACAACTTGCAAAGATGAGTTTCGACAAAATATTTGATCTCACAGCTGGAGTGTATTTCTATTCTTTCTACATTATAAAAATGAAAATACATCACAGCTGTGAGATCGAAGATTTTGTCGAAACTCATCTTTGCAAGCTGTGTGTGATACTACGATTGCACGTATCGCGGGTTGTGTGTCCTCATTAAGGATTTTGGTCGGCGACTCATCTCACAGCTACAGTGTTGCTATCAGGGTCATGCTGTAGTGTGATACAGCATTATTATACAGTATGATACAGCGTGATACAGCATTATACAGTATGATACAGAATCGTACAGCACAATACAGTAGGATACAGTAGCCGTTGTCTTGTGAGGTGTGGGTGGTGTAACAAAAGCTCTAGTCGTCAATCGTTTCCATATTCTTGAGCTCTTAAGACCGAAAGGGGTCTTCTAATAAGAGTGGGCAACAAACTTTACACAGGGTTCCCGTGTTCTCGTCCTAAACACCGCCTTCTTGCCCTGATCAATTTCTGAGCCAGCTGGGTCCAAATATGGGTGGTTCACCAAACGAAAACGACCTGTTCGGTAAAAGATCTCGTCGTGGCATTTCTGTTGACGTATCTCTGGAAGTTGAACTATCTCTAGTATTGTCTGTTGTTGATAAGGCAGCTTGGGAATTAATCCGAGGGGATGTGTTCTCTTGGTGTGTTACACAGCAGGTTAGTTTAAAAATAACGAACTGACAATGTTCCCCAGTAGTAGCAGTAGCAGCAGCAGTAGTAGCAGCAGCAGTAGTAGTAGTTGTAGTTGTAGCAGTAGTGGTAGTAGTAGTAGTCTAGTAGAGGTAATAGCAGTAGTAGTAGTAGTAGTAGTAGTAGTGGTAGTAGTATAGTAGTAGTAGTAGTAGTAGTAGTAGTAGGAGCAGCAGCAGCAACAGTGCTCAGCAGTAGTAGTAGTAGTAGTGGTAGTGGTAGTGGTAGTGGTAGTGGTAGTGGTGGTGGTAGTAGCAGTGGTAGTAGTAGTGGGATTGCAGCAGAAAGTCCCTGAGCTCCTCACATGAGGAACTACAATATCTCCACCGAAAAATGACTTCGAAGGCATCCGGTTGCGCAACCCGACCAAGCTTCTATGCCTTAGTCCAAAAAAAAAATGTACCCGTGAAATTACTTCGTTGACCGGCAGTTCCTCACACGAGGAACTCAATCGCCCAGGGACGTTTTGGCGCAATCATACAACTGCAACCCCTACAGTGGGATGACTCAAGAGTAGTTTGTATACTGCGCCGTGGCTTCCGCCAGCCAGAACATGCCGTCAATGTAGCGGTCACCAGGCACCAGCACCGCTGCTCTTCATGCTGCCACTACAGCAAATTTCCATCTGGGACAGGCTGTTTTGCAAGAACTAGATAGGACCACCACACCCGCTTCACCGGCTCTGTAGAGAGACTACTGTACAGTAGTGTACTGTTTTTGCGACGTTTTTGATTGTTTTCTCCAATTGTTTCCGTGGAAGATTTTTTTTCAGTTGGGCCTTGTTTGGTGTCAACTTGTAAAAAGATCGCACGTATGCATGATGCCATGCTCGCGTCGTAGCAGGTACAAATTTATCTGCTACACGCGAACGTGGGACGCACGCACCACGTCCCTTATCCTAGCTTGCCGGATCTGTTCCGTGTGTACCCATGCTGTAGCGGTCGCAAATGTCACTATATTTCGATACGTGCCGCACGCGACGGTAGGTTTGCCCTGTCGTCCCACATTTTTAGTTTCTTCACCATGAATATGTCGACCTCTCCACCCTACTCGAACATTTGGAGCTCCAGAAATACAGGCTACTGTAAGGCAGACGGTGTTCCTCAAGTACCACCACGTACCGGGTACAAGTGTTTCGCGTTTGTACCTCCGTACACCCCTCGTTCTAAGTGGAATATTGGTTGGTATGTTTATGCGGGGAAACAAGCCGATGAATGACGCCGATTCGTGTCGCAGAACCGAAAAGATAAAAACAAATTTTGAAAGCTATATTGCGTCTCCCTTGCACTGGAAGTAACGCTGCTACCACCGCACCGTAGCCTCGGCCAACGTTTGCCCCAAGCGATCGAACATTGGACGATTTGAAGCGACAACAATGATGAAGGTCAGCTGGTATTCCGCAGACACTTGTCGCTTTTGTTCGGTTTTAAACAACGGATGTGCTGTTGGTAGGCTAACAGTGCGTAACGCACCCGCGCTGCGACAGAGGTAGGTAGCACTGTCCGTGTCAAAATGTATTCTGAAAGGCGCGGAGCTAACTCAAAATCGTGGGGAAAAAATAATAATTGGTCATGTCGTTTCGCACGGTTCTCGTCGTGTACCTACAGGCCATGTGATAGTTTTTTCATGCTATATATAGCTGTTTTACTTTCCTCCAACTAAGGTGAAGCGAAATGTGTTAACGTCCGAAATTGAGGAACTTTCATCAGAACCAATGTGGTGCACAACTACTTGGTATCGTAGTACGCGTCATCGACGTGCTGAGCTAAACCCGCGATGGCTCTATCGTAGCCAGTGTGTTTATATTTTTTCATTTTGACGCCTTTGAGGCTTGAATTATATCACCCTAGTTCCTGCTGTGTTTACGTTATCGTACGAACTGTTCGTGATGGACGGATATTTTCTTGCCACACAAGGTTCCAACGGCTCTGGGAACAGTGATGGAGTTAGGATTCAATTCCTCAAATAAGTTTTCCTTTTAAGTCCTGAAGACGTTAACGACGACTTCCAGCTTGTTCACGCTTTTGTCTTGTCCTGGTCCCTGTACCCTTTGCCTTGCCTTGTTACTCATTTCCTATGGATTTTTTTTTTCACGACCTCATCCGCATGTTCGGTGTTTTTTCTGCAGTCTTGTTCTCAATATGTTTGTCGCTCTTGCTCTCGTTTTCATTGTGCGGTGTTTGCGACCACCGGCAGACGCTGATGTGCCACACGGGGTTCCAGCAGCTGTGGGAGCAAGAATCAGTGCAGGGTCTCGAGTCCCCCCAGAAGACTATCCGCCGCCTTTGCGAGGAGCACAAGGGAACGATCGAAAAGGTCACGGTCACTGGCCACAGTCTTGGCGCAGGTCAGAAGAAGGGATGCGGTTGGGGGATTATGTTGTTTTGAGGCATTTATTTGCAGTGGTTTCTTGAGCACACTCGGCCAGTGACTCCCATGATCACCTGCCACGTTGCGCTTTCGCTTTGGCGATGTATAAACTGCAATATTGATCCGTTGTGGAATGGTGAGCTGCGATGCACCCAAACAACCGACTATATTTGTTTCGTTGGCGAGCACAGAGTCGTGCGTGCGAGAGGTGGAGAGGGGAAAACAAGGCAGTGGAAAGGGGGGTATGATACTACAAAATTATTTCAAAGATACTACAATAGCGTACGTTTAATGAGGGCTATGGTGTTTGTGGTTGGTTGAACACAGCCTCGGCACAGGTGGCAGCTATAGCTTGTGGTTCTGTACTCATGGTTCGTACGGGCAGCGAAGCTGCAAACTGGCTGGTGTGCTGTGGTTCGGAGGAAAGTGGGGTTGCTTGCACAAGAACACCGAATTTTCGATCGATGATTCAAACGAGATGTTTGTTTTCTCACCCCACAAGATATATATATCTACATTGCGCATGTTCTAGTACGTTGGAAAACGAGGGAACCATCGAGATCTGTGCCGTCATTGATCCAAGCGTCGGTACCGGTAAGATCTATTGCTACTGTAGCCGTGCTCTATTCGCGCGATACCTGCGCCACATCAGCTTGTATTAGTTATGTACTACGAAACGACACAACATTCAACTTTTTTTTTTTCTCGCCGAAGAGCTTGGTATACGCACTAAAACGGTTAACGTGATTGGACACACCGTGACAATTGTTGTGGAAGAACGGCTTTGTCTCTACCTTAGGGTCTTGGCCCTTGACAGACCTGACCAAACACTACGGCCACGGTATGACCTGGAAGTACAGCCCTATACCCGATATTTCACTACCGAGCTTGGACCGTTCGAGCGAGTGCCTCTGTAGCTCATTCGAAAAGAAGGCTTGACACATGTATTCACGGTGAGGAGTAAAATGTTTGAACCGATGCGTTTATCGTATAACAGAGAAGCTCAAAGAAACTGGATGAATTGGTCGAGCTAGTGTCAATGTGCCGTTGACAACAAATGATCTTTGAAGTAGCCCCTTTACAGTGTGCACGGTGGTACATGTCCTGCGCACGTCGACGGTATGGGCTGCCCGTCTTGTCAGACGCACATTCATCTATAATTTATTGGTGGACACTGAGCTTAGCAAAAACTCCTACGGCAGATTGGAGCTTTAACCATGGTGGCATCGGCGTGTGTTCACCCCAGACGGTCAGATAAGTTAGGTTTTTGAGCTTTTGGTGCCCTCCACGTTTGGTGCATATTGAAGGCAACCAGCAACGACTACTGCTTCCGCTAGCCCTGGCCTACGAACGGCGTCGTTTTCGCTTGATTCTATAACAAGAAAATCCACCCCACCAAAAGCCGAACAGGGCAGGAACGGTGACGTTGGGCAGTGCCCTGTAAAGTGTGCTGGCCGCCTTCGAGCTGAATGATCGATGAGTTCTATCTTGCACACACCTGCTAACATGGCGTCTTCAATTGCTTTGTGTTTTGCTGCACCAAACCTCAGCGATGGCTCAATTGTGCGCCATTCATTTGGTGCGCAACAAGGTTCTCGGTGACGTCCCGGTTCTCGCCATTGCCTGGGCCTCACCAAAGATCGGCAACGAGTGCCTCGCCAACTGGGTTGCGGAACAGGAATCCCTTCGTATTCTGCGGCTCAGGGTACCCGTCGACATCGTTTCCAACAGTAAGTTTTTTCCGAAACTCGAGATTCTATCGAAACGAAGGGGACAAATAGAAGCAGGCCGACGGTAGGGGGGTAGAGGAGAGGGCAAGAGAAGGGACGCCGAAACGGAAAGAGCTCCGCTTGAACGGAAGACTAGCGCAATCGTGTGTATTAGATAAACAGCCCGCCCTAGCGCTAGACAGGCTCAATGGTTTTTGGAGTTCCTGACACCTCGATTCTATCCACTCGTCCTTGAGCCCCCTCCACCGGCCTGATGTAGTTGCTCCTCCAACGTCGTTCGCTGCTCTTTCCTTAGCTGCTACTGCCACTGCAACAAATTTTCCATCACTGTGTGCCTCCTCCTGAGTGGGAGTTCGGCATTCTATCCGACGAATACACGTAGGCATGTACACTGCTCTTCGTGGACTACCAGTCTCTTGTTGATCCACCGTGATAATCTGCACACCAACGAAAATTTACCGAGGCATCCAACATGAACTTGGATCCACCTTACCTACCTGCGCACTTGCTGGTCCTTGTGCTCGTGCTGGTTGTTTTTGTAGCCCCTCCGGAGTGGGTGCTTGGCTTTGCGACGGGCGGGTACGAGCACGCTGGCACGGAGCTAACCCTGGACAATACTGACTTGCAAAAGGCCGGCCTTGTGAAAAGCGGCGGTGAGACCTGACTTACCGTAATTGTGATAAAAAAGCAACCGTGGACGGAATGGGTTTAGGGCAATAAATACCCCCCGAAGGATTTTAAAATGTATTAGGTGCCGTAGTAGTGCTAGTGAATGCTCCCCGAGCCATTATGGGTTTTCGACTAGACGGTCGCCCCGGAGCGTTTCATTTGGTTCTCAAGGCATACTCTGGAGTCGTACCTCGGCAATGTTCGCCTCCCGGGTGACTTGGAAAACGGTTAACGCATACACAAATCTTAAACACTCCAGCTACAGGTGTTAACGGAACGGAATATTCTCTTCGCCGGATCAGGTCGACCCAGCGGCCAGGCCCAAACGTTGTATCCAGTACATGCACAACATCGACCCGGTCAAGCAGATGCCTCTGCTTTTTCTATTCCCTATCCCCTCTTCGAATTCAAAGCCGCCCCCCCCCTCCTGCCGCGATTTTCTGTCTCGATCGCTGCTGTGGCTGCTGCTGTTGTTAATGCTTCGTGTTGACGGCATACGTTTGTCATGCCATGCAGGAAACGGCGGCCAGCACCACAACCTGCAGCAATATATCTACAACATCGACCAAACCCGAGACATCGCTCTCATGAACAAGGTGCGCAGGACACTTCAATAGATGGAACACACGCGTGGTTGACCCCCACCTCAGCGCGGTAATCGCTATGATATGTTTGGGTCACTGGTACCGTTCCCGCCTCCTCGCCATTGCCGTCTGCGGCTTCCTGACTCTAGTCAATGTGCTTGTTTGTGATATTTGTAAGTGAACGAGAGATGATCCGCAGAACGCTAGGGAGAACTTCACAATCCATCCACACACCAGCAAACGCCGATGTGTGGTACTTCAATGATGTTTCCGTAGCGAGGATGACGTGCTTGGCTTCCTCTCGAAGGGTAATTTTTGCCGCGATGTGTGCAGCATGGCTTAGCACCATGTTTCGATCGCGGTGCAGTACTGCCTAGCATAATTTACATCGTTTCTCAAGCTCCTCACTCTATGAGTCTATTACGACAGAGGTAACCCTTTCAAGAAAAAAAAACTATTTTCTGTGTTTTGGAGGTAGCTCATGAACGCTCAAACTCGTCGGGATACAATACCAGTTTGTTTTTTCAAATAGATTTCCTGTATTGTATGTCTAAGCCACAGAGGTTTTCATGGGGTTACACTCTCAATGATACGCCTATGCAAACATTGGGCACTTTTATACGTAGTTTAGCATATGCCTGTACATATCCCAAGCGTGAACGTAGAAAATATCCACTATCCCCAGCGGCCAGAAGAGTATATGGGCTGAAAATGTTGATACACCTATCGTGAGACGTGTTACCGTCTCTCTTACACCCGTGGCCACGGGTTCCTGTCCCTTGTGCATCGTCACGGCGGCGAATCCCGTTCTTCATTCACCATCCGAGCCACGTGAGCCGTCGGTGTCACACAAACGGGTCGTACATCAGAACTACTATATTAACAACAATTGTGTGTCATGAAGTGTTCAGTCCCCTGTCTGCAAGAGAGAGGTACGGATTAATAAATGCAGTTTACTGCAGATACCCCATGCCAAGGACAGAACTTCCCAGCATGCCCTCCTGCAGTCATTCGGAGGTCATGAGAGGCGAACCCGAATGGGAGAATCCTCAGCAATATTGAGATACTTATTCATGACTTTTCCTCCTGATTATAGTGTCATGCGTGTCGCATCTGCTACAATTTTCCTCATCGGTGTAGGCGTTATTTTCCCGCACTCCTTCTACGCGTTTATCGTCTCTCGTTCTTTGGGGTACGGTTTTCTTCAGGCATTCTACAATTTCGTCAGGGCCGTATTCTCCTCCATTTCTCACTTTCAAATATGTTCGTCTGCTCATTTCATGTGCACTCATGCTACCGATCGGTGACGGAATTCCCTAGGTGCATGTCTTAAACAACGCCATGTGCCGTCCTTATGTAAACTGCCAGACGCCTAAACCACTCGTCAACAAAGTTGGATAATCAATTCATGTGGAGCCCTCTTCCCCTTCTGTCATTTTATCCCATATCGTATTCCCCCACCATTTGTTTACACGCACAGTCACAACACAGTTTCACCGCGATATTTTTGCGAGGAGTACAGCATGAAGAATTTAATCTCGCCAGTGTGGAAACCACGCGACACCTAAACTAATCCTTACAACATTGAGCTACGACTTCGGAAATAATATCTCTCCCTCGCTGATTGTTCCCGTCTCACTCCTCCTCTCCTCTCTTCACATTTTTCTCACGCACAATGCAGTTTGGCGACGGAATCCCGGAGGAGTACAGTATGGAGAATGACATCTCGCCTATGTGGCACTCGCAGACATGGCCTCGCACAGTCTACAATAAAAGTCCCAAGTAAACCTTCAGGGTCCATGCGATTCCGTGCGGAAATATGCGTAAATCTTGAGCATGTGTATCTCGAAGTCGTCAACAAGGTTGTCGTGGTCTAAAACAAAGGTCTTCGACCTTGAGCAAAATGAAGATACAAACTCGCGCCATGTAGGGTCCGTGCACTTCCGCAAGAGAAGATGCGCAACCAGTTTCCAGCATGTGTATCGAAGTCTTCAACGAGGATACCGTAGTTTCTGATACTTCAACAAGGATCCTTGGCTTTGAAAAAAACGAAGATGATGGAACTCACCATGGAGCACCGTGCACGTCGTGGATCCTTAAGCTTTTCCAGGCTGCAGCCTTGGTTTTGTGGCGATAATTAGTTGGGTTTGGAGTGGCGATCTTCTGCAGTGAGTGGTAACAAGATGAAGTACGTCATGTAGCACGCCTTACGTGACTTCGTAATAAAAAAATCCGTGGTTCACGTTGACTTCAACACGTGGACCTGACACCGGGTGGTGAACGGGGAAAGGGTGAGCGAATACGTGCCGGCTACCATGCCTGCAGTATCGCATGGGGAGGGGATGAGCGTAAAGTACACCCGAGGCCGTGTTCGAGGGCGCACGGAGGTCACTGGCTTCCGAATTGACTTTCGGTCGTATTTTCAAGATTGTCTTCGACGCACTTCGCCCGTGAGAGAGGTGTTAATGACTCAAAGCCACGACGGATTTGCGGTCGTGGTTCTCTCGGGAGGAAAATATTTCCTTCGTGCAGCAAAATGCGTTGCTGGTGTAACTTGCGCAGCAGAAGCATAGTTGCTGAGTATTGCAGGGACTCGGACTGTGCATGAGCGATTGGCATCGATTCGCTCTTGGTCCGTTTCTGTCAACATATTTGTGCACATAGTTTATGTTGAGTATATATTTCGCAGCGGGTCTTGTGAGTCAGTACCGATTACTGTAGGTTTGTTTTAGCAGTCCGTTACTCTCTACGTAGGTTTTCAAGCAGGGGTTGAAACATATTTTTGAGCAGCGAGGTTACTGCGTCATATTCGAGCAGCAACTACTACAAACAACAGGTTTGTTCGTGCACCAGCTGTTGTAGGCTTTTCATTTTGGTGGTTATCAGAATTTGCCCCAAAGCAAGCCAAGTCTTCGGCGGCTGTTAACCTGTCGTTGTCGTTTTCTGCACCAGACATAAGAGGAGCTTGTGTCGAGGGGGTGGATAAACGATTTATGGAACGCTGACAGAACATAAAATCGTCGCGCGCTCTATCCGTGGAGTCAATCATCGAGAAAGGCCACAGTCGGTAGGTGTACGTATCGCATAGACGACGTGGACGATCATGTATGCAATACCCTTTGATCGCGTGCGAGTTAAATTTCTCGGGGGCAATCGCTTCTACGTTATCGGATATTTGCCTGTGGCGACTCCAGGAGCGGTAAAATAGGCGGCTTGTCGGTTCTTCTGGCAACGCTGTCGCCTCGTGATCGGCAGAGGCGCGCAGTACCGGTGACAAGAGGCAATTCCAACACAGTTTTTTCAAGACTACAATAACCAGGTACCGGTATCATCTATCTCATCGTGGGGGTTTCCTGGACAACGGTGGTTAAACGTGGGTCTGTCTTACCCCATTCGTGTGACGAACCCGTCATGTATCGGTACCGATCTCGCACAGGTGGTGGTTAAATCAGTCAGGTGTGACACATATATTTGTAGTGCTACCAGTACAACGTGTGTGGTCGAGACCGGGACTAGATAGATGTAGCGGCAGCAGCAATGCTGTTCCTGCCGCCTGGGAAGAGTTGGCTCCACGTTAAAACACAATGGTACCGGGGTTGGGATAGTCATCTGTGTGACCGTGATGTTAGTTGTGTGTACCGCGCGTGGCTAAGATGACGAGCGTGCATACCACCAAAATATCAAGATGTTGAGAAGTAGGGTGCGACATATGCGCATGGTAGAGTAAATATGTGCTTATTGTTTTCCGGAGGATCCTCGCTTTGCGAGCTTCGTATCACATCTGTGACATCTGATCCTAACCCTGTCGCGAAGAAATCATTCAATCAAGTGCACTCTGATATATATCCCGTGACTTACGGTACACGATGCGGACCGACGTTCCACACCGACAAGGGTGGGCCGTTCATCGGCTGATGATTGGTGATTGAGGAATGTAAGCCTTCTGTACTCTGCACCCATCGTCAGCCAGGACACCCCGGCTCAGCTCTGATCATGCACATCAGAGACAGTCTAGAACAACATCTATCTCTCTCTGGTCACACACAACGATACGTGGATCAACCGAGGGACCCCATGTGCATACGTCTACGTCCTTTTACGTGTCTGCATCCGACTTGAAACCCCTCCACTCCACCTGTTGCCCTTTTTGGTCCACCCCACCTGGCTCTGAAACTTTTTTTTCTCACCGAACATTTGCAGCAAGCGGTTTCGCGCATTAGCTTCATCTCACCATGTGAGGAACTATATCTGTCGCCACCACACAAGCAACTTCAACCAAACGCTTAGGTACATATACCGGACAGTAGAACACATGACCAATAATTGTACTTTGAGAACACTGCAAACGTGTGTAGTTGTTGCACCTTGTCAGCCCGAATATTAAAATAAAACGTAAATACACTCCAGCTGTGAGATCGAATATTTTGTCGAAACTCATCTTTGCGAGCTGTGTGTGATACTCCGATCGCGCGTTTTACGGGTTGTGTGTCCTCATTAAGGATATAGGTCGGCGACTGAATCCCCTTGCTACTACAGCGCAGCTATCAGGGTCAACAGGGTGGTGTTAGGCAGTCTGTCCGCGGAAACTATAAAACCTTTTTCTGAGGGGGACAAATTCTGACAGCTGTGGAAGGAAATGCATCCGTTTATCAAGTGACTTCTGAAAGTCTAATAACCGGTGAGGGGAGGGCAGAGTTATGAAGGACGTGGGGGCCTGGTTTTGATCAAAACCAAGCGGGGTTGGGGGGGGGGTGGGGGGGAGGAGGGGGAAGGAGAGAGGGGGGGTTGGCGGAGGGGGGGGGGGGGGGGGCGGGGTCGACGGGCGGGGCAGCTCAACTTGTGCGTGGAAACTGTAAATCTTTCAAGAGGATAAATGTGACGGTTTTGGAAAATGCACCAGTTTATTATAGGAAGGGGGTTGGGGCGAAGGCGGGGGGGGTGGGGCAGCTCAATTTGGGCTGGAAACTATACATTCTTTTAAGGGAATAAATGTGACGGTTTTGGAAATAATGCACCAGTTTATCATGTATATCCTTTATATATATCCTATATATGGCATTTGTTTATGATAGAGTAGTTTTTTTTTCTCCTGCTGGCATCAGTTTTGGGAGGGACAGAGTGTATATGTGTGCGAGAGGCACATATTAGTAGGATATTGAAGGCGGCTGCGAAGGGTGTGTCTGGCAAAGGGCGAGAAGTCCCTCTCTCACGCGACCCAGAATATGATATTGACACTGCCATTCGACAATTCGACAGACACACACCTCATTTTTTTTCCTGGAAATATATATATCTGTATAATAGTATTCCAAGTATTTCGTTCAACTCAGCGGCTCAGCAGGCCGGCCGCCGTCTCGTGCTATATACTTAACGTGTCAAGCTGGGCACCACTACACATACACATCAAGCAGTGTGACGTCGGGCAGTTTTTACCCATCGGTGGCAGCCTTGTTAGAAATCAGAGCCGCGTATGTAAGGTGAAGCAACGTACTCAACTGGTACCAGATGGCACATTATAGACTGAGCAACGTATACGATAATAATTTTTTTTAGACGCAACAACAGTAGCAAAGACGCGCATGAGAAAGCGCGAAATATATATACACCGCGCCCCCGTGCAAGGTCCTCTGTTTTTCGCTATCTGATCAATGCATTCTACTCGCGCCTCTCATCTCTGTATGTGTTCAACGTTCTGACCACGTGGTATTGTCGCCATCTCATGTCTGCAGCACGACCCCGGCCGTATCTCAGCCGCTCGCCAGACGGCCCAAATTCATTGAGGCGGTGGCCAGAGATACGTTGATCGCAATCCCTTCCTTCGCGTGGCTTTGGGGATATATCTGCAAACCTTCGCTCACTCTAGGCTTGTTTTCTGCTCTAACTTTTCCATTGGTACACGAGTGCCAGCGCGGTTAAGAGTATTCAAGTCACGTGTGCAGCGAATAGTTCCTTTTTTTATATATCGGCGATCCTTTACTCTGGTGTTTTCAAGGATCGTCGACATTTGCGGCGTGTCCGTTCGGTTTCTCATGCGACATTGCGAGCTATCACTCGCAATAAACTCTGCTTGCCGGAGGTACGGTTGGTATGCCCTGGAGGTCTCTGCGCCCGCTGCATCCCCTATGAAGCCTGCCCATCGACGAACCCTAAACAACTATAAAATTGCGTCCGACCCAGGGGCGAAAACATGTGTCGCAGTAGCTCACGTCGCAATCGACCATTTCCTCAGGTTCGCGGTCGGTTTTTTCACCGTTCGAGCAAGGTGAAATGAAGTGAAATGAATTCATGCCCAAGCCTGCGATGATTGTTTGTTATTTTTTCATGAAAAAATTGGCTGATGGTGCAAGTTGTACCTGTGCAATGCTTTGGAAGACCCAAGTATCTCTCAGTTGGTCTCATCGTGAGGGTATTAGTGCGATCATGCGGAGGCGAGTTCGTTCTGAGAAATGTACTTTTTACCGGAGTTTGTCCCCACGTGTTTTAAATTTGCCATGGATATTTTCAAACCAAATGATCCGCGGATAGACGTTGAGGCGGGCTAAAAGGAACCAATCCCACGGTAGGGGGGTTATGCTGGTTTACCCCCTTTTACCCCCTTTTGGCCACTTTCTTTTTACCTGCTCGTTGTCACTCGCGCGATTGACCCCCTTGTTCCATGCGGTCACAGGCTTTCTATCCTTTCGTGCTGTTTAACATTTTCCATTCTCATGCGGAAAATGATGGTTATATCTTTGTTGCACCACCAGACGAATCGCCGAACGTTTGTTATGTCATTGAGGTGGAGAGCCACTCGCTCGAGTTGCTCTAACTCGGTAGTGACAGTGAAAATTGAGGGTATGGTACTGCAATACCGTAGCCTTGATCTCAATAGGATTTGAAGCCGCACATTGGAATATCGTGAGGCGCCTTGTGCATTTTTGAGCTCCCACCGCAGGTACGGCCTGTGATATAATTTCGACGCGCCCTTTCGAATCAAGGCATTATTGACTGTTATTTCGTGCGGACAGGGAAAAGGTATAAACGAGGCAACACCGAGTTTTTCCATCCACAGCAAGATACTAAAACCACCGCAGCAGTGCCCGTACACTAACCTCAATCCTGCAAACGGTTGAACAACGGCAGTTCGTGCGACGTATTTGCAGCGGCAGCAAAAGGAGGAGGAGTGGTATCTTCGATCATGTTGCCGAGGTACGGTGCGCGACCTTCTCAATTTGAAGAATGTACATTATTCGTCTTTTAGGTACAGCATCGAGGCGGTGTCCACGGACCTCCACGGTATTCCACGGTCATATTTTCGGCATTCCACGGACAACGGCGGACACTCCATGAGCTGCCGCGGAGCTTTCACGGGCTTCCGTCGACATTCCACGGGATTCCACGAAATGTCGCAGCATGTAGAGGAACACCGTGGCGGTCCACGGCACCAACTATGGCAATTTCTGCCCACGTTATCAGCAACATGTCTCAAATCTCGCTTTTCTAGTCGGCGCGTGACGACCTGCACCGGAGCCTCGTCCTGGGGTGCTCGTTTGCCATTTCCTACAATCATCCTCTATGACCCAGATCCCCTACACAGACATTTCTCATCACCTCTCAACAAACTAAACATCACATTATTCATTTGCTATTACCTTGGGTTCTTGCGTGTGCGGACAAAGATACCGTAGATTGAGCGAGGTACACCGAGCGTTTCGCCCGAGGGGTCTTCCTTCAGTGTGTTGCTTAGGTGTGTTGCTTAGGTGTGTTGCTTAGGTGTGTTGGCTACTCGACCACGGCTAAGGTGAAGGTCTTCTTCGTTTGTCTGACCGTCATTGACTGAGGAACTCCATTCCTCGACGCTGAACTCGAAAGTTGCTCCTCCCGTCCTAAAACACCTATGAGCTACCCTGTGCGACCAACAGCTAATGACCCACAAAGGTCTTGATATTGAGCAGTTTCCTCGAGATGAAGAGCTGGCCGCTCAAAAAACATATTTTATTTATACATAGCCCATACATAGTGATTCCTCTACCGTACCCGGTAGCGAAATATTTTAAACCATTTTACCGTCGTAGTAAAGTGGGAAAGGGATAGCCCCCCCAATGATACTACTCGTATGTTCACAAATTCATAGTATCGGGATGAATGCTAGGATACAAGGAGCACGTGTTGTTTTTGACGCTCCTCTCTTGGATACCTGCTATATATCTCATCCAGAAACGGATTTAGAGCCAAACATTTCAAGCGGTACCACCCTAGCAAAGGTCCCATTGCCTGGGCGTTGATAAAATACTATCGAACCAAGCAAGCACCATCAGCTGATAGCAACTAAATCAGTGAGGTATGCAAAGCCCCGGCTGACCGAGTTTTTTCAACCAATCGTTTATCTTCTCCCTCCATGGTAGCGCGGGTCACCTCCAGCATAGCGCGGGTCAAGGGTGTTTATCAAGGGCTGATCAGATTACCTCCCCCACATCCTGGTTCAGATGGTTTTCTACGTGTTGGCGGCGTTTGAATTCGGAGGCTACAAGACAATGGTTATGTCGTGGGGTCGCATTATATGCGGCTACACCACGACAAGCGCTGACCGTGGAGATAATTGGAGGACCATGACGCGAGACGTTCTTCACAACCTGGTCAAACCTCGCTCGGCGCCACGATCGAGAATGAGGTGTGTCGCAGTGGGAACCTCTTGGACGCGTGATATGATACACGTACACGGGAAGTTTCCGAGACTCCTTTCTCCGGGAGGTTCATACCGAGTCCAACCCTATCATTGTTCCCGACCAAAACACAAAATGCCGCCCGATCACGAAAAAAATAACCATTGCCAAGTTGCGCGACTAGTGATACTGCATACATTTAACGACTTTGGGCAGTTCGTAATTTAGGTAAAAATGTCAAGTCGTGAACGAATTCGCCGTAGACCGATTCCCCTGCTGTCTGTGGTTCCCTGCCAGTCATGCATTGTTTCGATGAATGATGTTGTTCTTTTGGACCATCGTCGCTCTTGTCGGCCACCATTAGTTACCTGCAGCAGTGTTAGTAGTGATATGAAAGTATATATACAGACGAATGCTACCATCGCGGCGCGAACCTCCCGTTCTTAGGTGCCTTAGGTACCGCACTGGAGGAGATCCCTCCCGTCTTGAGGCATCTCGCTCCCTGAGCGGACTCAACAGACATCCCACGGCAAGGGTCGCGCGTTGGGGGCAAACTTCAGCGCGTTGTGGGCAAACTTCAAACGGTGCTTACAACACGGCCTGCGTTGGACCGGGCGACCTCCCCAGATGTGAAAAGTAAAAGTCTATCCGTTATTTTGATGTTAATATTTATTTTATTGTTTTTTTTCATGTAGTATGAAAAACTGTCCGAGCATATTTCGTTTCAAGGCTAGCGTGTAGAAACCTTTTATTGTGTCAGGTAGCGCTAACGCATGTTTTTCGGGTAGTGCTTCAGCAGAGATGTGGATCTCGTCACATGTTGTAACCCGGGGGCTTTTTCAGCACCCCTCGCGTTGCATGCCTTTCGACAGCTCTCGACCAAAAGCGACTTTGAGAAAACAGTAGGCTTATGCCAACCCGACGAAACATGTCATGCCAAGCAGCAGAACGAAGCCTACGGTACACGAACATTCAAAAGATATCCGATTATTCAATAATGAATGGGTGATTCAACTAGTTATCAATGTATGGGTGATTCGATATTATATGATTGTATGGGTGATTCGATTAGCAATTAAAGTACGGGTAATTTCGCCCAGTTGTTGATGTTTGGGTGATTCGATTCGTATTTTATGTATGGCTGGGAGGAAAGTGGAGGAGTCCCGTCGATCTGAAAACCAACGGACATGAAAACACCCTTAAGGATATTAATTCGTATACTTCGATGGATAAGGTGCTTCCGATGTATATTTCCGTGTATGCAGTAGCTACCGGAAGGGTTACCCTAACCCCAACGTCAGCTGCGTGAAGTTGTGATTAGGCGGCTGCTTGAAACTTGAAACACCGCTCTGCGCGCCGTTGTTGGTTAACCAGAGACTTCGGAAATATTTAACCAGCAACAAGCATGGGGGTGCCTATAGGATGCCCACGGGGTGACACTTAGAGATAGTCATTTGAAGCCCACCAGATGCGCACGGTATCCCGGGGAATGCGAACGATATCCCGCTGGATGCCCACGAATTTGCCCACGAGATGGCCGCGGGAGATCCAACAAAATCCGACCCATACGATGCTTGCGGGATGTCCCATCCAATGGCCAGGGGATAGCCATGGGGCATTCCATGTGATGCCCAAACAAAGCCCATGGGGTGTGCGTGGGACGTTCATTCTTGGATGCCCATGGGATGCGGACGGGATGTCCTTGTGACGCCCAAGAGATTCGCGCGGATTGTTACACGGAATGCCCATGTGATGATAGATACGGAGTGTGAATGAAATGCTCTTCTTGGCGAATTGTCGCCTCGGACATCAGGAAAAAGGAAATATAGCGCATATAAAAGCGGTCGCGGCGGCATGTTTCCGGCTGACGGTACGATAGTATAGACAAGTATCGCACTACACGATCCACATACTACTACCGAATATCGTTGGGGATGTTGTTATTAGCGTTTAGTTGTATAGATGATGGCTATTGCTCACGTAAGACATGACATATCTAACCCGGTGTAACTTTTGTCTCAGCTCGAAGTCGTTGATTAGTAGATATGGGAGTCGGCACGACATGTTCCCCCGACTAGTAGTTAGTTAGTCGTTTGCCAAAGCTGCTGACGACCATCTGACTTGTTGGGTTTCGATACTTCTAGAAAGGATTTCCTATTCCGCGAACCGTTTCGATAAATCGGCTCGGCATGACATGGCTCACCAGCAGATTGGCCGACGGAAGTCACTTAGGGTGTGCCAACGGCACTAACGGATTGGTTAAAAGTCGTGAACTCCTGTCTAGCAACGACTTTAGAGTCGTTCTACGTCGGCCACCCCCACGTTTTTTCCACCCCGACGTCATCGTCCGAAAACGTTATGAAAGTATAGTCTATCGCTTTCATTTCCTCATTCTTCGTATCGAGCAACATTGAATTGTCCGATGAAAAGAACGTTGGTTTGTTGGGTTATCGTCGAGTCGGTCTCTAGTGTAACGTGTGCGAGTAAAAGCGAGTAAAAATCGTCCCCAAAAGCCGGGAGACTCAGATACGATTGGTGCTTCATACCTTGCCTTGTATTGTAAAATGCGTTATAAATGACTTAAAATATCATCATGTCTCGGACAACGCACACACATAGGCTCTTGGTTAATTGCATCACAACTGTTGCATATTAACGCTTTTCAGGCATCTTTCCGTAACTTGCCTACCTGTCAACGAGAAACAAGAAAAGGTTCTCGCTCGTAGACCCGGGATACGATAGAGTCCTACTATGGTTCTGAGGGACCTTCTCGGAGAAAACCTTTGCATCGGCCAAGAATATCCTGCCTTTGAAAAAATGGTGAATGTATAACCCGGGGGGAATAATCGCATCAAGTGTACAATTGGTATGATAGCCCACGAATGTTCTCCTGACGCCACCTGTATGGTGATGGTTGAGAAGGGGGTGGAGGCAGCTGGATCGTTTATCACGGTGAGCTGTTTCTCACACCGTGTTTGTCTTGTTTCGTTGAAAATATTGCGTAATTTCCAATCTGCATACGTAAATGGAAAGTTTTGACGAGACCGTTTCTTGAGTTTTTCCGCAGTTGGCTGTTAGCAAGGCTGCGGAAGAACCTGTTTGCTGTTTGCCACGCGTGAAATTGGTGTTCGAAGATGCACATGAACTACTGCCGACAAAATGATCAACATGCGAGTTTCCGGCGAATTGCAGTAATGTATGTGTCGTTTGAGACACCCCTCAGCATATGTACTGACGTACCTGGTAGAGCTTATCGCCTCATGTTCCCCTTCCTCGTGTTTTTATGGCAGGCGTGATTTTGCTACATTGGCGTGGGCGGGTGTGCTTATCGCCGGCCTTCTTGCCCTGATGCTCATACCCTTGCCCCTGGTAGTGGGTTCAGATGACGACACACCGGTCTACGTGACGTTTATAGCAGCTGTAGTCGGCGTACTCGCCATCGTCGAAGCCGTACCGGGTTAGGCATACCTAGACACAAACCAGTCATCTTACGTCGTAACTTATGCTTAAAACGCGAAGGTAACATCTCTGATTATTTTGGGTTTGGGTTATGATCGCCTCTTAAAGGTGTCGGATCCGAACGGTAAATTTCCCACTGGACCCCTCTTGGCAGGTTTACAGGCCATCAAGATTGCGTCGGGGGCAGTGGCCGTGCAGGAGTATCTTCGCGGAATACCGGACGAGGACATGCCCAAGTTTATTTCTTTGTGCCAAATATGCAATGGATGTTAGTGAGTCTGGATTGGGTATACAAAAGTCATCGACCGATGTACCGTTCGGGGTTTATCGAGAGAGTAACTTTGTACGCGGTGGGGGGCTGCCAAAGGCGCCGGTTCAATAGAGCTACTACCCTCTCTTTGGTGGCGGTGGAATCGGCTGATAGAACCACAGGAGGAGTAGTCGCTACTGTAACCAGCCGTACCCTCACAACATACTGCCAACGTCCTGAAGCGTTGCGGTATTTGGGGTTGGCTCATGTGGGTGCTGGTAGAAACCCCTCACTGTGGCATTGCACCTTAGTGGGGCACACGTAAGCAATGCAAGCGGCCGGCGTGGGGTGTTTTCCGCTTAGCAAGACAGCCAGTATATTTTCTAACTTGTGGTCGCGTGGAAACGTCTTCTTTGCAACATGTCCAGAGCGTTACTTTTATTTCTTCTGTATAAAATGATTTGGCGTCATAGCGTTAGTGCTGGATAAAACAATGAAACTTGTTTTGGAAGAATTCACAGGTTGATTTCTGATGGTCATGTAGCTCGGCCACGAAAAAATTTGTATTTATTGATATCTCGCCCTCCACCTCTTCCTTATGTTTGTTGCATTTTTAGTACAGTAAATCGTTTGTCATTCCGCCTTCGATTTATCCTGAGAGGAAAAACTGTACTTATTTTCGCTGTTCAACGCCGGTCTTCACACGATGATGACTCAAAAAGGGGAAAAAAAAACTATGCTAGGAATTGTACATACGATATTCGAAGTGTGCCGACTCATTGCCGGTGTTTACGATCTCCACACGCCGGAGCATTGATTGGGCCGTTTTTACCGTTACCGTCGGCCGTTCTTCTCTGTCTCCCTCTGCCTCTCTTTTTCTTCTATTCTGCTTTCTTGTTTCCTGTACAGTTTTGTGGGCTCGGCGTATCGAACACAGCAGTATTCGTTTCGAATAACTACGTTTGGCACGACTGGTAAATCATTGAAAAGGCAACCACAATCAGTAGGCAATTTGTTTATACTTTAGAGGGTCCTTTGTCGGGTCAATGTAATGGACCAGCACCATAAGACAACCATATGGAGCGCCATCAGTATCGGGAAGTACGTAGTATTAATAATGCTCACCACCGATGTGCGTTGCGGGTTGATGACTTGCCATTGCTCTTGCTGTCTTCCAAAAAGACAATCTGTCTTTCTCTGTGTCTGGTGTGCTGGCTAGTATTTGCTCCGCTATTCGTATTCGACATATTTTGCCTCGCATCATAGCAAATTTTCTTCCTATGCCATAGTATATAGTATAGTGCTGTATACTGTAGAGAAGTTACCCGACGAGTACCGGCCTTACACGGGTACTCGTCAATGTCGGGGGGAAAATACCCGGGTACTTACGAGCATTCAATATTTTTTCGGGCCGGGTACCCGGGTACCCGTATATCACCCGGGCAATCGGCTAACAGACGGGTACCCACGACATTATTTCTCATCGAGTCCTGTCCTAAGTCGCCACGACAAAAACTACTACGAAAAAGCTCTCAAGAGAGTTGTCGTAGTAACGCAAAGGGGGCATGATTCGGCATACATAACAACTCTGCAACAAGTACTGATTTCCATACACCCGTGTAAGATAGACTGCGCGATCCTAAAGCATCGTTGATATGCACGTATGTGTTTGTCGGTTCAAAGCACAGGCAGGTGAGGCGAGAAGAATGAGAGATCAGTTTCGCTTGGAAAATGGTTTCCTGGGCAATACAGTACCAAGTAGTGCCCAGGGGACACGATTTAGGAGATAGATGAGAAGTGGACATGCCCAGGATTTCAAACGTCATCTGATGAGTACCCAGGGCCCAAATACTAGACGAGTATGACGTGCTTCTCGTATAGTCCACAGCAAGGCGTGAGGCATGAGACAACACGTTCATCTTGAGAAGGGTATCTGGATAATATCGTACTCAACAACACCCATCGGTGCGTGATTCTTGGGGGATAATGAGTTGACATTCCACCCGAACGTATTATAACGAGTACCCGGGTACCCTTTTTAACCGAGTACCCGGGTACCCGGGCACCCCGGGACCTGAAGCCATAGCACTGTGCGAGTTTCCGGTGCTACTGGTACGCGTGACGGATATAAGAAAGCCGGATAATACTCGCGAGTTACCTGGGTAATTGGAAAAAGGGTATCACCACTTGTTTACTGTCTTTCATGCCCAATTTTTATGACCAGAACCGTCTCCGTCTCGAAGTTTGCGACCACGCGTCTTGCTTTTAGCTTGTATAAATATTCAGCACGGAGTGTTCTGGATGCGCCAGCGCTGATGTTGAAAAAAAGTTTTTTTGTGTGAAGAACCCACGAACACGTCCGGCCCGATGCATTTCGGGGTCATCCTAACCACACGAACACAATTTGGCCTACTCCTCAAATGGGAGACGAGACCATAAACCATCTTGAAACAGCATTCCTCCGTGACTATGGCGCTGAAACCCACACGGTCACTGGAGATTCTGTTTTAGGGTGTCGCAGCAGCTAAAACCGTGCCTTCCGCACGCATCACCCGCCGGCGCCACCTATTCCTCGCATCACATCGCTGGAGTTGATGTTACAAAAAACCCCGATGTTGTGTGTGCTCCACCGCTGTGAACGTGCTTGTTCCCAAATATGAGGCCGGGTGGTGCAGTTTAGCTTGATGCATCGCTCGAGACGTGCAATGCATGGGTGGAGGAGACAAAAACTGTGATCGCACTTCATCATCGTGGGATATCCGCAAATTCCTCTCGCCGTAAGGTCTAGTACTGCTGTCACCACCCCACTCAAGGTGCGCTTCACATATAACAGTTAGGAGGCGTGCGAAGCGCGCAGCGCTAAGCCTTTTTTTCTTGGTTTTCCATAAAAAACATGGCTTTTCCTATCGGATCGCATACGAGAGGGTAGGGTGCCTCGAATACATTTCTTTGTTTGTGTGTGTGCATGTGCGACGTGTTCTGTGCACCCAAAAAATGACAGCCAACCTATTGTTTTCGAGCTGGTTCGCTTTAAATCGTTGAGAGTTCGTCGAGGCAAGTGCGGCAACGTGTGTTTTCACAAGCACCAAAGCGCCTGTTTGTCAGTGTATTTCACAGGCATTGCTGGGCTACATAGTAAGCGAGTACAGTGTGGCTTTTTCGGGTGTCTGGTTGTGCCCTTTGGTGATCGAAGATGCAGATCGTCCATTCTTTCAAGATTTCGGATGAAAAAAACGGGGAAATATCTATCTGTGCTGCCGACGTACGAGTACCTGTTTTAGGGAGGTTGATCGACGAGATGCACGCACAGCGACGCTGACCCGGATCTGGTCTCGTGTGCCGTACTGCTGCTACTACCGCTCTACACCTTCTGCTACTGCCGCTGCTGTTGTGCTGCTGCTGCTGAGATTACCTTATAATTAATTGCGGGTGGTTGCTGCTACTGCTGCTTTGCTGCTGCTGAGGTTAGTTTCTTAGCTGGCCATCTTTTACAAACGAAACAACAAGGATAAAAAAAATGTGAAAGTTTATCAAATTTCAAAATTTGAATAAACATTTGGGGTGTTCCAAGTGACCTGCTCGTCTCTGGGAGGCTTGAAACAAGAAACAATCCCTCGCCAAATAAATAGAGCCAGCAAAGCGTCGTTTAATGCGCCGAGCGCCGCCACGGAGCTTGGCCGAGATCCAGACAATGCTTCATAATGTACCCTTGGCGGGCTAGCTCGCCCGACGGCCGAAAGTGCGACAAGAAGCACTCGGCGGCCGCAGAGCAGCGAGCCAAAAAATCGAAGGCGATGTTTCACATACCTGGTAGGAGGTATACATATTAGACTATACATAATATGGGGGGAAAATAAGGTTCAAAAAAAGTTTCAAGCATTAGTATTTATCTACTCATAGCAGAAGTTTATAAAAAAAAATAATGGCTGGGGGGAGTTAAAACAATGAAAACATCACGACGTAAACGGACAATCTCAACATTACCTGCTGTCTGCTGCATGCAGCTCTTGCATCCAAAATTGAACAATCCACAAATAAATGTGAGTAATCCAGTGTTGCATTCATAGTAATATCGGTTTTTCTGAGTAAAAGAAGGTTTCAATCACCATTTGTCGACTCGTACTGCATGAGAAAATGATACAATCGACTGTAAATAAATGTGGGTTGGGATGATATGGGAATGTCTGCCACTACGGCAAGTTGCGGGATAGGAAGAACTGTGTGCGAACGTCGGAATCTGATTGGAACCACTGGGCAGACGGTGGGACGGGAAATGCCGGAAATGCACCTTACGGCGGGACGGAAAACAGTCGGGACGCGAACAAGATGCCCTAAGTCGGGACGGTAGATGGCGGGAATAGAGACCAAGGTGAGGAAGGGGTTGGGAAGTCGCGGTCGGGAACGAAATGTACTCGGCATTCCCGTTCCCGTCCTGACCCTTTCCCGAACCGACCACATTTTCCTGACCCGACCACTACCGCGCGTACCCTTGTTGTGTAGTATCTGCACTCGGAGTTGCTGTTTTTCTGTTGGGCCAGCGTTGCTGCTTCTGGCGGTTTCACGTATAGACTATAGGGTAAAAATTGACGTATTCAGCGCGGTCTGTCGGAAACTCGCCTGACAGCACATAGCTACCACCGGGTGGAGATAACTTTGCCCGCCGGCACGGCAGTCCCAGACACTGGCACACGATTCGTACACGGGGGATTTTGCTATACCCGGGTAGCAGTCCCCCTCAAGTCTATCTATTGAAGAAGCACACCCAATTGCAACCGATCCAACGGCGAAATTATAATGACCACCTAACGTCCACAAACGTTTTCGGCGGGTTTTCTGTCGGTTCGTCGACCTACCACGCAAGGTGCAACAGTGCGATGCCCAACCCTGTGTGGTTGGTTTCATTGTACAGTGTCTTCTAGGTCCTAGGCGTCCCTCGGTTGACTGTGCCGTGTGGGTGCTATTTTTGTATAGGACTAGCTCAACACTCTTGAGTATATGTCTTGCCGAGGACTTTTTTCCCACGTGTTTTATAGTTTTACCATGGATATTTTCAACGAAACCCACACAGAAGTATAATTAATAATGTGCGGATAGACGTTTGATGCGGGCCAATAGGAATTTATGCCGCACATTCGGGAATCGGGTGGTGCGTCCTGCACGATTGGTGCCCCACAGCAGTCTCCGCCGGTTACTCAGAGTCGACTCCACTCCCTCACGAGCCAGGGCCCTAGTGACTGCTATCTCTATAACCGACAGACAGAGAGAACGTACACACCAGGACGGCCCAATATTTTCCATCTACAGCAGGAGATAGTAGCTCCAAACTCAACAGTGCTGGTACAGACCCAGTACTGCGAACTGTTTACAGGAACAACGTGGGACGTCTGTGTAGCAGCAACAACAGGAGGACTAGCCTTGTGTGTTATCCTCGATCGTGCTGTCGAGGTTGGATGCTCAATCCTCAAACACGCAGCAGCACACCAGTACAGCAGCAGTACTGGACGCGTAAGCAGCGTTGCGCCAAGTTGTTATCCTAGCAGCAGCAGAAGCAGCAGTAGTAGCAGCAGCTTAGTCATCGAAAACTCAAACACAAATAACGATGCTTTTCGGCGCAATGGTGTGCTTGGCGGGGGGGCTCCTGGCGTTGGGCTCTACTATCATCGCCATGAACAAGGGCCGGCCGCCGGGTCAGCGGTTATCAACGCTATCATCAGATCATGCCGAGACCAACGCCGAGGACGCCGGCGTTCGCCGCCGCCACCGTAGAAGAGGTGAGATTAACCGTTAGCTGCTGAAAAAACAAACCTAGCAAAGACATGAAGCAGTTGGTCCCTAACGAAATTGATGTAGCACTGTACTAGTACAATAGTTCTACATCGTAGGGGTCAATCCGGCTACAATATATTCTGGGAGTACTTGATATATCTATGCGCTGAGTTCGGTTCTGTCGATGTTCTGCAATATATCCGTATTTCTTGCGTGGTGGTGGACCGAGTCCTGAACATGGCCCACTACTGCTATGTTACATGAGCAGAAGATCGTTGAGCACCAAGTGGGAAGCACAAGTAAAGCGAAAAGGGCAGCAGCAGGTACAGTGGAGCGATGTTTAGTCGGAACAGGCACATTACCGGATGTAGAATAACTCCCGTGCAGTGCATCAGCTGATCTGTGTCTCGCAGTTTGTGACCTCAGAAATATGTGATACGTACCTAGGCTGAACAGTCACGACGGAGGTTAGGTGTGGTGGCTGATGATGGGTACAGGGCACAGAAAACTTACGTACAATTATACTCTTGTTGCCTGCCACAATAATGAGCACCGGTTTCTATAACGACGTAAGCCTAGGATATACGTAGGGTTGGTACGTCCGTCAGTACATGAACAAAATGCGTGTCCGGATATTATTGCTAGACTGACGAAAACAATCACGATCTCAACGAAAATAATGCCGCGATTCATGGCAACTGCAACCGGCCGTATGTATGTCGAACTTGAATCACAGGACACCGTTATTGTACCGAGTCGTGACTTCATTGTTCATTTTTGTTTTTTCGCAGTTTTTCAAAGTCAGCATTCTCGTGGCCACTAATACCACGACTCGCGATAATGTACCGTTTGTCGTCAAAATTCGTACAATTCGATATCCTTCTTTCGTGTTTTTTTTCGCTTGCTTTGTAAGCAGGAGATGGCGGCAGAAACCTTACCGACAGTCGCGTTGGTGACAATGTTGAAGGTCGGCCCATCCGAAGAGGACCCTGCACTTAACCTCCGCCATGTCCCTAACCCGTGCTGTAGCCCCAACCATAGCCCTGACCCCTGCCCTGACCCTAACCGTAATCCAGATAGTTTGAGAGACTGGATGGGGGGTAGCGGCAGTCAAGGGAACTCGTAGCGTTCTTTCGTACCGGTTTTCCACGAACTTAGTCGACAATAGAGTGAGTGGTCAGCCCCGACTAACCAGATCGATGACGGCCAAACAGTTCTCAGCGTGGCAGGGCTGCGTCAAGGCTAAGTCGAGAACGTTAAGACTTGGCGTGGAGTTAGTGCACAACAGTTGTCCGGAAAACTCCGATAGATAACAGAAATGCATATGTATTTTACATGAAAGCTCAAACGGTTTTTGCTTTTAGGAACGTAAGAGTGTACCGCAGGTACGCCTTGTATGTTGCACTTATTTTCGTCCTTTTTGGAGTTCTTTTCCGCGATTCTTCCTTCCTCGTATTATGCCTGAACCGGCTTGTCTGCCATCAAAATGCATCCATCCAACATGGAAACGATATAACCGCTGACGACCTGCAACATCGTTTTGAGGGACAACCGCTTTAAAGTACAACTTGTATGGTCCGATTTTTAATGTAGAAAACTCTAAAACTGACGTCCATAACATGGCTTTTTCATGGCTTTTGCAAAATATCGCCACGGCGCGCGTGTTTCCGATCGTGTTTTCGCCGTTCACGCCTCACAGGTGCTAAGCACCGCTCCAGGAAGAGCTCTGTGTCCAACCCTGACCGCGGACGACCCAACTTCAAGAGCAGGTGGGGTTGGATGGTACTCACTGGTATATCATACTCCGGAGTACTTGGTATGTTTGTAGGCCGTTGTCTTGCACACAAAGCAAATCTACCTGGCATTTCTCGCCCAACTAGGCGATGACTTTGTTTCAGGATCGTCCGTTTATAGCTACCCGTTCCAAATTTTTCCCCCGGGTTATGCACTAGGTCAATACTGCACCAGATCCCGATGTATGCCGGGAGTTAACCTACACACTATACACTACACACTGTATAATGTATACACTATGTATACTATACACGGTTGGGGTTGCAGGTGTTGGATTACCTAATAGTCAGGTAGCTGTCCGATTGAGCTCCTCAGGTGAGGAATTACGGGTTAGTCATGGATCAAGTAATTTCACGAATACATATTGTTTCAGGACTAAGGCATATAGAAGCTTGGTCGTGTCGTGCGAGTGAAAGCCTTCTAAGCCATTTGTCGGGTGACATATTGAGCTCCTCATATAAGGACTTCAGGGACTTCTTAGAATACGACGCACCCTCTCCGCGCTACCGTGGGGTGCCTCCATGACGAGGGCCATGCCGACTATTTTGTATGCCGACTAGTTCATATATGGCAGCTAGTTATGACGACGGACGCGAATTAAAATTGATTTATGGTGCCAAGAAAGCAGTGGTTACCCTTCCTACTCTGGCATGCCCTAACAGTTCACTCTCGCATGTCCCGCCCGACCACGTGGAGCTTCTCCCGACAAGGAAGAATAACGATAACGAAACCTTAGCTGATGGTGCTGCTGAAACCAATCAGCACGCGTGCACAGCAGCACGGTGGGATGTACCAGCAGTGTTGGGCTCGATTGGAATGGTTTGGCGACAATCACACGTACGTATCCACCAGCTAAACACAGTGCATCGACCCCCTTAAGTCGGAATATTGGTAACATTATAGCTTTGTGTCGTGGTCAGGGTATACTGCCGGCCTGTTTCTTCTATAATAACTGTCGCGATACCAATCTCGAGCACGCGTGGCGAGCAACAGAGGGCAGATGCATCGCTGGGTGAAGTTTCGCCAAATCACATTAACGAAGTTTGTGAGAGTTCGCCCATTCACTATCAGAGGCGCACGTTTCTGAAAGCTCGACGGCGAACTATTTGGTTAAAAAAGTGAAAAAGAAAAAGAGCGATTGCGAGAACACCAATCAAGAGCCGCTTACGAGGAAAACAGGTGGTGGGGGATGAATCATTATCACCGCTTCGAAATGACACGTTAAAGTGTGGGTTGTCCTGGATATGAACGAAGGCGTTGCTATTGAGTGTCTGTTGCCCAATCTTCAAGAACCTTTTAGTGGTTGGATCTATTAAGAATCGTATGGATTTGCGATCCGTTCGCGAACAAGGACCTGTCTATCGCATCTTCTGACCTGTATCATATCCACTGTGTTCTTGTTTCGGAAGTTTGTCAGGTCGCTGTGTGTAATAATTAATTGTCGTTTTTTTCTCGGTGATACGCTCTCAACTACCTTTTCTATGCTTAAGTTCACACTCATTTATTTGATTTTTTTGTTCCGCGATTGTCCATAAACGGCAAACATTGTCCAACATATAAGACTAACCGAAGAATCGAATGCGTACGCTAAACCGTATGGCACGATCTCGATGCAGGCAGGTAGTTCAACTACGCCAGCGGGTAGTTCGATTTTTTGAATTAGCGACATGGATATTTGCAGGCAGGGAAACGCGTCGGGCGCGAGAATTTCATGATTATCATTCATTATGAATACGATTGGTCAGCCATTCCCCTTGTTGTTCTCCGATGTCAATATTTGGCCATTTTGCACGGACACTATTATTGGCTAACATGCGGTTTGATACGCTATATGCCTCTTATCTGGCACCCCGGATGAGGAATGGGGTGGAACCTGAAACCAACAGCAATTAATTGTGTAGTTCATAAATACTTAGTACGAAAAACAAGGTCTGGAATTCTTCCGATCAACCTACACTGAACTTGGCACGCTGTCCGCGGGACGTTGGTCACGTATTTTGTCTCACCTGTGTCCTACTTTATATCCGATCGCAGGGGTGTTGTGGACGCTGTCGATACCCGTAACGAGGTGGACTCCAAGAATTGCGAGATAGACAATGCTAGCCGCATAACGACCACACCAAATGTGAGTCACGCATGATTAAATGTTTCGGTTTTGGCATGTTTTCTTTCAGTTAGTCAGGTCTGGGCGGTAGCATTTTTGATACCTGGCGTCATCGTTTTATTTTTATTTTCCTTCTTATGTGTAGATAGATGGCATTACTGCGCGACAAGCCCCACTACAAACAGTCTCAGACGTGAAAATTGAATAACACGTACATGTAGCATATCATATATACTAGGGTGGCATCGGCTAGTTTGCACAGTGATATAGGTACCTCAATCTCGTTCGCCGCCTCTCTAGAAAAACATGCGTCCACCATCAACCTTACTGACTTCACACGTAAGTGCTTCGATCGTGTTGCTTTGGCTGACTTGTAGCGATTTCTCGCTCTTTTGACGTCCGAGACGATTGCATGGATTTCTTACAAAAAAAAAGTAGTGTGAAGTACTTAAATTCCGCTCTCTCTTTCCCGTGGACGTTTTAACGCTTCGGCACAACGTGAATACACCTGTATGATAGCCACTTCTCAAGGTGGAGGAGTTGTTCAACAGCCGCAACCCCGCGATAGTCACAATCTCGACCTGGTTTGGCTCCTACGCTATGAATATTGATCCGGATGGGAATTGCTTCGGCACGTCCTGGCTCATCGCAGCGATAGTGTGGGCTGCACAAAGCCCGACCCGTATTGAGCACCTCATCTCGACGCTGCAAGACGCTTGTCGCCCAGATCAAGCATTTGGATGCCTTGACCCCCCAGCTGCACGGTGAGTGGTCGCCGCAGGTTTAGAGCATGCTTCGATGTGGCCTTGAACACTGGAGTAGACGCTCATTTCGTCGTGTTGTGTAGTAGGTTTAGTTTTGGTGTTATGAAAGGTCGTCTCGTTGATGCGAATGAAACATTAATGAACGTCGATATTTCTTGGTCGGCTCCTGTTGGCTTACCGAAATATCAACTTGTTTGCTCTCAAAGTAAGTCTTCATGGACGCCGAAAAACTCAAAATATCACATACTGCGGAATATCGTTGAATCCACATTTTATTTGTTAGTAGAGCTCAAAATTACCGAGTAGAGGCGAGTACCGTACAGAGCTCTAAAACGTCCCTTAAATCGAAACGTAGGCGTTATTACTTGAAATACAATATAAAGTTTAAATTGTGTTCGTATACCGGTTTTTTGCCTCCCAAAACATGTACCGAATGGATGGGTTTTCCTTTATTGTCTAAACAATGATGTTTCACGTTGGTTGTTTCTTGCCTACGCGTGGCGCTGAATATGTCCGTCATAATTGACGTTTTTCGAGTCCCCACGCCTACGTTAGCGCCGACCAATGCCCAGTAACACGGTTTTTACCCAGAACCAACTAACACCATCGCGTTTTGACAACCGAAACATTTCAAACGTCTGAAAGCTCTCCAAAAACCGCTCATAACCAGTGTCTGTTCTTTCGGCGATGCCCATCTGTGGTGCAGACGCCCAGCCGGTGATTGATGTGCCTCTCCTGCTGCTTACACCGGTACGCCCAGAAAACACTACATTCTGGATGTCAAAAGATTAAGGTAGCGAACACAGTAGTTATTGACACGAACACGCCTGTACTGCGCTCGCTTCTCTTTAAATTTATTCTGTTTGTCTCTTGTTTCTTCAGGGATATGTCGACGATTTGGTGGCGTACCTTAATACCTTCGCAGATGACTGGATCGGGCACGCTGCTTGCGACACGGCCTACGGCGCGTCTCTAGCAGTGGACGTCGTTAAAACGTTCATGGGAAAAAACTTTACGGGATACGCCATCGGCGACGACGACGACGAAGAGCCCCTCTGGCTTAGACTTAAGTGGGGCGTTGCGATTGCATCTCGTGCGCTCGACGTCTGGACTTCATGCCGTCACCGAAACGACGATGCCTCGGTGAGAAGGAGGTCTGCGATACGTGTAGCGCATTTCAGCAAAATCATTGTTTTACCGACCTCAGGTACCCAACTGAGGACGAACTGCCAGTTGGGTGCTTCCGGCGTATTTCGTTGTATCAATAGGCCATGGGCTTGTCATCAATCGAGTTGCAGTATAGTGGTTTCGGTCAGGGTGTGGGTGAGTTTCCGCAGTGGACTAGGGCTTCGCCGCGTCACGGGCGCTCGCCGGCGTGTTTTGAGCGTCGGGACCGACGACTCGGGTACAGTGGAAGCGAGATGTCAGCCTGAACTTTGCCGTAGCCTTATGGGCGATAGAGTACTGGAAGGAAACGGTATGGAGACGTTGATGGATGATACCTGTACGTGGTCATTGAGCTATTTCTATAGTGTGGACGCACGCCTCGGTTTGGCGCGTGAGGCAGAGGGGTTGGGAGGACTCCGGAATGTCTACCGCACGAAACCACATCGACAATGAAGACCACATGGTTTTTTTGAAGCGTGCTTCCTTTGCCGTTTATCCGGCCTGATGTCCAATGTTCATGGCCATACGCATTTTTTGTGTCCGGCGTGACTATCGCTCAACCTCACTTGACATCAATTGACCACATGACGCGCTGACAGTGCTGAATCGCATCGCATTACCTGAACACACCAGGTCAGGATGCGAACGGTTCGCCACACAACAGAAATGGACTTCAGTAGCCTGCTACAGGCGGGAGTGGAGGCCAGTAAGCCGGGTGCAGATGTTCTGAGACCTGGCGGCGGCGTAGGTCTCCTCACGGGCTTGGTCGTAGACCGATACTGGGACGATCGCCGCGCGACCGACGTGAGCACACACGGAATATAAAAAGTTGTATATATTAGTGTATGTTATGGCTATACTGAATACAAGTGGTTTATCTGCCGATGTTGTACTTAGGTGTGATATACGCCGATATGTTAGGTAAGAGTTGTACTATATGCATTGCCAACGTGTCACAACAGCGTACTGGTCATTGTATCAGTCCGGTATTGTATGAACGCGTTGTGCATGAAAGGTTAATTTTTAAGTTTGCTACATGGACACACCATCGTATATAACGTTTGTACGCCATATATAAAATAAAGTCATACTTCTTTATACGAGTTATATGCCGATATGACACATACATGGATGTAATATATGCCGGGGAGTGGGTGTTTGCGCTGGATTGGCGTCGCCGATTGCGACTGCAATGTGTTCCATTGTCCGTTGCACATCGTGGGTGTTGCATGGAGTATACCTGGTATGTGTACAGCCACCGACTTTGTTATATATGGCACACATGTATATGTAGTCGTCGACTGCGGTTTTCGAGCAGAAAACAGTGTCCTAGCATTGCCGTTCCTCTGCTGTTGACAATTACATGACGACACCACAACCGATGACATCTCGTAGATTTGTCCATTCCCTCGATGTGGGCCGTCCTTGGTCCTTCATCATCTACATGCTTGTTTATATAACTGCAATACATCTAACTTTTTCACATGTCGGATAGATCACGAGCACCCGACTGTCATATGTCGGCGGGATCCATATTCTATATCTGCAATAGGCAATCGGGTTTTGTTTGCCATTGATAGCATACGCCATTAGAAAATGCGAGGTATCTGATTTATTTTCCCACGTATGTATCCTTCGCACGCAGGACTACACAGATTTTTTAGCTGCCGTGACAGACACGCCGGAAGGCAAGTCTACGACTGGACTCGTCTTGCACCAGGCAGGCCTTCCGCACTTCGACGTTCTTGTCACCCCCAACGTGGGAGGACTCTTCTTCAACAAGCTAGCCGCTGAATTTCGCCTTCCTAATCCTGTCGGGGACGACGCTGCGGCCCTCCGCATCCTAAGGCTTCGGACCGAGTCCCAGCGAACCTCTAGCGTCGAGGATCTCCAGAACATCGTCTCCGAAGATGAGTTATCGGAGCAGATAGCGGCGATGAAGGTATGACGCTTCAACGTCTTAGTGCATGAGGGTTTTGGCTGTTTGATCCATTGACACTTCTTTACGAAGTCTAAACTTTCGAGAGAGGCCGGATATTGATGCAACGATAGTTGTTAAGGCCGTGAAAAACCAATACTAGGTGTGATAGGTCAAGGGTTTTGGGACTAAATTGTAGTAGATGAACGCGCCTCGAACTCGTCCACCCACCAACCCACCCACCCACTCACCTAATCACCCACCCACCAAAATTATTTGGTATTTGTGACCTTCAATATTATGCGGCATGTGTTGGAAAATCCAACCACAGAGATAAATTATTAACATGGAATTTGTTTTGGTATTAAACAGACTGCATTTAAGACAACTTAGCTTACAGCCCCACGTCGTCCGATGAACAGACGCGACTCCAACATTCCAAACCCAACAAGAGCAGCATCGGCACAACCATACACACTCGGAGCCAATAGTCTTCTTCCATTCGTTCGTCTGTGTGCATGCTTTAAATCTGAGCGCACCCTCCCGCCGCCTGTTCTTGTTCCGCGCTGCTCTTGTCGACTGTTGATATAGGTATTCGAAGACCACGACATCAAGAAGCCGAGCACACCCCCAGCGGCCCAAGACCTCAGGCGTAGGAGTGCAGGATAGTCACCTACCTTTATTAGTATGACCTTGCACCTTCGAGGCATCTGGGAGTACTCGTGCATATGTTTGACGGACCTCATCTCGTCTTAGTCAGGCTGGCACGGCTTTTGTTCAAGGTTTACTTGCCGATTTGCCGCTCTCCTAGTTGTTGTCCTTGCTCGCCTTCCGGGACGTGTTGGCATGTCTTGTAAGCGCGGGGTTTGGTATGCATGGCCGCAGGTTACTGATTCGCCGGAGCGACGACGACAACGTCAACCAGACGGGTTTGACAGTCACGACTGGCACGCTTTACCGTACGCTTCGACGGTTCACGTTTAGGGCTCACGCGAAGGATAGGGCTACCCTATCACGTTTTCCGCAAGCTTGACTTTTCGACCACGACATTGTTCGTGACGTTGCACCAAACTCTACGTTGGTGAGCTGACTAGACCCTCGGACGAGTAGCCTGTACACTGCAGTGAGATTTTGACACCGTCTTTATTGTAGCTTTGGCCAAACCCTGCCAAAAAATGCCAATATCTATATATTTAGAGAGCGAAAACAGGGAATTGATGCTTGGTAACTTCTCCTTTCAACGAAATGACTCCTACAAAAACGGCCTTTAGATTGCATTGTGGTTGTATCGGTGACGTATCGACGAGCCATCAATGTCTGGCCTGGACATGAACACCATGCCATGCATGTGTCTACCTTATCCACGTTTTCATTAGCGGGGGGGGGGGGGGGGGGGCATCCTGCTCAAGAGATCGAAATGTGGGTCAGGCCACCATCGTCTTGACGTTGTTGGGCCTTCCAATGGCTGTCGAAAGCTGGCGTATTGCCGCCCGGACTTCTTCACCTTGTTGTGTTTTCCCTCCAGCGCCATTGATGCACTTGACACCCTCCATGTGCCCCATGTAATCTTCTGTCAGTTGCTGGGGTTCGCGAGAATGGTGTTTCTTCCTTTTCTTTCCTTGCTTCCTCTCCTTTCCTTGCTTCCTCTCCTTTCCTTTTCTATTATTTTCTTTTCTTTTCATCTCTTTTCCACTTTTCATTTTCTTGTTTTCAAAATGACTTGAGTCTGTCGTGCGTAAGCGTAGTGATAGGTACTAGGTTAAGTATATGAGTAATAGTCTGTTTTTGGGTGGCACGCGGTGTAGTCGGTTTTCAGATGCGATTATTGATACTTATGTCCCAGTATGGGGCGTGGTACGCACGTTGGTTGACTCCCGATTTCACGTTTTTGTATTCTTTGGTGGATGCATGAGTTTCTTCAGCTATGATATATGTTCCTTTGTTAACGCAACGGGTCGTACGTTTACGTACCCGAACGGTACTCGTGCCATATAAGGCCTTCAGCTGAGGCGAACCTGATTATCAGACATGTGCGCGTCGTGCCTCTATCTCTACGCGTGACGTCGTATGTAGAGGTTGACAATACTGCATTAAGCGTTGAAAGGGTTCACGTTTAGAGTGTAGGTACGGTGCAGGAGTAGCTGTGGTAGTAGTGGCCTTTATATAGTATTTATCAGCGCCGGCACCGGCAGCATCGCGGCAAGCCGGCACAACCCCTCACACTGCCACATATTTCTGTTTCCATCCGTGACAATCGACGTTTGACAAAATATATACTATACCTGGCAGCCGGCACTACCTGAGCAGCGCCGTATCAGACACCGGTAGGGGGCGTAGCCCGCCTCTCCAGTACCAGTACCGGTATTTCTCCAATTGGTGCCCGTGGCTACGGTAACGGGCTAACGATTTAGGCCTCTGTTGCAATGGCTCCGGGTCTTTCGCGTGAGTGATCCCCCCCGTATATTTTGTTGTCGTGAGAGTTAGGTTTGGTGCCGATCCAGGCTGCGGTGTAGGGGGGGTCACGTTTGGAGCCATGGTTGGCACTGACTCGGCGTGACTCGCGAGAAAGACGCCCTTGTTTCTTTGCAGTCTTGAGCCGTCGTGTGGCTACAATTCGTGATAAGTATTCTCCTTGGAACAGTGAGCTAAGCTGCGCCCCAGAAGTATCCCAAAGTATTTCGTATGCAAGTTACAGAGTCGCTCGTGCGTGGGGTGACAAACCATGTAGTGATAGTTAGAATGTGGGCGATCCCCCTACCGTAGCCTTGAGGGGGCGGTGTTAGTTGGCTGCTGTTAGTTTGTGATTTTAGTGAATCCGCAAAGCAATACTCTCCCACGCTGCGCTAAACAAACAGCCTCATTTTGGTATATCTCTGAGGTACAGCAAGAGACGCAAAGCTGGGATGTGAAAAGCTGGGGTATATCATGCGATCATCATACGATCAACATATGATCGTCATAACATACCCCCTACCAAACCCTTGGGCAAGTCGCTCTCGCACATGTCGCTCTCGCACATGTCATTCTTGCATGTGTCACTCTCACACAAGCCACTCCCGCACATATCACCCTCGCACATGTCACGCTGTGCCTCACAGATAAGTTGACGTCTGGCATTTTTGTTAGCGCAGCGTAGGTTACCATTTCTAAAGTTACGGTTGCGTATCTTAACGTCCATACAACACAAAAGCATAAGCTCTCAAAGGAAAAGGTGGAGAGTCACCCCGAGTCACTGCAACCTTCCCTCGCTCCGCCCCAAACCAAATCCCGACGCCCCAGCGATGATGGCTTCATTCATAACGCAAACTAAAACGGAACCAGCCAGTCCGGATGACAAGGGCGACCGAAACGGTATGAATCCTGCGGCACAAATCACACGAAACTACGAGCACCGCGTCGATGGGGGGTGACGTGATTTCTATTGCTAATCGCCTACACTACGACCCATCGTAACGCAGAGGTACTGTATGGCACGAGGGCACCGCAAAGCTGCCTATTGGACATGTTCTTGATTGTTCACACCACCTGGCACTAGACGACACTCTACGGTGGATGGCGTGGACACACCGCCTGTAACTAGACAACATTATACGGTGGATAGCGTGGATAACGTGACGAACAAGGGTACGGCAGGTGACGGAGACAACTTTGCACAGCCCAGGTTAAGCCATTCGCGGGAATGAACCCGCACCTCGCAAAAAAGGGAACCCCAAAACTCTTTAGTTGGCGCAGCGTAGTGAACAAAATTATTTACGTTGCTATCGGCGGTGCATATCGCCAGATCGAACGAAATTCAAATTTACGGAGAACTAGGGTAGCCATCGCCAGCGCGAGCCAGAACACCGACCCTCCTGCTCTAGCCTGGGGTCCCTGCACATATACTATCACTTACACAAGATTCACTTACACCATCATACAATCTTACAATCATATAACCCCTTACGAGTCGCATTCTCTGGGCCGGATGCATGACAGTTGCCATCGTAGGCCGATGTGTCCCCCCTCCCCCCCAGCCATTCGTAAACAATGTTTGTCATTTTTGCAGACCCCCTTGAGTCGCCCCCCAACTTCCCTTTCGCTGATGATCGACACGCGTTTCGGCCCCTAACTCCACGATGTCCGCTGCTTCATTGAAAACCTCGGCGCCGTGTTGCTCGTCTCAGGGTACGGACGCGGCGTCCTCTTCAACTTGCTTGCCCTTGCATTCGAGCGTAGCTCTTGCTGGCAGCAGTGTGGTGTGGTACAGGTGAATCGAGACCAAGGCTTCGGTATTGTAGTATCATACTTCCATCTTCACTACTTCGTATTTTTTTTTAGCTATCATATCATATCATATCACATCATATCATACCATATCACATAATATCATATCATTTAATTCCATTTCATTTCATATCATATCATATCATATCATATCATATCTTATCTTATCATATCATATCATATCGTAGCATATCATATCATATCATATCATAGCATATCGTATCATATCATACCATATCAAATCATATCATATCATACGCGCGCACGACTGACGCTGTACCTCCCTGAAGAAAACAACTGAGGGGTTTGCTTTGCCCAGGGTAGCAAACGTTTCCCTCGGGCATCACCCCCAAGAGGTAAAACACAACAAGAGCTTAACACTGCAATGGAACGGGATGGTCCATCGAACGATCAAACTCGAGCCACTGTAAAACGTGTGCGATCCGGCCAGTAGGTGTAGTAGTAGTAGTCGTAGTAGTAGTAGTAGTAGTAGTAGTAGTAGTAGTAGTAGTAGTAGTATTAGTAGTAGTAGTAGTAGTAGTAGTAGTAGCAGTAGTAGTAGTAGTAGTAGTTGTGGTAGTAGTAGTAGTAGTAGTAGTAGTAGTAGTAGTAGTAGTAGTAGTAGTAGTAGTAGTAGTAGTAATCGTAGTAGTAGTAGTGGTAGTAGTAGTAGTGGTAGTAGTAGTAGTAGAAGTAGTAGTAGTACTAGTAGTAGTACTACTAGTAGTAGTAGTAGTAGTAGTAGTAGTAGTAGTAGTAGTAGTAGTAGTAGTAGTAGTAGTAGTTGTGGTAGTAGTAGTAGTAGTAGTAGTAGTAGTAGTAGTAGTAGCAGTAGTAGTAGTAGCAGCAGTAGGGGTTGCACTGTACTGGTAGGGCCTAACTGCTAGGGCCTTAAGTTTCCGACATTCACATACCGGTCGAGCCTCTCAAGCGTTGACCTATCGGGTACCGTGAACGTTATGCTCCTATGTCTTGTTTGAGCACCACCATCGCACATACATAATGGCCAGGTTGCGCAAACGAATGTCTTCGAACTCGTTTTTGGGGTGATGATGCCGATGTCGATGTTGATCTAGCTCGTCGTGTTAGGAGTTTGGAAAATTCTTAGAATTCCTAGAATTTGCTGCACTTCTGCCGTGGGATGACGTTAAACCAACACAACCAGACCACTCGGATTACGCATGGTAACGGGCACGTGCAGCCCATGGCGGCAATCAGCGTATGAGATACTTCATGATGAAGGCTTAGGCGTTTCATTGAACCACCCGACTGTGGTGACTATCAAGCCCATCCCGGGAACAGGGTAGAGATGAACAACGTTCGCAAGCCTACGACCACGGCCCTATAATCGCCCTTGGGGGCGTCCGCTATCAATGTTGACACCGCTCCAGCGCAGGCGCCCGCCGCTTGACGGAGCCGTCCAGCCATCCCGTCATTTGTCCCGGCGGGGGTCGTCTGACGATGCTTGCTGAGCTACGGTTGTCACTTCTTAAATTCAGATATTTTTCTGACTGAAGGTACGATACTATCAATAACGACGTTTCTGCGACAAGGCGTACGTTTTGTACTTGACGTTTCCTGTGTCTGTCGTACATTCTCATGTTTGCTCGCACCAACTATCGCACCAGTTTTTCCAACATACGTCCAACGTTGGAGCTCATACGTGGATCGCAATTTGCCGACCCCTCTGTTGCGAAGCACACGTCTCTGCTAGCCAGCTGTGTTTCAGATTATTCTATCCTGGACTACACAGCACATTGTCCTTCTCGATCGTTTCCAAGACCTTTTCAAGGCCAAGGATCGCCACACTTCCATTTCCTCCTTGTCCGAGGAATCCCGTCTGCAGCATTCAATACCTTTGACGTCAACCTGTGCGAATAGGTACATTTAGCGAACGACCCATTCAACGAGCTGGACGGTTGCTTCGCAGTCACTACCACGCCGCCGAGTTCTTCAACAAGGAGACGGTGGCTAATTATGATCCACCTTCGAGTCGTTCTACGGTAGCCCCCCCAACTTTTCAAAACCAGCTCTCAATTGTTTCTCCTGAAATACGGTGTCCCTCGACCCCCCGACGTCATCGATCGAAAGACCTTTGCACACAAGAAAATGTGTGGATAGTATGTTTTCGATAGTATCCTTTCTTGTGTCGAGCAGCCATGAAACGTTGGTTAAACAAAATCGCTGGTTTTTGGGGGGGCTATCGTAGAATCAGTCCTTCGAAAGTAACGCAAACGCACCCGTCGTCGATACACGTGTCGCGCCGCGGCGTATCTGCCGGCGGCGTCATGCCAATGTCGGTGCCCACGTTATCTAGCACGAGGCTTTTGTAGGGGTTCCCCTCTTTGACTCCTGGCGCACCGTTGCGATCAGCATCCGCAACCGAATTGCGTGTGAGAAGTAGTAGTTCGTCGGTAGCCCCCCCAATATTTATTTAACCTAATCACGACGCCATTGTTCGGTAATCCTATGCAACAAGATAATCAAGAAAATTCATAGATATATCTTCGTCATATCCTCCCTTCTCGTGTAGAGCAGCCATAAAACGTTCGTTAAAATATATCGTCGGTTTGCGAAGGCTGGGGCTATCGTAGAACCAATCGCAAAACCTCGTTTGAGAAAATAAATCATCGTGCCTCGTGCCATCAGTGCGACGGTGGGGGGGCGACAAGATGCGGGCGTGAAAAGGTTTGGAGTGATGCCATCGATCGCTGCTACATTAGATCCTGTGAAGCGGCCAGGCGTCTGTTCGGCGGTAGGTATTTCCCGGTCTTTGGCCTGTCGCCCCCGGTGGTATGCGTTCTTGATGCCACCCGGACGGCGTAGATGTAGACTGTTGTTCGCTGAGGGACACGTTGTACGATTACGTTTTTTTTTCGTTCGAAACTTGTTTTGGTAGAGGGCCATCTTCCACCCAGTAGCGTTTTTCTTCTTTTGCTTTTGATTAATCCCTTATATTATCCTCGCGCCCCCTCCCAGTAGTAGCTCAGATGCGGGGGTGCCATAGCGGACACACCCACTGCGGTACGCGCATTCAATTCTATCATTGGCTCCAATTCAATAAAATACTGGCTTCGGTGCCAATTCATCTCCTTCCCCACCACCCCAACCATCATCGCTTGGACCTAGCACCACGCGTACACAGCAAGCTTCAATACGTTTAAGCGACCTTCAAATGTTAGAAACCTCCTCCCCCCCCGCTGAAACCACCCCTCCGCTCTCACCCCTTACCCCTCACCGCTCACGCGACTAGTCTACACCAAGATATACATACCGTATTAGTAATAGTGTTATGATTTTTATTAGTCCCAATACTAGTAGTAAAAGTAGTGAAACAAGTAGAAAAAGTAGCAATAGTAGTAATAGTAGTAATAATAACAAAGTGATGCGTTCCTTCCACAACAAGCTCATGCGCTCCCCGTCACTAACGGGTTTGCTAGTTTCCGTGCGATGATTGATTAGCATCACCCTGTCGACCCTGGTACCAGCTTGTTCTAAGGGGAATCGCCGGGAGATATCCTCAACGAAGACACACAACCAGAAATGAGCGCGCTCCGGGTATCACACACAACTTTAAAAGACGAGCCTCGACAAAACCCTCGATATCACAGCTGGGGGAAGTGTTTTTTTAATTTTGAAAATATTATTAGGCGAGAAGTGATACAGGTAGCTTATCGCTGGTGGTAGGCACGGTCGCTGGTATGAATAGACTGGCAGTAGGGAAAACTGTCCCTCGCGCTGAAAATAGTTTTGCTGTTTTTCGCCGTCGTTCTCAATTGGGTTAATAGCCTTTCGTTGTTGTTATTGTAGTTGTGATTGCGTGGGTGGGGCGTGAAAAGGTAACCAAGCGCGCTCGACAGGCAAGCATGATTGAGCATTGACTTGTTGCTCTCAACGTTTGGTGAGTCCTGTGTGGGATCTGACCCCTCGTGAGAAAGAAGAATCAACATGTTTGATTCCAAAAATAAAAGCAGGTTCGGCCCGTCCGAATCACGCTTGCTTGATCGCGCGTCCGAAATGACCCTAGACAAAGCTGACATCAGAACAAATGTTTTCCCTGTTTCAACACCCCCTTCGGGAAACACAAGTGCGGCCATTTGAACAACAACAGCAACAACGACAACAACAACAACAACAACAACAACCTCAACAACAACATCAACAACAACAATCAGGAGTCAGTCTACGGTGTGCCAAGTCCATGCCGGTGCATTCGTCTCAATACTCACGCCTGGAGAAACCAACTATTCCGATTTCCACCAAAGGAAGACTACCACGTATATACCACACGTAGTATCTATCACTACGCATATGCACGACAGGCGTAGGTCAATTGGAAAAAAGAAACATTGAAAGAAAAGAAGATAAAGGGAAGGAAAGGAACGAATATAAAAAAAAACGAAACGAAACGAAGAAGGTAAGAAAAGAGAAGAAAAAGGCAAGACAAGCAAGAAAAGACAAGACAAGAAGAGGAAGCAAGGCAATGAAAAAAAGAAGAAGAGCAAAAAGAAAAAAGAAAAAGAAAAAAGAAAAATGTCATACTAGCAGACCCTAGGAACTGACTAAGACGGCATTGGGCTCATAGAGGGTATCAAGTGCATCATCAAATGGCACTGGGGAGAGAACGCAACATGTCGAAGAGGTAATAAGATCTCCACACGCCAGAGCATTGAGCCTATTTTACCGTTACCGTTGCCCGTTCTTCTTAATCTCCCTCTGCCTCTCTTTCTCTTCTCTTCTGCTTCTGACTTTCCAGTACAGGTTTGAGGGCTTGACGTATCGAACACGGTATTCGTTTCGAACAACTACGTTTGGCACGACTGGTAAATCATTAAAACGGCAACCAAAATCAGTAGGTAATATGTTTTAAATTTTGGAGGGTCTTTTGTCGGGCCTATGTAATGAACCAGCACCATAAGAGAACCATAGAGAGCACTACCAGCATCGGGAAGTCTGTAGTATTGATAGTCTAACCACCGGTGTGCTTTGCGCGTTGATGACTTGAAATTGCAAGAGCTGTCCTGCAATATGACAATCTGTCTTTCTCTGTGTCTGGTGTGCTGGCTAGTATTTGCTCCGCTATTCGTATTCAACATGTTTTGCCTTTCATGGCAACTTTTCTTCCTATCCCATAGTATATAGTATAGTCTAGTGCTGTTTGTTAATCCCTACGAAGCGTAGAGGGCTTACCCGTTGAGCTGACAATGGTGGGGTAGTGGAGTCACCGGTATGAAGACAAGTACAAGACGTACAAATAAAAATTAAGTTGCTCCTAGCCAAGGCGCAGCGTGGAGTGCGCTCGCCAGGAAGAAAGGCGGATAAATAGGCGGAGTATTTCCATCATTCTGATATCCCGCTATCATGTAGCCAGCTAATCACTGGAACCCCCTACAATACTCAACCGTCATCATATCCGCATCATATCCAAGCATACAATCAACAGCCTCCCTGCTTCGTAAATGATACGGTATGATGCTATCTTGTCATATCATCAGGGTAAAACGATTCAATGAAAATTACGATCAATCAATATCCTCCCAGTACCTCCGTGACAAGAAAGAAAGATTGCAACACCATAGCCCTTAAAAAGCACTCCATAAATCTAGAGATGCAATTCCGGGACAGTATTCAACATCAATCTTCACGAACCTAAGATCTAGGTCGTAAAATCCTAAGTCCAAATACAAAAACTCAAATCCGAAATTCATAGACCGAAAACTCAAATCCGAAAACTCAAACATCGGCCTTATAATCAGCATTCAGCCTTGCCTTAAAAAACGGCTGTCGTCAGCTCCATAGAACAGGGGTGCCAACAAGTGCGATTGGACAGCAGTCTCAAAACTCACTTTCGAATGAGACAAACGCCTCACGGCTGGGTACATACTAAAAATCCATTAAAATTCCAAACGCTCAAATCTCGAGAAAGATAATCCCATACTAGACAACGCAATCGTGAAAACAGTAATGTTTCAAAAACAAAGAAATCGTTACTTGCCTCCATAACTACCATGCACTCTATAAAAGTACGAAAATCCAGCTAATATATGCAAAATAATCCGTCAAGAAACAATTCAAATCAGCTTGCAAAAAAGTTAGTTGCCCTCGGGTTCAGACGTATGGAACTCGTCCAGTTTGAGACCTTTTTCCTACTTAACGAGCCATAATCCTCTCAAGTGGTCAAGCGAATCCTTCCCCGCACAAACGTTAACAGGTGGGCGTGACCCCTCCTTGCAGGATGTAAACTAAACGGTTTGGCTCAGCTGGGTCTCATTATGGGGCTAGTTGAGAAACCATAGACTGATTACGCAGGGATGACCCCCGGTAGATTACCATGAAACCGTTGCCGTCCCCGAACCCCAAAAACAATATAAACTGAACGATTTGGCTCAGCTGAGTCTCAATACGGGGCTAGTTGAGAAAACCATAGACTGATTACGCGGGGATGACCCCGGGTAGTTACCAAAAATCGTCACCGTCCCCAAATCCCCCCAAAAGTATAAACTGAACGATTTGGCTCAGCTGGGTCTTTATTAAACAGTAGAAAAAAACGAACCTAGCGTACTAAATCATGACATATTCCACCGTTCTCCCAAAGTCAAATGTTCATCACGAGATCCCGGTGAAAACGAAAAACTGGACCGGCAAGTGCCTTCGTCAGGAAGTCTGCGTGTTGCTGCTCAGACTCTACGGCGACAATGTCAAACTCTCCCCTGAATACAAGCTCACGGAGGAAGTGGTGCCTAATGTCGATGTGTTTCGAGTTCGACGCGCACACAGGGTTATGAGCCAGGTGCCTTGCCCCCTTGTTGTCCTCAAAAACCGTGATGCATGCCGAACCAAGGCCAGGCAAAATAAAACTCCACACGTACCGCAAGAAAATCACCTCCTTGATGGTGTCTGCTAGTGCTACGTTCTCAGCTTCTGTGGTCGAAAGCGTCACGCACTTTTGAGTCCTCGAAAACCAGCACACGCATGCTCCTGCGCACATGACAGCCCCACCGGAAACCGACCTCCTATCAGTGGCATTGCTGGCGTAGTCTGCATCCGCATACGCAACCAGCTCCAGTCCCTTACCTCTCTGAAAAGTAATGCCAAAATCACTCGTGAAAAAAACATACTCTATAATGCCAACCGCTGTCTTCCAGTGCATCGCCCTGCGCGAGTTGGTGTACCTGGCTACCGCTCTCACTGCGTTCGCGATATCCGGACGTGTCTGATTGGCAAGCCACATCAAGCACCCTACCAGTTCACGGAAAGGCCAGTCACCCTCAGGTTCAGTCGCATCGAACTCTTCGAGTTTAAGGCCCTTTTTTAACGGGTTTCTTCTGCCCGAGTTAACGCCGAACTTCAAAGCTGTGTTTTCAGCGAAAGCTTGCTGCGAGATCGTTAAAGTGCCAGCATCCCAATCTCTAGAATACCGCCAGCCAGCATACCACCTTAGCTCGCCAAGGTTGTTATTCGGCACTAGGCGGTTCAAGTTTTCGCAGAAATGATCGCATCTAGCCTTCCGTCCCACTGCGAAGATATCGTCCACATGAACTACTGTTACTATGGAGTCAGTTCCACACTCGACCAAGCGCAAGACACACGCGTGTGCTAGACTCTGCTCAAAACCAAGACTCTTCATGTGCGATAGCAAGTGGTTGTGCCACGATCTCGACGCTGGTTTCAAGCAGTAGAGACTGCGGTTCAAGCGTACTACCTTACCAGACATCTCACCATAACCCCGGGGTAGCCGCATAAAAACATCTTCGTCTAGGTTTGCCTGAAGAAAAGCCTGCTCTGCATCGAAATGACAAAGATCCAAATCTAACTCGCAAGCAATGGCACCCAACAAGCGTATGCAGGACGCCGTAGGCGTCGGGGCAAATGTCTCAAAGAAGTCGATACCTTCACGCTGCCCGCAACCCCTCGCTACCAACCTCACCTTAGCCCTGGTCGCAAATCCAATCTCATTCGATTTCCAACCGTACACCCACTTCGCCGAAAGAACATTCAGGCCGTTTGGTTGCTAGATCGCGCCGAAAGTACCCGCGTTCTCCAGGCCATCATATTTTTTCTCCATGGCCTGAATCCAGAGATCAGAATATTCGTCGGTGAGCGCTTCCGAGTACGAGTTCGTCGTCAAGAATTCACTCACCGGGCGCGAGGGTAGAGGAGGGTTTTTGTGAGGTGGGGCTTGGTGGTACAGTACATGACCAATACCCTCCCGCGCAGCCATCAAAGGCAACAGTCCATGTTGCATACCCCGCTGATTGCGCGCGGTTTGCCCCCTGGTGCGTCTCAGTTGAGCTACGCCGTTATTTACAGTCTGCGATCTGTCAATTTCTGCCTGCTTGCGAGCATTCTGCGCCCGCGTGCGCCCCAGGTGTTGTGGCTCGCCACCATCACCAGCTCCTGAGAACTGGTGTGACAGCGGCAACGACTGTGACTGAGGCGGCTGTGCCAGGCCTGGTGACGCCCTTGAGGTCACCAGCGACGGCTGTCCCGGCCCCGGCGACGCCCTTGACGGCACCACCGGTGACGGCTGTGTCGCCCCCGGTGACGCCTTTGACGTCCACACCGGTGACGGCTGAACCAACGCCTGTGACGCCCTCGACGGCACTGGTGTCGGCTGTGACGGCACCGGTGACGCCCTTGACGGCACCGGTGACGGATGCGACGGCACCGTTGACGCCCTTGACGGTACCGGTGACGGCTGTGACGGCACCGGTGACGTCCTTGACGTGACCGGTGACGGTTGTGCCAGCCCCGGTGACGTCCTTGACAGCACCGGTGCCAGCTCATGCCATACCTTCCCGTCTTCCGGGGGCATCTGCGCCTCTGACAAACTCGTCCCAGATGACGGGGTGTCCTTGGCCCATGCCGGAGAAAGCAACCCAGCAAAGGCTTCCCGCGGATGCTCCCAAGTAACATCACGGGTGTACGACCGGCGGCCGGACACAAGTAACACCTTGCAACAGTCCCTCGGGTGGTTGCTGCCGCCGTTCAAGAAAAAACAAACCTGTGCCTTCGGCTCAGATTTCAGCGTCCGCTTCACATGATAAAAGCCTGGCTTTAGAAAGGGGAGCAGTCGCGGGAACGGTGCCCTACGATACAACTTTTGGTAAGTCGACAACATGCCCGGCCTGTCGCTCACCCTCGCCGACACGTTCATGGCATCACTCGCGTGCACGCACGCTTCCGCCCATAGAGGCCCTGTCGGCGGCAGAGGCACGCCGCCGAACAGGCGGGGAGCCTCCAGGCAGGACGCCATCGCGGCCTCCAAGACTAGGGCAATCCTGCGCTCGACCACGCCGTCGTACTTTGGAGAGTCTACGAGCGTGTATTCTCGGCGGATACGGTGGTGGTCTAGCAGCGTCACGAACTCACCCTTAGTGAATTCAGTACCGTTGTCTGAGCGAAGGCACCTCACAATGGATGGGGTGCCCTGTGCCCAATTGTCAGCCAGAAAACCAGCAAAAACAGCGGGCACGTCGGACTTCTCCTTGAGGAAGTAAGTCCATCCAAACCGAGAAAAATCGTCCACAATCATCATTAGGTAGTGGTAACCACCAGATGACGCGGGGCGTTTTCCGGACAGGTCTACAAACAGACGCTCAAGAGGTTTGGTCGAGCGACTGTTGGTGGATCTCGGAACTGGCATCCTCCCACCCTTGGCTTCGGAACACCCAGCACAAGGGACCAACTCTCCTACCACTTCTACACCTTGTTGGCGTGCCGTCTCGCGTAGGGTTTCAGCATGTGAGTGGGCTAGCGCAACGTGCAGGTGGTTAATATCGATCCGTTGCTGCTTGCCAGGGACCAATACTGCGTTAGCCATGGGGGGGTCGGTGATCCTAGTTGCGGAGCAGTATGAGCCAGCCTCTCTGCGTACGAACGAAACACTCCCCCCAAGCATGTGAACCCCCTCGGTGTCCATGGTCACACGGCACTTTGACATCACAGCGTGTGATGAGAACAAGTTAAACTGGACTCCAGGCACGTATGCCACGTTCGTCAGCCGTACATGCGTGTCACCACCCTTGCAGTGCATCAACAGAGACAGCTTGCCGAAGCACTCGACGCCCATCATCGTCATGTCACCTATCACTAACCTCTCCTTACCTACCGGAGGGGGCTTACAGTCAAACATCCCAGTGGGGTCCCCCGTCACGTGATACAAAGCACCAGAGTCGGCAACCCACTCATCTCTACCGCTACCCCCAGAAATGTTACGAGGCGTCTCTTTCATTTCGGAGGGGTATTGGATTGGTTGAGAAATCTGCGCGGTGAGAACGTGTGGGTCGTCAGACGTGCTTCTGCTATGTGTGGACTCCGCTGCCCCTTGAGAGTCACACGGGGAGTGGACGGTCGAGGGGGCGTACGGTGCTGCTGCTGCGGCAACGTGCTGCGGAGCATAGCTAGTCGGAGCGTAGTCACCAGCTCCGTAGGGCTCATGGTATGCTCCGGCCTGCCAATTTCCGTCGTATGACGCTGGTGGGGGCTAAACTATGCAACGTGCGCGCCTAAATAACCTGAGCTGGGTGGGTAATTTTGCGCGACGTGTGCGTGTGCGTGCGCAGTGCATTGAGCGGCATAATGCCCCGGTTGCTGGCACTTGAAGCATAGCCGGGGAGCTATCGGGGTACCTGTACGTGGCGGTCGCGATCCTGCCGGTGGCGGGGGTCTCGGTGGTAGTGCACCAGGCGGAGGTTGAACTGGTACATAGCCCATCCGAGGTACATTACCAGCGTTCCCAAAAGGGGCCAACCTCGAGTCATCCCAACGCCACTGCCCATATCCCGGATCTAAACGGTACGGTGGGCCCACTACACCGCCATCACCACTTTGGTGGTGGTGGCGGTGCTGCTGCTGGTGAGGCGGCTGCGGCTGCTGTTGCTGCTGCTGCTGCTGCTGCTGCTGCTGCTGCTGTTGCGACTGCTGCTGTTTCTGTCTGTGTTTCTGTTTTTCTTTCGAGTTCCTCCCAATCCCATTGCCCCCTGCACCGGCTGGTTGTGCATCGCCGGCGTAGATGGCATGTGGGTCATCTCCCTTCGACTGACCCTTACCCCTTTCAACATTCTGCTTGAGCGACATGTACGCGTTTCTTACTACCTCTTCAATGTTTGAACGAGTCAGGCCAGGGCTATACAACGAGATTTTCTTTTCCACTTCATAAGACGCTGAGAGGTTCTGGACAATATGTACATTAACGTCATCATCATCCTTTGTTAACCCTAGCATTGCAAGCTTTTGCAATGTCTTGTCTATGCGGCTCAAGTATTCTACAGGGTCTTCACCCTCTGCCATTGAGATGGAGTCGAACTCCTGTGCTACCCTTCGTTTTTTCATGATTGTCTTTGGAGCATAAAAATCGGTCATGACTTTCCACCCTCCGCTAGGCGACTTGATCTCTAGCATCCTGGTTAAACACGAGGGGTCAGAGTCCAAAGCTTCCAGCAAAAACTCCCAAGCAATTCTAGCATACATGATTGTCGAAGCCGGATGCCTTCACAGCGAGTCCTCCTTCGTGAGGGAGTCATCCGCTACTCTAACAAGGTTGGGTGTCTCTCCGTGGGCATCCCTGCATCCTTTTATAATAGTGAACGACGTGAATTTCTCTTTCCAGAGGGGCCACGTGTCCCTCTTGCTATTAAACTTAGGGGGACGGTTCCTACCAAAATACCCGCCCGGATGGGCCAGACCTTGCACAACAGGCGCAACCGACGGGGAAGAGGCTGGGGCTTCGCGCACCTCAGCTCCCGGTGTGGCTCCTTCCAGGAGAACCACTCTCCTCTGGAAGTCTGCCAGCTGCTCCAAAATGGCGGGTGTAATCCCGCCTCTGCTCCCTTGGGCTTCACTCGAATCGGTGTCCCCCATGGCTCCGGCTGATTTCTCCAGCTATCTCTCTTCCGCAGAAGAGCCCACGTCACTCAACACGCTTTTCGTCGAACAGGGATAGTACCGCGTACGCGATAATTATCGTGTTTGTTGATCCCTACGAAGCGTAGAGGGCTTACCTGTTGAGTTGACAATAGTGGGGTAGTGGAGTCACCGGTATGAAGACAGGTACAAGACGTAAAAATATAAACTAAGTTGCTCCTAGCCAAGGCGCAGCGTGGAGTGCGCTCGATAGAAAGAAAGGCGGATAAATAGGCGGAGTATTTCCACCATCCCGATATCCCGCTCTAATGTAGCCAGCTTATCACTGGAAACCCCTACAATAATCAACCGTCATCATATCCGCATCATATCCAAGCATACAATCAACAAGTGCTGTATACTATAGACATGCTACCCGACGCGTACCGGTCTTAAACAGGTATTCACCAATGTCGGGGGGGAAATACCCGGGTACTCGCGAGTATTTAGGGATATTTTGGGCCGGCGCCCGGGTACCCGTATATCTACAATGATATCTCCCCTCGGCTGCTCCCCGACCAGGGTGGGTCTCGTGCCTGAGGCTTCCCCAAAACGTTTCAAAGCCCCTGAGAGGTTGTGTGGCGTCGACGTTACTCGTGCGCTGAACTAGCGCTCGGGCATGGCCGGGCCGGCGGTGACAGCCAGCGACAAGGCAAAAAAGTTCCTCGCGGAATGTTTTAACGCAGCAGCCTTGCCTACGGACGCAGTGTCGCATCACCGCCGCGGAAAGCGTGGGGCGCGTATCGAACAGAGAAGAAAGGATCGAACCCACGTGAGTAAGCACCAAAGTCGGGAAGGAGATGGACGTGGCGTGTAGGGACTGCTGTCCCCTTCACGTTGGCACTTAGGCATGAACCGGGCTGGGCGAAGGGAGACGGAGAGGGTGAAATACTTTGTCTAGGAAAAACTGCGGGTGGAATGGAGGAAATCGGAGGCTCGGAAAAAGAGGAAGAGATGCAGGAGGATTCGAAGGGCTGCAAACAAAATTCGCATAGATGCAATGGCTAGGTCGATCGAGCAGGGGAACTCGTCGTGGGTACGTACAACGTTCGCACACTTGCTTTTATGTGCACGAACGGGATAGGCCACGCCGAGGTGATACTGAAGATTTGCGAGGACGCAGGCGATGATTTCATAGGATTGAAGGAGGTGAGGCGCAATGGACAAAGTGCTTTTACGGCGGCGGGGTATGTTGTGTTTCGCACAGGAGCCTACGGAGGAAAGTACGAAAAGAAGGGGAACCCCGGGGTAGGCTTAGCTGTTGGAGAGTCTATCGTGGCAGGGATGGATCAGGGCGACGTCGGGATTGAGTGCATCAGTGCTAGATTGATGAAGGTTCGCATTCAACTCAAAGGGAAACCTAACGGTGTGTCTTTGATTGTAGGCTATGCTGCCACTCTCGACAGGAGCACCAGCGAAAATGATTGCTTTTATAGCTCACTTGACGATGTGGTCATGGGGGTACCCAGTAGGGACCACCTCCTTGTCCTGATGGACGCCATTGTTCGTGCAGGCATGAGAGGGATCGGGTGGACCGACAGCCAGGTATTGGGTGCATACACGGACGTGACGAGCTGAACGACAACGGAGAGCGAATATTGACTGACGCAACTCATAACGAACTCGCCCCCCTCAACACGTACTATGCTACTCCTGCTCGTGGTATATATAACATGTTTCAGAGCCCTAACCGAGGAAATGACCAGTACAGGCTTGACTACATATTCACACGACAAGTGGATGGACGATTGGTACGTAATGTCACTGTGCGGACCCCACCCAGGGAGAACGTTGAGTCGGACCATATTGTCGTGATCACAAATATTCGCTTTTTGGGCCGCATCGCACTAAATCGTCGAAAGATAGTTTTCAAAAACCGGCGAGCTATTGATCTACCAAGATTAATGGCGGACCCGCATCTCCGGATGAATTTTCAAAACGCGATAGCGGCCACGCGTGCCTGTCCGACACCAGGTACTAATGCCGGAAGCGTTGGTGACATGGCCTTATCACTGATCGAGACGCTACTGTCAAATGCGGCCGACATAGCGCCTCCTATTCGGCGCAAACAAGTATCGAGCAGCTGGTGTGCGACCGAGGCGACGAAAGCTCAGTTGCACGCACGATGGCAGGATAGAGAAGACGCGAGTAAACGGGCTCGTTCTGCTCCAAACGATCGCGGTCTACATCAAGCCTTGAAGGCGACCTTCAAACAGCTAAACCGTACGCGGGCGGAAGCTGTTCAGAGGTTCTTCGAAGATTATGGTAGCCAACTGGAAGGGCGTATCCGAGAAGGTGACCAATTTGGATTCTACAAACACCTGAAAAGGATGGATGTGGAAGGGAAGAGGACGTTTAACGAGCAGTACATCAAAGACGAGGAAGGTCGATTGCTGCCGGAAAATACCCTCATCCGCGATCGGTGGGTAAGTGGTTTTACAAACGGCTTCACAACAAGTCGCCGACCCTTGATCCGAGCATCGTGGACGAGCTTAAGAAGTGGCCCCCGTGCAGACCACTGGACGATACCCCGTCTAGGTACGAAGTAAAGGAGGCGATCCGTGCGTTGGCGAACCGAAAGGCGGTAGGGCCCGATGGTTTCCCGGCTGAGCTCTTGAAGGTTTTGGCCGACGAAGGAGAAATCACCTTCGGAAAGGTCCACGATATCATCGTCGCTGTGTGGAGGGGAGGTAGCGTACCTCAACAATGGAAAGATGCAACGATTAAGGTGCTTCACAAGAAGAAGGATCGAACTGAGTCTGACAATTATCGTGGCATCTCCCTCGTGGCTCACGCCGGCAACGTACTCCTAAAAATCATCGCAGGTCGCATGAGTGACTGTTTCGAACGCGAGAACATTCTGCCGGAGGAACAGTGTGGGTTCAGACCCCAACGCTCGACGGTTGACATGATGTTCGTATTACGACGACTGCAGGAACTGGCGCGGAAGAAGGACACTCTCTTGTACTTGTGCTTTATCGACCTCACCGAAGCATACGACGCCGTCGACTGAACCCTTCTGTGGGATGTACTCGCTCGTTTTGGCGTGCCACCGAGAATGCTCGCCGTCATCCGCCAACTCCACGACGGCATGCAAGCATGCGTGCAGCTGGATGATGGAGAGTGGTCGGATAAGTTCGACGTGGGGCAAGGTCTCAGGCAAGGATGCGTGCTCGCGTCAATGCTGTTCAACATGGTTTTCACGGCGGTACTGCGTGTGGCCGAGAAACGCTTCCTCGCTGATGCAACCACCACGGACAGCATGGTGCAGCTCCAACAAGTAGAGGAAGGCGAGAAGAAGGGCACTTCACGCACAGGCAAAGTCGACGGGCGTAAGGGGAAGGAGGGTCATGAGGTGCAGGGATTGTGGGGTATGCTGTACACGGACGATGCGGGCATCGTATCGCGATCATCAGAAGAGCTGGAGAGGATGGTGACGGTAATCGTGACTGAGTGCTCGTCGTTCGGGCTTACGGTATCCGAGGCAAAAGCGGAGACAATGTACCTGGAAACCAAAGGCGGGGGGGAGGTATCCTTCACAATAAATACGACTTACCCCGGGATATACATGATAAACTAATGTATTATTTCCAAAACCGTCACATTTATCCCCGTCAAAAAAATGTATAGTTTCCAGGCACATTTTGAGCTGCCCCACACGCCCCACCCCCGCCGCCCGCCACAACCCCCCCCGCCCCCAATAATATACTGGTGCCAAAACCGTCAGATTTATCCCCTCGAAAGGATTTATATCTTACATGCACAAATTGCCCCCCCCTTTCCCCCCCCCCCCCCCCCCCCCTCCAAACCCGCTCGCTTTTGATCAAAACCAGGCCCCCACGTCCTTCAAAACTTCGCCCCACCCCCCTCACCGGTTATTCGACTTACCAGATTCACTTGATAAAAGGATACATTTCCCTTCACAGCTGTCAGATTTTGTCCCCCTCAGAAACGGGTTTTATAGAGTCCGCGCACAGACTGACTAAAATCATCCTGTTGACCCTGATAGCTACACTGTAGTTGTAAGGGGAGTCGCCGACCTATATTCTTAATGAGGACACACAACTCGTAATGCGCGCGATCGGAGTATCACACACAGCTTGCCAAGATGAGTTTCGACGAAATCTTCGATCTCACAGCTGGAGTGTAGTTTCATTTTTTATAATAAATGCAGCCGGCCAGGTATACAAACAAACAATCGAGTTTGTGTACTTGGGCGGGGCTATCACCGCAGACAGAGACCTTAGTATTGACATAACGCTGCATCTTCAGAGGGCCTGGACGTGCTTCAGCGATGCAAGATACAAATCTATGATCGCCCGGGTGTGCGCTTACGGTTGAAGGTGCGGTTGCTGAACGCTGAGGTGGTCGAGACACTTCTTTATGGTTGCATGATGTGGAGCCCGAAGAAGCCTGACTATGACAGGCTACGACAGGTTCACCACTCCATGCTCCTCCGATGCCTTGGATGGCGGAAACGGAAGCGCGACGACTACACCCTATCGTACGCTGACGCGCTTGCCAAGACAGCTTTTGAGAGCATAGATGCGAAAGTCCGCAAACGAAGGATATCATTTGCGGGATTCGTAGCACGTATGGGGCAGGAGCGTCTTCCACAGAGGGTGATGTTTGGGGAGCTTGTTGGGGGTAAGGGCTACCCAGGGGTGCAACAGCAAGACTGGATGGCTCATTTAAGAGAGGATTTGTCGGTTTTCGGAATGATTTTTCAAGGGTGGCGAAAGGCTGCCCAGAAGACTGGCAAATGGTTTCGACGAGTAGCTAGGAGGGAGATGAGCTGTTCATGCGGAATTGTCATTAAACGGATAGGTGCAAAGCCGCAGAGCGACGCGCAAAGGCTGCGGCAGCGCCATCCACCGTAGGCATCTCTAAGCAGCCGGGGGGAGGAGGAAGGGGGGGGGAGGGGGCAGGGGGGACGGGGGGAAGGGTGGGGGGGGGGGAGGGGGGGACGTCATGCCCAAAGACTGAAGTCTGGGCTTGGCCATGATCGTCTTGAAAGTTGCCCAATGGCCGTGACAACATAGCGTAAGAGGGCACTAACTTCATCGCCATGTTGCGTTCTCTCTCCCCAATGCCATTTGATGATGCACTTGATACGTCAATCTATGAGACCTCAACGCTATCTTTAGTCAGTTTCTAGGGTCTGCTAGTAGGACGTTTTTTCCTCTTTTCCTTTCCTTGCTTCCTCTTCTTGTCTTGCCGTTTCTCGCTTTTATTATATTTTCTTTTCTTTCTTTTTCCTTTTTTGTTTTCTTTTTTCGCTTTCTTCTCCTTTTTTTCCTTTCCTTTCTCTTCTCATTTGTTCTTTGTTCCTTTTTTCTAATTGACTGGCGTCTGTCGTGCGTATGCGTAGTGGTAGATACTACGTGTAATATATATTCGTGGCAGTCTTCCTTGGGTGGCAAGCGGTATATAGTCGAATTTTCCAGGCACGAGTAGTGAGACGTATGCACCAGGCAAACACCTGGCATATCGTAGACTGACACCCGATTTCAATTTTATATGTTTCTGGTGGAGGCATGAATTGCGTCAGCTGTGATATGTGCGTGTACCACCTTGGGTTGTGTGTGTTTTCCCTGGGGTATTCCTCAGCTCCAGAGTGACTGGAGCCTGTCCTGTGACCACGGACTTGATTATGCGAGTTAATGTGAGAACAACAACAACAACACATCACCCGGGCAATCGGCTGACAGACGGGTACCCACGACTTTATTTCTCATCGAGGCCTGCCCTAAGTTGCCACGAACAAAACTACTAAGAAAAAGCTCTTAAGAGAGTTGTCGTAACGCAAAGGGTGCAGAATTCATCATACATATCAACCCTGCCACAAGTACTGATTTCCACACACCCGTGAAAGACGGACTGCGCCATTCCAAAGCATCGTAGGTATGCACGTATGTGTTTGTCTGTTCGAAGCACAGCCGGGTGAGGCGAGAAGCTTGAGAGAGCATTTGCACTTGGAAAATGGTTTCCTGGGCCATATCGTTGTACCAAGTAGTGCCCAGGGCACACGATTTAGGAGATGAGAAGTGGACATTATGCCCGGGACTTCAAGCGTCATCTGATGAGTACCCAGGGCCCAAATTATCTACTAGACGAGTATGAAGTGCTGAGTTCTCGTACAGGCCACAGCAAGGCGTGAGGCATGAGACAACATGTTCATCTTGAGAAGGATTTTCTTGATAATTACTAACCCTTAACCCATCGGTGCGTGATTCTGAGGGGATAACGAGTTGCCATGCCACCCGAACGTATTATAACAAGTACCTGGGTACCCTTTTCAACTATGTGTACCGGGTACCCGGGGTACTGGGGACCGGGGGGTAGTACTGTGCGAGAATGAGGTGCTTCTCGTACCCGTGACGGGTATTAGAAAGCCGGATAATACTCGCGAGTTACCAGGTTGATTGGTAAAAGGGTATCACCTCTAGTTTACTGTCTTCATGCCCATTTTTTATGACCGGAACCGTCTCCGTCTCGAAGTTTGGGACCACGCGTCTTGCTTTTAGCTTGTATAAATATTCAGCACGGAGTGTTCTGGATGCCCCAGCGCTGATGATGTTGAAAAATATTTTTTTTGGGTGAAGAACCCACGAACACGTCCGGCCCGATGCTTTTCGGGGTCATCCTAACCAACACGAACACAATTAGGCCTACTCCTCAAATGGGAGACGATACCATAAACCATCTTGAAACAGGATTCCTCCGTGACTATGGCGCTGAAACCCACACAGTCACTGGAGATTTTGCTTTAGGGTGTCGCAGCAGCTAAAACCGGGCCTTCCGCACGCATCACCCGCCGGCGCCACCCATTCCTCGCCTCACATCGCTGGAGTTCATGTTACAAAAATACCCGATGTTGTGTGTGCTCCACCCCGCTGTGAACGTGCTTGTTCCCAAATATGAGGCCGGGTGGTGCTGTGTAGATTGATTCATCGCTCGAGACGTGCCATCGTGCCCCATTTTTGTACGCTTTTGTTTTCTTAAGCTGAACGGGAGCCGATATTTAGTAGACCCCCGTTCCGTCTGAAAGCAATCGTCGTACAGAAATGTGCCAGGCTAACCCTAGAACGTTTGCGGGCCCTCTGTTTTGTACTCCCGCCTCTCACCTCTGTAGACTACATGTTTAAAGTCCAAACCAATGGATTATCGCCATCCTATGTCTGCAGCAATGGCAGCCACGCTGCTGTCGTTCGCCAGACAGGTCCAATGCATAGACTATATGGAGGAGACAAAGACGCTGACCGCACTTGATCATCGTGGGATATCCACGAATCCGTCTCGCTCTAAGGTCTAGTACTGCTGTCACCTCTCCACTCACGTTGCGCTTCAGATATAGATCAAATAGTTAGGAGGCGCGCGAGGTGCGCAGCGCTAAGCCTTTTTTTCTTGGTTTTCCATGAAAAACATGGCTTTTCCCATCGAATCGCATGCGGGTAGGGTGTCTCGAACTTATTTCTCTGTTTGTGTGTGTAGACTAGACTATGTGTGTATGTTAATGTAGGTGAACATTTTTTGTTGGCGCACGTTTGTCCACTGCACTAAAAGTACACGGCACCGTGGCCAGTCCCGACGCGTTCTGTGCACCCAAAAAAATGACAGCCAACTACTCTTTTTTCGAGCTGGTTCGCTTTAAGTCGTTGAGAGTTCGTCGAGGCAAGTGCGGCAACATGTGTTTTCACAAGCACCAAAGCAACTGTGTGTCGTGGTATTTCACAGGCATTGCTGGGCTACGTAGTAAGCGAGTACAGTATGGATTCCTCGGGTGTCTGGTTTTTTCCTTTGGTTATCGGAGATGCAGATCGTCCCTTCGAGATTTCGACCGAAAAAAGCGGGAGAAGTATCTATCTGTGCTGCCGACGTACGCGTACCTATTTTGGGGAGATTGATCGACGAGATGCACGCACAGCGACGCTGACCCGGACCTGGTCTCGTGTGCCGTGCTGGTGTTACCACCGCTCTACACCTTTTCTGCTGCTGCTACTGCTGTATGTTGCTGCTACTGCCGCTGCTGGTTTGCTGCTGCTGCTGCTGCTGCTGAGGGTACTTTCGCCCGGGCGGTTGCTGGTACTGTTGCTGTGCTGCTGCTGAGGTTAGTATAGTGGGCTATTTTTTACGAACGAAACAACAAAGAACAGAGAAATGTAAAAAATTATCAACTTATCAGAATTTGAAAAACAATTTGGGGTGTTCCAAGTGACCTGCTCGTTTCAGGGAGGCGTAACACAATCCCGTATCAAATAGAGCCAGCGAAACCTCGTTTAATGCGCCGAGCGTCGCCACGGAGCCCGGCCGAGATCCAGACATGCTTCAGAACGTACCCATGGCGGGCTATCTAACTCCGCGTCTGAAAGTGCGGCAAGATGCGCTCGCCGGCCGGAGGGCAGCGAGCCAAAAAAAGCGAAGATCATATTTTACATGCGAAGCATAGACTAGTCTATTATTATAAAAATCTTGGGGGGAAATTTTGGTTGAAAAAACGTTTGAAGCATTATTGTAGTCTAGTCTAGACTTATAGCTGAAGTTTATGCAAAAAAAAGAAGAAAATGAGGGGTTTACAACAATGAAAACATCAAACGGACAATCTTTACATTACCTACGATAGACTACTGCCTGCTGCATGCAGCTGTTGCATCCAAAACTGAACAATCCACAAATTAATTTGAGTAATCCAGTGTTGCATCCATAGTCATAATATGCATTTTAATATGTGTAAAAAAAAGTTTCAATCACCTTTTGTCGACTCGTACTGTACGGGAAAAGGATACAATCGACTGTAAATAAATGTGGGTTGGGATGATATGGGGATGTCTGCCACTAAAGCAATTTGCGGGATAGGAAGAACTGTGTGCGAACGTCGGAATCTGATTGGGACAACTGGGCAGACGGTGGGATGGGAAAGGCCGGGAATGGACCTTACGGCGGGACGGGAAACAGTCGGGACGCGAACAAGATGCCGTAAGTCGGGACGGTAGATGGCGGGAATAGAGACCAAGGTCGGGAAGGGGTCGGGAAGTCGCGGTCGGGAACGATATATACTCGGCGTTCCCGCTCCCGTCCCGACTCGTTCCCGAACCGACCACTTTTTCCTGACCGCGCGTACCCTTTGTGTAGTATCTGCTCTGGGAGTTTCTGTTTTTCTGCTGGGCCAGCGTTGCTGCTTCTGGCGGTTTCACGTATAGACTAAAGGGTAAAAAATGACGTTTTCAGCGCGGTCTGTCGGAAACTCGCCTGACAGCACATAGCTACCACCGGGTGGAGATAACTTTGCCCGCCGGCACGGCAGTCCCAGACACTGGCACACGATTCGTACACGGGGGATTTTGCTATACCCGGGTAGCAGTCCCCCTCAAGTCTATCTATTGAAGAAGCACACCCAATTGCAACCGATCCAACGGCGAAATTATAATGACCACCTAACGCCTAAGAACGTTTTCGGCGGGTTTTCTGTCGGTTCGTCGACCTACCACGCAAGGTGCAACAGCAGTGCGATGCCCAACCCTGTGTGGTTGGTTTCATTGTACAGTGTCTTCTAGGTCCTAGGCGTCCCTCGGTTGACTGTGCCGTGTGGGTGCTATTTTTGTATAGGACTGGCTCAACACTCTTGAGTATATGTCTTGCCGAGGACTTTTTTCCCACGTGTTTTATAGTTTTACCATGGATATTTTCAACGAAACCCACACAGAAGTATAATTAATAATGTGCGGATAGACGTTTGATGCGGGCCAATAGGAATTTATGCCGCACATTCGGGTATCGGGTGGTGCCTCCTGCACGATTGATGTCCCACAGCAGTTTCGGCCGGTTACTCAGAGTCGACTCCACTCCCTCACGAGCCAGGGCCCTAGTGACTGCTATCTCTTTTACCGACAGACAGAGAGAACGTACACACCAGGACGGCCCAATATTTTCCATCTACAGCAGGAGATAGTAGCTCCAAACTCAACAGTGCTGGTTACAGACCCAGTACCGCGAACTGTTTACAGGAACAACGTGGGACGTCTGTGTAGCAGCAACAACAGGAGGACTAGTCTAGTGTGTTATCCTCGATCGTGCTGTCGAGGTTGGATGCTCAATCCTCAAACACGCAGCAGCACACCAGTACAGCAGCAGTACTGGACGCGTAAGCAGCGTTACGCCAAGTTGTTATCCTAGCAGCAGCAGAAGCAGCAGTAGCAGCAGCTTAGTCATCGAAAACTCAAACACAAATAACGATGCTTTTTGGCGCAATGGTGTGCTTGGCGGGGGGGCTCCTGGCGTTGGGCTCTACTATCATCGCCATGAACAAGGGCCGGCCGCCGGGTCAGCGGTTATCAACGCTATCATCAGATCATGCCGAGACCAACGCCGAGGACGCCGGCGTTCGCCGCCGCCACCGCAGAAGAGGTGAGTTTAACCGTTAGCTGCTGAAAAAAACAAACCTAGCACGAATATGAAGCAGTTGGTCCCTAACGACATTGATGTAGCACTGTACTAGTACAATAGTTCTACATCGTAGGGGTCAATCCAACGACAACATTTCTGCGAGTACTTGATATATCTATGCGCTGAGTTTGGTTCTGTCGATGATCTTCAATATATCCGTATTTCTTGCGTGGTGGTGGACCGAGTCCTGAACATGGCCCACTACTGCTATGTTACATGAGCAGAAGATCGTTGAGCACCAAGTGGGAAGCACAAGTAAAGCGAAAAGGGCAGCAGCAGGTACAGTGGAGCGATGTTTAGTCGGAACAGGCACATTACCGGATGTAGAATAACTCCCGTGCAGTGCATCAGCTGATCTGTGTCTCGCAGTTTGTGACCTCAGAAATATGTGATACGTACCTAGGCTGAACAGTCACGACGGAGCTTAGGTGTGGTGGCTGATGATGGGTACAGGGCACAGAAAACTTACGTACAATTATACTCTTGTTGCCTGCCACAATAATGAGCACCGGTTTCTATAACGACGTAAGCCTAGGATATACGTAGGGTTGGTACGTCCGTCAGTACATGAACAAAATGCGTGTCCACGGATATTTTTACTAGACTGACGAAAACAATCACGATCTCAACGAAAATAATGCCGCGATTAATGGCAACTGCAACCGGCCGTGTGTATGTCGAACTTGAATCACAGAACACCGTTGTTGTACCGAGTCGTGACTTCATTGTTCATGTCTTGTTATTGGCAGTTTTTCAAAGTCGGCATGCTCGTGGCCAATAATACCACGACTCGCGATAATGTACCGTTTTTCGTCGAAATTCGTACAATTCGATATCCTTCTTTCTTTCGTGTTATTTTTCGCTTGCTTTGTAAGCAGGAGATGGCGGCAGAAACCTTACCGACAGTCGCGTTGGTGACAATGTTGAAGGTCGGCCCATCCGAAGAGGACCCTACACTTAACCTCCGCCATGTCCCTAACCCGTGCTGTAGCCCCAACCATAGCCCTGACCCCTGCCCTGACCCTAACCGTAATCCAGATAGTTTGAGGGACTGGATGGGGGGTAAAGGCAGTCAAGGGGAACTCGTAGCGTGCTTTCGTACCGGTTTTCCCACGAACTTAGTCGACAATAGAGTGAGTGGTCAGCCCCGACTAACCAGATCGATGACGGTCAAGCAGTTTTCAGCGCGGCAGGGCTGCGTCAAGGCTGAGTCGAGAACGTTAAGACTCGGTCTGGAGTTAGTGCACAACAGTTGTCCGGAAAACTCCGATAGCAGAAATGCATAGACAATATTACATGAAAGCTCAAACGGTTTTGGCTTTTAGGAACGTAAGAGTGTACCACAGGTACGCCTTGTATGTTGCACCTATTTTCGTCCTTTTTGGAGTTATTTTCCGCGATTCTTCCTTCCTCGTATGCCTGAACCGGCTCGTCTGCCATCAAAATGCATCCATCCAACATGGAAACGATATAACCGCTGAAGACCTGCAACATCGTTTTAAGGGACAACCGCTTTAAATTGCAATTTGTATGGTCCGATTTTTAATGTGGGAAACTCTAAAACTGACGTCCATAACATGGCTTTTTCTTGGCTCTTTTAATATCGCAACGGCGCGCTTGTTTCCGATCGTGTTTTCGCCGTTCACGCCTCACAGGTGCTAACCACCGTTCCAAAAAGAGCTCTGTGTCCAACCCAGACCGCGGGCGACCCAACGTCAAGAGCAGGTGGGGTTGGATGGTACTCACTGGCACATCATAGTCCGGAGTACTTGGTATGTTTGTAAATGGCAGCTCGCCGTTATCTTGCACACAAAGCAAATCTACCTGGCATTTCTCGCCCAACTAGGCGATAACTTTGTTTCAGGATCGTCCGTTTGTAGCTACCCGTTCCCAATTTTTCCCGCGGATTATGCACTAGGTCAATACTGCAGCAGATCCCGATGTATGCCGGGAGTTAACCTACACACTATACACGACACACTGCATACTGTGTATGTATACTATACACGGTTGGGGTTGCAGTTGTCGGATTACCTAATAGTCAGGTAGCTGTCCGATTGAGCTCCTCAGGTGGGGAACTATGGGTTCGTCATTGATCAAGGAGTTTAACGAGTACATATTGTTTCAGGACTAAGGCATATAGAAGCTGGGTCGTGTCGTGCGAGTGAAAGCCTTCTAAGCCATTTGTCGGGTGACATATTGAGCTCCTCATGTGAGGACTTCAGGGACTTCTCAGAATACGGTGCACCCTCTCCGCGCTACCGTGGGGTGCCTCCATGACGAGGGCCAAGCCTACTATTTTGTATGCCGACTAGTTCATATATGGCAGTTGGTTATGACGACGGACGCGAATTAAAATTGATTATTGGTGCCAAGAAAGCAGCGGTTACCCTTCCTACTCTTGCATGCCCCGATAGTTCACTCTCGCATGTCCCGCCTGACCACGTGGAGCTTCTCCCGGCAAGGAAGAATAACGATAACGAAACATTAGCTGATGGTGCTGCTGAAACCACTCAGCAAGCGTGTACAGCAGCACGGTGGTATGTACCAGCAGTGTTGGGCTCGATTGGAATGGTTGGCGGCAATCACACGTATCCACCAGCTTAACACAGTGCATCGAGCCCCATAGGCCGGAATATTGGTAACATTATAGCTTTGTGTCGTGGTCAGGGTATACTGCCGGCCTGTTTCTTCTATAATAATTTTCGCGATACCAATCTCGATCACGCGTGGCGAGCAACAGAGGGCAGATGCGTCGCTGGGTGAAATTTCGCTAAATTACATTAGCGAAGTTTGTGAGAGTTCGCCCATTCACTATCAGGAGAGCACGTTCCTGAAAGCTCGACGGCGAACTATTTGGTAAAAAAGGAATAAAAAGAGCGATTGCGAGAACCGCCGCTAACGTGAAAAGTAAGAGGTGGGGGATGAATCATTATCATCGCTTAGGAATGACATGTTAAAGTGTGGGATGTCCATCATATGTACGGAGACGTTGCTATTGAGTATCTGTTGCCCAATCTTCAAGAACCTTTTCGTGGTTGGATCTTCTAAGAGTCGTATGGATTTGTGATCCGTTCGCGAACAATGACCTGTCTATCGCATCTTCTGACCTGTATCATATCCACTGTGTTCTTGTTTCGGAAGTTTGTCAGGTCGCTGTGTGTAATAATTAATTGTCGTTTTTTTCTCGGTGATACGCTCTCAACTACCTTTTTTTTGCGCAAGTTCACACTCATTTATTTGATTTTTTTGTTCCAGAATTATCCATAAACGGCATATATCGTCCAGTATATTAGACTGGCCGAAGAATCGAATGCATACGTTAAACCGTATGGCACGATCTCGATGCAGGCAGGTAGTTCAAATACGCCAGCGGGTAGTTCGACTTTTTGAATTATCGACATGGAGATTTGCAAGCTGGGAAACGCGTCGGGCGCGATAATTGCATGGTTATCATTCATTATGAAGACCATTGGTCAGCCATTCCCCTTGATGCTCTCCGGCGTCAACATCTATTTTGCACGGAAAACATTCGCTAACATGCGGTTTGATACGCTATATGCCTCTTATCTGGCACCCCGGATGAGAGAGTGGGTGGAACCTGAAACCAACAGCAATTAATTGTGTAGTTCATAAATACTTAGTACGAAAAACAAGGTCTGGAATTCTTCCGATCAACCTACACTGAACTTGGCACGCTGTCCGCGGGACGTTGGTCACGTATTTTGTCTCACCTGTGTCCTACTTTATATCCGATCGCAGGGGTCTTGTGGACGCTGTCGATACCCGTAATGAGGTGGACTCCAAGAATTGCGAGATAGACAATGCTAGCCGCATAACGACCACACCAAATGTGAGTCACGCATGATTAAATGTTTCGGTTTTGGCATGTTTTCTTTCAGTTAGTCAGGTCTGGGCGGTAGCATTTTTGATACCTGGCGTCATCGTTTTATTTTTATTTTCCTTCTTATGTGTAGATAGATGGCATTACTGCGCGACAAGCCCCACGACCAACAGTCTCAGACGTGAAAATTGAATAACACGTACATGTAGCATATCGTATTTACTAGGGTGGCATCGGCTAGTTTGCACAGTGATATAGGTACCTCAATCTCGTTCGCCGCCCCTCTAGAAAAACATGCGTCCACCATCAACCTTACTGACTTCACACGTAAGTGCTTCGATCGTGTTGCTTTGGCTGACTTGTAGCGATTTCTCGCTCTTTTGACGTCCGAGACGATTGCATGGATTTCTTACAAAAAAAAAGTAGTGTGAAGTACTTAAATTCCGCTCTCTCTTTCCCGTGGACGTTTTAACGCTTCGGTACAACGTGAATACACCTGTATGATAGCCACTTCTCAAGGTGGAGGAGTTGTTCAACAGCCGCAACCCCGCGATAGTCACAATCTCGACCTGGTTTGGCTCCTACGCTATGAATATTGATCCGGATGGGAATTGCTTCGGCACGTCCTGGCTCATCGCAGCGATAGTGTGGGCTGCACAAAGCCCGACCCGTATTGAGCACCTCATCTCGACGCTGCAAGACGCTTGTCGCCCAGATCAAGCATTTGGATGCCTTGACCCCAGCTGCACGGTGAGTGGTCGCCGCAGGTTTAGAGCATGCTTCGATGTGGCCTTGAACACTGGAGTAGACGCTCATTTCGTCGTGTTGTGTAGTAGGTTTAGTTTTGGTGTTATGAAAGGTCGTCTCGTTGATGCGAATGAGACATTAATGAACGTCGATATTTCTTGGTCGGCTCCTGTTGGCTTACCGAAATATCAACTTGTTTGCTCTCAAAGTAAGTCTTCATGGACGCCGAAAAACTCAAAATATCACATACTGCGGAATATCGTTGAATCCACATTTTTGTGTTTTAGTAGAGCCCAAAATTACCGAGTAGAGGCGAGTACCGTACAGAGCTCTAAAACGTCCCTTAAATCGAAACGTAGGCGTTATTACTTGAAATACAATATAAAGTTTAAATTGTGTTCGTATACCGGTTTTTTGCCTCCCAAAACATGTACCGAATGGATGGGTTTTCCTTTATTGTCTAAACGATGATTTTCACGTTGGTTGTTTCTTGCCTACGCGTGGCGCTGAATATGTCCGTCATAATTGACGTTTTTCGAGTCCCCACGCCTACGTTAGCGCCGACCAATGCCCAGTAACACGGTTTTTACCCAGAACCAACTAACACCATCGCGTTTTGACAACCGAAACATTTCAAACGTCTGAAAGCTCTCCAAAAACCGCTCATAACCAGTGTCTGTTCTTTCGGCGATGCCCATCTGTGGTGCAGACGCCCAGCCGGTGATTGATGTGCCTCTCCTGCTGCTTACACCGGTACGCCCAGAAAACACTACATTCTGGATGTCAAAAGATTAAGGTAGCGAACACAGTAGTTATTGACACGAACACGCCTGTACTGCGCTCGCTTCTCTTTAAATTTATTCTGTTTGTCTCTTGTTTCTTCAGGGATATGTCGACGATTTGGTGGCGTACCTTAATACCTTCGGAGATGACTGGATCGGGCACGCTGCTTGCGACACGGCCTACGGCGCGTCTCTAGCAGTGGACGTCGTTAAAACGTTCATGGGAAAAAACTTTACGGGATACGCCATCGGCGACGACGACGACGAAGAGCCCCTCTGGCTTAGACTTAAGTGGGGCGTTGCGATTGCATCTCGTGCGCTCGACGTCTGGACTTCATGCCGTCACCGAAACGACGATGCCTCGGTGAGAAGGAGGTCTGCGATACGTGTAGCGCATTTCAGCAAAATCATTGTTTTACCGACCTCAGGTACCCAACCGAGGACGAACTGCCAGTTGGGTGCTTCCGGCGTATTTCGTTGTATCAATAGGCCATGGGCTTGTCATCAATCGAGTTGCAGTATAGTGGTTTCGGTCAGGGTGTGGGTGAGTTTCCGCACTGGACTAGGGCTTCGCCGCGTCACGGGCGCTCGCCGGCGTGTTTTGAGCGTCGGGACCGACGACTCGGGTACAGTGGAAGCGAGATGTCAGCCTGAACTTTGCCGTAGCCTTATGGGCGATAGAGTACTGGAAGGAAACGGTATGGAGACGTTGATGGATGATACCTGTACGTGGTCATTGAGCTATTTCTATAGTGTGGACGCACGCCTCGGTTTGGCGCGTGAGGCAGAGGGGTTGGGAGGACTCCGGAATGTCTACCGCACGAAACCACATCGACAATGAAGACCACATGGTTTGCGGCATTATCTCATGTATGTTCGGTTTTTTGAAGCGTGCTTCCTTTGCCGTTTATCCGGCCTGATGTCCAATGTTCATGGCCATACGCATTTTTTGTGTCCGGCGTGACTATCGCTCAACCTCACTTGACATCAATTGACCACATGACGCGCTGACAGTGCTGAATCGCATCGCATTACCTGAACACACCAGGTCAGGATGCGAACGGTTCGCCACCCAACAGAAATGGACTTCAGTAGCCTGCTACAGGCGGGAGTGGAGGCCAGTAAGCCGGGTGCAGATGTTCTGAGACCTGGCGGCGGCGTAGGTCTCCTCACGGGCTTGGTCGTAGACCGATACTGGGACGATCGCCGCGCGACCGACGTGAGCACACACGGAATATAAAAAGTTGTATATATTAGTGTATGTTATGGCTATACTGAATACAAGTGGTTTATCTGCCGATGTTGTACTTAGGTGTGATATACGCCGATATGTTAGGTAAGAGTTGTACTATATGCATTGCCAACGTGTCACAACAGCGTACTGGTCATTGTATCAGTCCGGTATTGTATGAACGCGTTGTGCATGAAAGGTTAATTTTTAAGTTTGCTACATGGACACACCATCGTATATAACGTTTGTACGCCATATATATAATAAAGTCATACTTCTTTATACGAGTTATATGCCGATATGACACATACATGGATGTAATATATGCCGGGGAGTGGGTGTTTGCGCTGGATTGGCGTCGCCGATTGCGACTGCAATGTGTTCCATTGTCCGTTGCACATCGTGGGTGTTGCATGGAGTATACATGGTATGTGTACAGCCACCGACTTTGTTATATATGGCACACATGTATATGTAGTCGTCGACTGCGGTTTTCGAGCAGAAAACAGTGTCCTAGCATTGCCGTTCCTCTGCTGTTGACAATTACATGACGACACCACAACCGATGACATCTCGTAGATTTGTCCATTCCCTCGATGTGGGCCGTCCTTGGTCCTTCATCATCTACATGCTTGTTTATATAACTGCAATACATCTAACTTTTTCACATGTCGGATAGATCACGAGCACCCGACTGTCATATGTCGGCGGGATCCATATTCCATATCTGCAATAGGCAATCGGGTTTTGTTTGCCATTGATAGCATACGCCATTAGAAAATGCGAGGTATCTGATTTATTTTCCCACGTATGTATCCTTCGCACGCAGGACTACACAGATTTTTTAGCTGCCGTGACAGACACGCCGGAAGGCAAGTCTACGACTGGACTCGTCTTGCACCAGGCAGGCCTTCCGCACTTCGACGTTCTTGTCACCCCCAACGTGGGAGGACTCTTCTTCAACAAGCTAGCCGCTGAATTTCGCCTTCCTAATCCTGTCGGGGACGACGCTGCGGCCCTCCGCATCCTAAGGCTTCGGACCGAGTCCCAGCGAACCTCTAGCGTCGAGGATCTCCAGAACATCGTCTCCGAAGATGAGTTATCGGAGCAGATAGCGGCCATGAAGGTATGACGCTTCAACGTCTTAGTGCATGAGGGTTTTGGCTGTTTGATCCATTGACACTTCTTTACGTAGTCTAAACTTTCGAGAGAGGCCGGATATTGATGCAACGATAGTTGTTAAGGCCGTGAAAAACCAATACTACGTGTGATAGGTCAAGGGTTTTGGGATTGAATTGTAGTAGATGAACGCGCCTCGAACTCGTCCACCCACCAACCCACCCACCCACTCACCTAATCACCCACCCACCAAAATTATTTGGTATTTGTGACCTTCAATATTATGCGGCATGTTGGAAAATCCAACCACAGAGATAAATTATTAACATGGAATTTGTTTTGGTATTAAACAGACTGCATTTAAGACAACTTAGCTTACAGCCCCACGTCGTCCGATGAACAGACGCGACTCCAACATTCCAAACCCAACAAGAGCAGCATCGGCACAACCATACACACTCGGAGCCAATAGTCTTCTTCCATTCGTTCGTCTGTGTGCATGCTTTAAATCTGAGCGCACCCTCCCGCCGCCTGTTCTTGTTCCGCGCTGCTCTTGTCGACTGTTGATATAGGCATTCGAAGACCACGACATCAAGAAGCCGAGCACACCCCCAGCGGCCCAAGACCTCAGGCGTAGGAGTGCAGGATAGTCACCTACCTTTATTAGTATGACCTTGCACCTTCGAGGCATCTGGGAGTACTCGTGCATATGTTTGACGGACCTCATCTCGTCTTAGTCAGGCTGGCACGGCTTTTGTTCAAGGTTTACTTGCCGACTTGCCGCTCTCCTAGTTGTTGTCCTTGCTCGCCTTCCGGGACGTGTTGGCATGTCTTGTAAGCGCGGGGTTTGGTATGCATGGCCGCAGGTTACTGATTCGCCGGAGCGACGACGACAACGTCAACCAGACGGGTTTGACAGTCACGACTGGCACGCTTTACCGTACGCTTCGACGGTTCACGTTTAGGGCTCACGCGAAGGATAGGGCTACCCTATCACGTTTTCCGCAAGCTTGACTTTTCGACCACGACATTGTTCGTGACGTTGCACCAAACTCTACGTTGGTGAGCTGACTAGGCCCTCGGACGAGTAGCCTGTACACTGCAGTGAGATTTTGACACCGTCTTTATTGTAGCTTTGGCCAAACCCTGCCAAAAAATGCCAATATCTATATATTTAGAGAGCGAAAACAGGGAATTGATGCTTGGTAACTTCTCCTTTCAACGAAATGACTCCTACAAAAACGGCCTTTAGATTGCATTGTGGTTGTATCGGTGACGTATCGACGAGCCATCAATGTCTGGCCTGGACATGAACACCATGCCATGCATGTGTCTACCTTATCCACGTTTTCATTAGCGGGGGGGGGGGGGGGGGGGGCATCCTGCTCAAGAGATCGAAATGTGGGTCAGGCCACCATCGTCTTGACGTTGTTGGGCCTTCCAATGGCTGTCGAAAGCTGGCGTATTGCCGCCCGGACTTCTTCACCTTGTTGTGTTTTCCCTCCAGCGCCATTGATGCACTTGACACCCTCCATGTGCCCCATGTAATCTTCTGTCAGTTGCTGGGGTTCGCGAGAATGGTGTTTCTTCCTTTTCTTTCCTTGCTTCCTCTCCTTTCCTTGCTTCCTCTCCTTTCCTTTTCTATTATTTTCTTTTCTTTTCATCTCTTTTCCTTTTTTCATTTTCTTGTTTTCAAAATGACTTGAGTCTGTCGTGCGTAAGCGTAGTGATAGGTACTAGGTTAAGTATATGAGTAATAGTCTGTTTTTGGGTGGCACGCGGTGTAGTCGGTTTTCAGATGCGATTATTGATACTTATGTCCCAGTATGGGGCGTGGCACGCACGTTGGTTGACTCCCGATTTCACGTTTTTGTATTCTTTGGTGGATGCATGAGTTTCTTCAGCTATGATATATGTTCCTTTGTTAACGCAACGGGTCGTACGTTTACGTACCCGAACGGTACTCGTGCCATATAAGGCCTCCAGCTGAGGCGAACCTGATTATCAGACATGTGCGCGTCGTGCCTCTATCTCTACGCGTGACGTCGTATGTAGAGGTTGACAATACTGCATTAAGCGTTGAAAGGGTTCACGTTTAGAGTGTAGGTACGGTGCAGAAGTAGCTGTGGTAGTAGTGGCCTTTATATAGTATTTATCAGCGCCGGCACCGGCAGCATCGCGGCAAGCCGGCACAACCCCTCACACTGCCACATATTTCTGTTTCCATCCGTGACAATCGACGTTTGACAAAATATATACTATACCTGGCAGCCGGCACTACCTGAGCAGCGCCGTATCAGACACCGGTAGGGGGCGTAGCCCGCCTCTCCAGTACCAGTACCGGTATTTCTCCAATTGGTGCCCGTGGCTACGGTAACGGGCTAACGATTTAGGCCTCTGTTGCAATGGCTCCGGGTCTCTCGCGTGAGTGATCCCCCCCGTATATTTTGTTGTCGTGAGAGTTAGGTTTGGTGCCGATCCAGGCTGCGGTGTAGGGGGGGTCACGTTTGGAGCCATGGTTGGCACTGACTCGGCGTGACTCGCGAGAAAGACGCCCTTGTTTCTTTGCAGTCTTGAGCCGTCGTGTGGCTACAATTCGTGATAAGTATTCTCCTTGGACCAGTGAGCTAAGCTGCGCCCCAGAAATATCCCAAAGTATTTCGTATGCAAGTTACAGAGTCGCTCGTGCGTGGGGTGACAAACCATGTAGTGATAGTTAAAATGTGGGCGATCCCCCTACCGTAGCCTTGAGGGGGCGGTGTTAGTTGGCTGCTGTTAGTTTGTGATTTTAGTGAATCCGCAAAGCAATACTCTCCCACGCTGCGCTAAACAAACAGCCTCATTTTGGTATATCTCTGAGGTACAGCAAGAGACGCAAAGCTGGGATGTGAAAAGCTGGGGTATATCATGCGATCATCATACGATCAACATATGATCGTCATAACATACCCCCTACCAAACCCTTGGGCAAGTCGCTCTCGCACATGTCGCTCTCGCACATGTCATTCTTGCATGTGTCACTCTCACACAAGCCACTCCCGCACATATCACCCTCGCACATGTCACGCTGTGCCTCACAGATAAGTTGACGTCTGGCATTTTTGTTAGCGCAGCGTAGGTTACCATTTCTAAAGTTACGGTTGCGTATCTTAACGTCCATACAACACAAAAGCATAAGCTCTCAAAGGAAAAGGTGGAGAGTCACCCCGAGTCACTGCAACCTTCCCTCGCTCCGCCCCAAACCAAATCCCGACGCCCCAGCGATGATGGCTTCATTCATAACGCAAACTAAAACGGAACCAGCCAGTCCGGATGACAAGGGCGACCGAAACGGTATGAATCCTGCGGCACAAATCACACGAAACTACGAGCACCGCGTCGATGGGGGGTGACGTGATTTCTATTGCTAATCGCCTACACTACGACCCATCGTAACGCAGAGGTACTGTATGGCACGAGGGCACCGCAAAGCTGCCTATTGGACATGTTCTTGATTGTTCACACCACCTGGCACTAGACGACACTCTACGGTGGATGGCGTGGACACACCGCCTGTAACTAGACAACATTATACGGTGGATAGCGTGGATAACGTGACGAACAAGGGTACGGCAGGTGACGGAGACAACTTTGCACAGCCCAGGTTAAGCCATTCGCGGGAATGAACCCGCACCTCGCAAAAAAGGGAACCCCAAAACTCTTTAGTTGGCGCAGCGTAGTGAACAAAATTATTTACGTTGCTATCGGCGGTGCATATCGCCAGATCGAACGAAATTCAAATTTACGGAGAACTAGGGTAGCCATCGCCAGCGCGAGCCAGAACACCGACCCTCCTGCTCTAGCCTGGGGTCCCTGCACATATACTATCACTTACACAAGATTCACTTACACCATCATACAATCTTACAATCATATAACCCCTTACGAGTCGCATTCTCTGGGCCGGATGCATGACAGTTGCCATCGTAGGCCGATGTGTCCCCCCTCCCCCCCAGCCATTCGTAAACAATGTTTGTCATTTTTGCAGACCCCCTTGAGTCGCCCCCCAACTTCCCTTTCGCTGATGATCGACACGCGTTTCGGCCCCTAACTCCACGATGTCCGCTGCTTCATTGAAAACCTCGGCGCCGTGTTGCTCGTCTCAGGGTACGGACGCGGCGTCCTCTTCAACTTGCTTGCCCTTGCATTCGAGCGTAGCTCTTGCTGGCAGCAGTGTGGTGTGGTACAGGTGAATCGAGACCAAGGCTTCGGTATTGTAGTATCATACTTCCATCTTCACTACTTCGTATTTTTTTTTAGCTATCATATCATATCATATCACATCATATCATACCATATCACATAATATCATATCATTTAATTCCATTTCATTTCATATCATATCATATCATATCATATCTTATCGTATCATATCATATCGTAGCATATCATATCATATCATATCATAGCATATCGTATCATATCATACCATATCAAATCATATCATATCATACGCGCGCACGACTGACTCTGTACCTCCCTGAAGAAAACAACTGAGGGGTTTGCTTTGCCCAGGGTAGCAAACGTTTCCCTCGGGCATCACCCCCAAGAGGTAAAACACAACAAGAGCTTAACACTGCAATTGAACGGGATGGTCCATCGAACGATCAAACTCGAGCCACTGTAAAACGTGTGCGATCCGGCCAGTAGGTGTAGTAGTAGTAGTGGTAGTAGTAGTAGTAGTAGTAGTAGTAGTAGTAATAGCAGTAGTAGTAGTAGTAGTAGTAGTAGTAGTAGTTGTAGAGTGGTAGTAGCAGCAGTAATAGTAGTAGTAGTAGTAGTAGTAGTAGTAGTAGTAGTAGTAGCAGCAGCAGCAGCAGCAGCAGCAGCAGCAGCAGTAGTAGTAGTAGTAGTAGTACTACTAGTAGTAGTCGTAGTAGTAGTAGTAGTAGTAGTAGTAGTAGTAGTAGTAGTAGTAGTAGTAGTAGTAGTAGTAGTAGTAGTAGCAGCAGTAGTAGTAGCAGCAGTAGGGGTTGCACTGTACTGGTAGGGCCTAACTGCTAGGGCCTTAAGTTTCCGACATTCACATACCGGTCGAGCCTCTCAAGCGTTGACCTTTCGGGTACCGTGAACGTTTTTGCTCGTATGTCTTGTTTGAGCACCACCATCGCACATACATAATGGCCAGGTTGCGCAAACGAATGTCTTCGAACTCGTTTTTGGGGTGATGATGACGATGTCGATGTTGATCTAGCTCGTCGTGTTAGGAGTTTGGAAAATTCTTAGAATTCCTAGAATTTGCTGCACTTCTGCCGTGGGATGACGTTAAACCAACACAACCAGACCACTCGGATTACGCATGGTAACGGGCACGTGCAGCCCATGGCGGCAATCAGCGTATGAGATACTTCATGATGAAGGCTTAGGCGTTTCATTGAACCACCCGACTGTGGTGACTATCAAGCCCATCCCGGGAACAGGGTAGAGATGAACAACGTTCGCAAGCCTACGACCACGGCCCTATAATCGCCCTTGGGGGCGTCCGCTATCAATGTTGACACCGCTCCAGCGCAGGCGCCCGCCGCTTGACGGAGCCGTCCAGCCATCCCGTCATTTGTCCCGGCGGGGGTCGTCTGACGATGCTTGCTGAGCTACGGTTGTCACTTCTTAAATTCAAATATTTTTCTGACTGAAGGTACGATACTATCAATAACGACGTTTTTGCGACAAGGCGTACGTTTTGTACTTGACGTTTCCTGTGTCTGTCGTACATTCTCATGTTTGCTCGCACCAACTATCGCACCAGTTTTTCCAACATACGTCCAACGTTGGAGCTCATACGTGGATCGCAATTTGCCGACCCCTCTGTTGCGAAGCACACGTCTCTGCTAGCCAGCGGTGTTTCAGATTATTCTATCCTGGACTACACAGCACATTGTCCATCTCGATAGTTTCCAAGACCTTCTCAAGGGCAAGGATCGCCACACTTCCATTTCCTCCTTGTCCGAGGAATCCCGTCTGCAGCATTCCATACCTTTGAAGTCAACCGGTGCGAATAGGTACGGTTAGCGACAGACCCATTCAACGAGCTGGACGGTCGCTTCGCAGTCACCACCACGCCGCCGAGTTATTCAACAAGCAGACGGTGGCTAATTGTGCTCCACCTTCGAACACAACGCAAAACGCACCCGTCGTCGACACACGTGCCGCGCCGCGGCGTATCTGCCGGCGGCGTCATGCCAATTTCGATGTCGTTGCCTAAATTATCTAGCACGAGGCTATTGTAGGGTCCCCCTCTTTGACTGCTGGCGCACCGTTGCGATCGACATCCGCAACAATATCGCATTGAGAAGGAGCAGTTCGTCGGTAAGCCGCCCAACGTTTCTTTAACCTAATCACGACGCCATCGTTCCGTAATCTTATGCAACAACAAGAAACAAGAAAATACATAGATATATCTTCGTCATATCCTCACTCCTTGCGTGGAGCAGCCATGAGACGTTCGTTAAAATTTTTCGTCCGTTTGCGGAGGCTGGGGCTGTCGTAGAACCAATCGAAAAACTCGTTTGAGGAAATAAATCATCGTGCCTCGTGCCAGCAGTGCGAGGGTGGGGGGGCGACAAGATGCGGACGTAGGAGAGGTTTCGAGTGATGCCATCGATCGCTGCTACATTGGATCCTTTGAAGCGGCCAGGCGTCTGTTCGGCGGTAGGTATTTCCCGGTCTTTGGCCTGTCGCCCCCGGTGGTATGCGTTCTTGATGCCACCCGGACGGCCTAGATCTAGACTGTTGTTCGTTGAGGGACACGTTGTACGATAACGTTTTTTTTCGTTCGAAACTTGTTTTGGTAGCGGGCCATCTTCCACCGAGTATCGTATTTCTGTTTTTGCTTTTGGTTTATCCCCTTTATTATCCTCGCGCCCCCTCCCACTAGTAGCTCAGATCCGGGGCTGCCATAGCGGACCCACCCACTGCGGTACGCGCATTCAATTCTATCAGTGGCTCCAATTCAATAAAATACTGCCTTCGGTGCCAATTCATCTCCTTCCCCACCACCCTAACCATCGTCGCTTGGACCTAGCATCACGCGTACACAGCAAGCTCCAATACATATAAACGACCTTCAATTGTTAGAAACCCCCTCACCCCGTCCTGACAACCTCCCTCCCCCCTCACCCCTTTCTTACCGCTCACCGCTCACACGACTACACCAAGATATACATACTGTATTAGTAATAGTTTCAATAGTCCTAATAGTACTAGTAATAGTAGTAATAGTAGTAATGGTAGTAATAAGAAAGTGGTGCGTTCCTTCCACAACCAGCTCATGCGCTCCCCCTCACAAACGGGTTTGCTAGTTTCCGTTGCGCTGATTGATTAGCATTACCCTGTCGACCCTGGTACCAGCTTGTTCTAAGGGGAATCGCCGAGAGATATCCTCAAAGAGGACACACAAACCCAGAAATGAGCGCGCTCCGGGTATCACACACAACTTTAAAAGACGAGCCTCGACCAAACCCTCCATATCACAACTGGGGGTAGTGCTTTGTTTACTTTTTGATATCATTTTACGTCGAGAAATTTTACAGGTAGCTTGTCGCTGGTGATAGGCACGGTCGCTGGTATGACTAAGCTGGCAGTAAGGAAAACTGTCCCTTGCGTTGTTAATAGTTTTGCCGTTTTTCGCCGTCTTTCTCAATTGGGCTAATATCCTTTCGTTGTTGTTGTCATTGCGTGGGTGGGGCGTGCTATTGTAACCAAGAGCACTCAACAGGCAGGCATGATCGTTGACTTGTTGCTCTCAACGTTTGGTGAGTTCTGTATGGCATTGGACCCCTCGTGAAAAAGAAGAATCAACATGTTTGATTCCAGAAAATCGAGGCAGGTTCGGCCCGTCCGAATCAAGCTTGCTTGATCGCGCGTCCCAAATGACCCTAGACAAAGCTGACATCGGGACGATCTACATCAGGACAATCTACATCAGGACAATCTACATCAGGACAATGGACATCAAGACGAATGTTTTCCCTGTTTCAGCACTCACTTCGGAAGACACAAGTGTGGCCAAAATTTAAGAAGGTATTACATTCGTGTTGTGAGCGCGCAGCGGTTCAAAATTATGCACCAATGGATAATAATTGTGCAGGTTGGTATTGCAAATAATGTATTGGTTACGCTGCGTGGGTGCCGTACAGCTCCTTCAGTCGTAGTCCGGGTACTATTTCAACAGCATACAAATCCCCCCCTCCAAACATCCGTGAACGATAACCGTTTCCCGATAACGCACAAACAATTATTCTGCTGTTTCGCATAATAGGCTGCGTACAACTAAGGCGAAACCGCGCTTACCCGGTATGTACAACGCATCTGTACCATAATCAGTTTTTTTATTTCAAGAAATCCTGCCGCCTTGGTCTATACACATCACGAATTAATAGCACGTCCTGTATATTTCGCTCCTGGTGGTGAGTGGGTATCGTTTTCTCTGTGTCGTGGTTGCCACAGCCACAGCCACAGCCATAGCACCAACCCTAACCTTATGCGGCGTCGTCTGGCATTGTCCATCTATGGACACGTGTACCAGAGTCTCTCAACAAACAGCTTTTCTTGTCGTGTCTTTTCATTTCTACGGAATATATAACGGGAAACAGTTTCTAGTGCAGCAGCACCGCGAAGGCGCGGAACCGCGGCACAGCGTTCTTTTTAGTCGGGCGGAAAGGCCTGAACCGACCATTCACTACTATTAATATTAATAGTATGCTCACGGAAACTTCTCTAGCATTATATTTTGCGGCGCATGCCCCTGCGCTTCTATCGTTCCCGGTGCTGGTAGTGACTTACTAGTAGTGTGCACTTACCCCTATGCGCTACACTCGGTGTAGGCGGTAACCAACCTTACTACCAGACTACAGTACCAACTGTTGTAACTCATAAGCGGTATCAATGGTTTGTCGTTCGTGTCCATATTTGACCACATGAAGCCCCGTTTTTTACACCGTCTATGACCCAGCATCTCTACCTTTTCATTAGTTGCATCCGTCGTCTGCTACGTTAGATGTAGCATTTTTACGACAATCGAAATTTTCCGGAAGAAAAATTGGCCACCGATGGAACAGCTTCAACGGCGTGCTAAGGAGGGATTTTTCTCTCGGATACCTGGGCGCCAACCTGAGCGTTTTCGTCGTACGAGTGTAGGTCCCAGGGTACCCCCCGGAGCAGCTAACATTCACTAAGCACACTATGTTATGCCTTCATGCGCGAAGGCAGCTTGCTTAATCCATCACCGATCACAGACGAAGGCAGGCGGTAGAGGGGTTATGTTGTCTCTTGGGACTTGGTTCAGAGCGTCTCGTGGTCACTGACGGAGGGAGGGGAGTAACCCGCCTGTTCCTTGGCGGTGTGCGTTCGGTCTTAAGCTTTCCTGCTTGTATTGTGCTCGCGAGTAATAAACCCGCAATGGAATGTAAGCTACACTGCACCCAGAATATCGCGTAAAGTAATTTGGCCGTTGAGGTGCTGGGTCACTCGTCAACGGGCGTATTGGGCCGAAACCTGGACGTGTCTACGGTGTATGATACCCCCTGTCCCGTAGCCTTAGTCCATTTATCAAAAGACACTACTGTACTTCCACCCCTGAGGAGGGCCGGCGTAGATATAGACAGTAGTGACACAATGTGCAAGTCCAGACCCAGACCGGCAAGCAGCCTTTGACCGAGTGAAGCCGCACACTCGCCACCCTCCCCTCGCTGGAAATATCGAGAAGAGTGGAGAAAGCGTCGGGCATCTCAGGCACAATGATCCTCTGCAAAAGTCTCGACGATGCACACACAACCAACACAGATGATGATCACGTCACCAAACACAACGAAGAGAAGCCCATGGTGCGCGGTGGGAGGGTGCTCCTCCAACTCACAATGCTGGTAACTGCACCGCAAGCGCGCAGCGCGCTGATGCTAGCCTTGGTGCTCTGTTTTCTTTGCAGTAGTCGCACAGTAAAATCGCCCTGTATCGCTTTCATTGTGGCTTTGGAAAGATCCCACAGGTTAGAGTCGTGTTCGGCGGCCGTATGATCGACACGTGACCGTGATTTCTTATCAGACCTCTACACCATCGCCATACTGCGCCACGCTGCCGACATGCCGTGCATGTCCTTGCGGTATATCCACAGTAGGTCGTCCAGACACGCCATCTACCGTTCCGTACCAGGCGGGATGGCTCATGTTGCTGATGCAGTAACCGTCATATAATTGGACACGTGTTCGACATTGTCCCTGCCCCGAGGATTGTCATGTGTCTGACGCGTTCGAGAACGGTGACGTTCCTGACGAACCCGGTACAGCGACATAGGGCGGCGACAGCGTCGGCGCCCGCCGTACCCAAGGGGGCAGTGAGGATCTCGTGTGCCTCTGAAATCGTGGTTGGCGCCATTGGATGTACCACCACGTCTTAGTCTCCCGTCAGCACGAGCCATATCTCCGCGCCTAACATCACCATCATGACGTTATTAACAACATTTACACATACTGGCAATATGTCTGTTGCCCGACGGCAGGACGACATGGTACTGGCGACGGGTTAAGGAGGAAGGGAAAGGGATGGCAGACGGTGGTGGGTGAGGGGAGGGTGGAGGGCGAGGAGACAGGGGGGGGGGGGGGATGTTTGTTATGTATGGTGGTCGTTTGTGAGACCATAGCCACTTCGCATCCGCACAACGCAGGGGGATTGACATCAGCGATGCGCTAGCCACGGCACCCCTTCCATAGCAGGTCTCGACAACCATATTCCCGGCTTTACACGTAGAGTATGGAATCACCTTTAGACGATAGGATTGAAATTGAAACCTGCCTTGATGGAAAAAAACACACTAACTCCCACATTATCACCCCTTCACATCTTGTTATTGCACACCCTGCTGACGCACTGGTGTGCGTCACTCACGCGGTATCACCCCCCACCCCTCTTGCCGACTCACTGGTGTGCGTCACTCACGTGGTATCACCTTCTTCCCCTCCGCATTTCTCTTTTATTGTCACACCCCTTCCAACGTGGTGGAGTTGTGTCCATACCCCAACCTTCGACGCCCCCGCTCCCCCCCTACCCCGTTCTCTTTCGTGGTCGCATCCTTTGCGAGCTGGTGGAGGCGACTCCATACCCTAACCTTCGCAGCATTGATATATTGATATTGATATTGATATCACCCCCCCCTGTTTGCACATATATGCGCTTGCGTGCAAAGCACCCCATTGTTGGACCCATGTGTGGTTAGAGGCGGTCTAGTGCAAAGCAAGGAGGAAGAAAAGTCGAATGCCACATTCTCTCTACCATATCAAGCGTGGTCGAGATGAGTTTTTCAAGCCTCTGCGTAAATGCGATATATGAGTGAGATTTGAGTGGGATGTAGGTAGGGCGTGAGCGGGACACGCAATTGGATGTGAATGGGATATGAACGGGGTACAAATGGAATATGTGTGGCACATTGTGCCGTACCCCGAAGAATCGACCAGATGTGCGCGACTGACCCACATAGCTGTAGTCTATAGTATGGCGGGGAGATGCAATCTGGATACCGCTTACATTTCGAGGGGTAGGCGGTAGGCGGTAGGTGGCAGGCGGGTGGGCGGTAGGAGAGATGCAAGACATGGACAAAGTTGAAGGAGCGATTTGGAGGGCATAGGCCCCGAAAGCCGCTACTGTGCGCTACTAGCCTGGTACGCCGAAGAACAGACTTGCTTCCATTTTGGTGAATCGTCTTTGGCACGTGAGAAAATAACGTGTCGAGATGAAGTGACGATGCCAGTATGGGGTATCAGGGTAAGTGTAAAATCCTTAGAGCTACAGAAAGAGATGTACAAGTTTCACGAAGGCAACACGATGACACACGATGACACTGCTGTTTGTGTGCGCTGTTCCTGGATGATTGGTTGAAAATCACGGTGGGGTTCCTTCTCGCCGTAGATCGAGATTATACTAACTAGGCAAACATGTATGCATACGCGACGTCGAAGATATTACTTGTACATATATTATAAAAACTAAAATACACTCCAGCTGTGAGATAGATCCAATATTTTGTCAAGACTCATATTTGCAAGCTGTGTGTGATACTCCGATCGCGCGTATTACGGGTTGTGCGTCCTCATTAAGGCTATAGGTCGGCGACTCCCCTTGCAACTATAGTGTAGCTATCAGGGTCAACAGGGTGATGTTAGGCAGTCATATATGTCGGCGGGCGGAAGTGGCAATCTTCCCGTATATTCGTGGTTTTCATGAAAGAATTTGTGGATTTTCAATCTCATCACCCTGTGCACCTCCTCCGAAAGAAACTGTACCATGTATAAGCATGTTTAAGTATGTACCCACATGTACAAACGACAAGTGGTTCACTTGAACCATGTACTTACCGGGATGGATGGTAAGCGAATTTCCAAACTGCTTAGGTTGGGGCGATGATGTCAACGGCACGAAATACATGTATCATGGCGTGTATTCGTTGCTTTCCTGTGCCGGATATCGTATACTTCGAAGTACATGCGGCAGCGCGGAATACAATCATAGAAGTGTTGCCGGCAGAAGTGCACGATGGTAGTAGTGCTGTTGTTTGTGACCACATTTTGTAGGAGTGGCAACCATATTCTTGCGACACACGCGCTTCAGAATCTATTGACACATCACTTCCGGATGGCAACACGATGCCTATGATTCAGCAAGTAAGCATGGATAGAATTAACCAACGAATGATGATGCATGCGCCGCTGCGAAAAACGAAAAACATGCATGCATGTGCATGATAATGTATGTGCTACAGTGCGAGAGAAGGGCCTGTGATTCACGCAGAAAATGAACCGCGAACGTGACGCGAGGCGAGCAGCAATTGAGTGATTAGTATATAATGAATGGTACGTATACATATCTATATATGTATTTGATCGAGCAACCCTGTTCTCCCCGGCAACAGAAAAACATGTTGCTTCTTTTGCCGCCCAACAATCCCAATGCCCAACGTATTTGATGCAACAACGTATTTGATTCAAGAACGTATTTTGAGATGCAACGTATTTGATGGCAAACAAGAGAACAAAGAAACAAACCATAGCCGTGTTCATCCAAGCCGTCAATATCCCTAACATTGAGCTACAATGGAGGGATGGCCGAGAGAATATCAGCCTAGGAAGGTTGCTGTTTACACCACCATTTCCGTGTAAATTCTACTTCCGCCCTTACATACACCACCCTGCTCGTCGTTTGCGATCGGCATGGGAGTTGTGTACTGGCATAGGAACGTATGAAAGGAGAAACCTATGGGAAAGGGTGAACATGGTCCATAGGGTAAAGAGTGTGACAGACCCCTCTACACGCCGGGGGGGGGGTGCAGCTTGGGTGCGGCGTGGGATTCCAGCGGTATTTGAGCTTATGCATGCAACGAGAGAATATCAATATCGGAGCAAGGGCAATGCCTAGAATCTAGTAGGCTCATACTTGACAAAATTTATCGCGAAAATGAGGCAGACTCGAACTTATTTCTGATGGCTTCCTCATGCGATTTTTATATGTTTCGTTGTTTCGTTGAAGCCGTTAATGCTTCGTTGCCGTTTAAGTTTGTTGTTCACATCATTTATTCATCGATCGGGTGGCAAATAAATAAGAACACGATAGTGGGCACAGTACATATTTGGGGTTTGTGCTGGATAGAGCAGAAAACATCAAACAGCTCGGTCGGCTGGCTGTCTTTAGTCGCGAATGAAATACTTGCATGTCTGGCCAAAGATGATGCTCGTCGGAATACTCAAGTACTGATACCACCATATATATACAACATACCATATACCATATACAATATACCGTATATATAGCTGCTAGTTCTGACGGCATGGTACCATGTGATACGTGTAACGTCTTCTGTCGTGAGTGTCCTGATGCGTGATGTGATGCGAATAGTTGGTGTGTCTCTTCGTCAACGTTCACCAAAGATAACGTCCTTTGGGTCTTCTTCTCATTCCTGCTGGATGGGCCTCTGCCTCCCAAGAATCCCTACCCCTTGACTCCTTCGGTTGTGGTGGGTCCGGTTCGTCGATTGCTATATACACCCGGGCGCAAAGCAACCATCAGTGCAGTAGTTTGCCATCATATCCGGAGATGCAAACATCGCTCGAGCTCTCCATGTTGACGGACACCAAGAAGGCTACATCTCCGGGACATAACATTTTGGTCGGTTTTGTCTTGTTGAAGTGAGGCAACCACGACCGACCCCACCTGTTTTACGTACGTACGTACATGACTTAAGCCTTACCCGTCCCTCAACCGGTACTTTGTGGATCAGCCTTAGCCTCCGTTTTACACTTGCGTAAGCAACAGTTAAACTGTCAACGAATTGGTAACTACTCGATATTACCCTAATCGCCCAGATGATATCAATGCTAGTACTGGCCGTGCGTTGGATATACGTCACTATATCACCCCAGCTTTGCTTTATATTGTCCAACACTTAACACGACAAGGATCAGAATGAATGTACGTGTGGCCACCGAGGAACAACCAACCGGAGGACCGCATCCTATACTATGCGTGTGCTCTACAACTCTACTGCAACACATACCGTATGCCGTAATCTTTTAATAGGCCGCTACCTTCGCTTCACGATGCGTTCGGTTCAATTTATGGCCGTTTTCGTTAGGCGTTTGTACTCGCTTCGTGTTTACTTTATGGATGTTCACTCAACTGCAACTTCTTGTATACACGCGACTACTCGGTATTGCCGTCATGGCCTAGCTCATGCCTGGTAGGTGGTAACCGTTGCGTTGCGGTCACAATTTCGCAAAATATTCAGCAACAACCATGCTGTGAGAATCACCAGACATATGATCACAGACCAACAACCGGACAACTGCATTTCGTTTGTACCAGAGGGCGCACTAAACTTATCGATGTTTTTTCAGCAGAGTGACTTCAACTTGCATTTAGCAATTATTTCGTTAGGCTTGCACGCACGTACGAGTACGCATAATAAGTTAATACGCAAGCACAATGGAATATATGGAAATTGATGGCTGATATCGTACCAGGTCCTGTTTCTACCGCTGTCCTTCAAGGAATGCTGACCGCTGTCGTCCAGCCGGACGGAGTTAGACAAAGCTTTGGTCGGCGTATTATTTTTATCTATCTTCTTTGTGCTCGCCAACTGTATCGTTCAATTTCGCGTGTTAGAGGCTGATAATAATGTACATTATTAAATACCTGGCACCTAGTACTGTTCGATGTCTTATGTATAAGGAAATGCACGAGCTAGTCGGTACCGATATACCGGCGATGCGATGTAACAGTTGTAATCGACCCCAATAACACGCTAAACGACATGTTGTGGGTACTGTACATATCGTAATTTTATTATTTACACTTCGTACATACCATAACCAGCTCCTTCTTGAAGGCATCATTTGCCATGCCCACCGCCGCGTGAACCACCTCATCGTCATGCCGAACCTTACTTACTGCTTCGTCGTTCTTCATCGTGCCGCCGTCATGATTCATGAAGACTGATGATGCCTCGCCAGGTCAAACGCCAAGCACAACAGCGAAGACCCACCTTAGGGCTCGAGTCGGACTTGGGGTTAGGGGTAGAGATCGGGGGAGAGTCATGTTCCGAACATGCCCAAATTTTCATCCAAACGCGACCAAGGCTATCACTCGGGGGGCGTATAGCACGGCATAACAACAAAACGAGTGGACGAAGCTCCTCAAATGCATTGGGGGACGTTGTAGACACGGCAGAACAAGCACACGACGAGTGGACGAGACCTCGCCAATGGAAATAATTTTTTCTAAGATGTGGCACACGAAGCAACAATTAAACGACGGCTGGAAAGACTTTGTCGGTTGAAGTTCTTACCACTGCCAGGCGGGGAGCAAACGACGCAACAACGAAACGAGCAGGCGGGACCCGGCCAGATCAGCTTCTTCATTGGGGGGTTGGGAAAAAAATAATGGAGTACCTTGTACCATATTCTTACAGTAGTATATACTCACTGTAATACCAAAGACTACACAATACTTTACATAATACTATGCATTATAATATACATATTTCTATACACAATATCATACATAATACAATGCATAATACTATAGTCTACATAATAATTCAAAGAGGATACCTTTCGTAGTACTTTGCATATTACTATTGTTAAAACAATTTAAATACACTCCACCTGTGAGATCGAATATTTTGTCGAAACTCATCTTTGCAAGCTGTGTGTGATACTCCGATCGCGCGTATTACGGGTCGTGTGTCCTCATTAAGGATATAGATCGGCGACTCCCCTTGCAACTACAGTGTAGCTATCAGGGTCAACAGGGTGATGTTAGGCAGTCTGTGCGCGGAAACTATCAAACCCGTTTTTGCGGGGGACAAAATCTGACAGCTGGCTGTGGAAGGAAATGCATCCGTTTATCAAGTGTATCCTGAAAGTCGTGTAACCGGTGAGGGGAGAGCGGAGTTTTGAAAGGGCGTTGGGGCCTGGGTTTCAACAAGAGGGAGCGATGGGGCGGGGCAACTCAATCTGTGCGCGGAAACTATAAATCCTTTAAGGGGATAAATCTGACGGTTTGGGGAGGAACGCACCAGTTTATCATGTATATCCTGTAAGTGGTACAACCAGTGAGGACAGGGCGGAGTGTTCGAGGGGGTGGGCGGGGGGAGGAGGGGGGGGGGGGGGGATGATATCTGTAGGAGGGGGCCATGTATGAGGCGTGTATGCACGTTGTCTGCTCGAAGTAGCAGAAGAAGGTTAGCCCTCACAGGAGTAGAGGCACCACGAGCGCATTCGATTTGCAAAAGTTCCACAGAAGCGGTTTATAGCACCGCAAGCGCCATTATAAAGCAACGTATTTGCACAGTTGTCATATCGAAAAAGATAACCGAGTACGTACAGTGTTTAGTCTTGGTAAGTCCTCACAGAAACAAAAAATGTTCGCCGCACAGTTGCTGTAACGCCCGCACAGAACATGTAGGACTAGCAGCACAGCTAAAAAGATATGTGTCATAGAAAAGAATGAAAGCAGGGTGTCGTTGCAAAAACCCCACACAGAAAAAGTACAATAAGAAGCAACAATTGAAAATGCCTCGCATACCTATATACTAAATTATGAAAATAATTTGCAGCACGGTTGTGGGCGTAGAGAATCCGCGGATGCAATAATAATACTAGCAGTCAGCACAGATGATGTAACAGCCTCAAAAGAAAATGTTTTTTTTAATAGCAGAGCAGCACTGTCAGCGCGGCACTCTTGCTGGAAAACGCCGACGTGAAGTATGCAGCATAGTTAATACCACACCCAGTTGATGTAAAAGCCCCATAGTTAATAGAAGAAGGAAAAAAATTAACTACGGTTAGTGGCAAGAACAACAGTACAAAATACACTACTTAGCACTATCAGGCCCCTTTCGTAAATTGTCCACATTAACGGCATTGCAGCCCAGTCGCCAGTACCGCCCAGAAGTACACTACGAAGCGCAAGTGACAGTCACAGTCGTACCGGCCACTCAGACAAACATCGATAGCGGCTATTAATGGCCCTACGCTATGTAAGGTATGGTGAATCAGCAATACAGCTAGATTATCCAATTAAATCACCCAACTAAAAAAAAAGTCGAATTTAATACTCCGGAGTATAAATTTATGTTTAATTAAATATCCAACCAAACACCCAATTAAACATAGAAAAATGAATATTCAGATAAATACCAAGGCTACGGTTGGCAGTTGGATCCATCCCCAACTCCAGCTCACCGGCCACTACGTAGTGGCAGCGGCAATGTAACTCTTTTAGAGAACGGACGCTTTTGTTGATATACATATACTTGATATATACGTTATTATTGACACAGCGACACGGAGTATTTAAGCACCAAAAAGGCGGTGGTACATGACGCACTAAGTGCAAAAGGGGGTTCCATAGCAGCATCGGAATTTTACGTAATGGGGGATGTCGCGTGACGCGTGAGTGCCTCCAAGCCTCTAAAATGGATGTTCTGAAAGAGATTACATGTACAGTATGTACATACCGTACAGTGTGTACAGAATGATTTATCCTTCGGCGTGGGGGGGGCGGCGGGCAATGGTTCCACCTTCTTCGGGACAAGCACTATATGCATAGATGGATATATGGGCGGAGAGGTCGTGTATGAGAGGATCTCAGTTGGGTTGTGCGTGTACAGCGATATTGTTGTATGACTCTACCTCCAGACCTCCGCACATTCGTGGAGGATCTGAGTGGATGAAAGAGGGTCAAAGAGGGCTGAAGGGGAGATATTTTTGCACTTTGTGTGGGAGGATCTGAGTGTATTAATGTAATAGTGTATTAGTGTATTAGTGTATTATTAGTGTAGAGGGAGCTAGCTGGAAGAGTCAAGGGGATGTTTTCAAAGGTTTGAGCTTCCTGCAAAAAACTTAAAACTAAAGAGGGGGCATAAAAACCGAACAGCTGCCCAGCTGGGTAGTACGGTAGTACGCCGTGTCTGGCGCGAAGAAGAAAGGAGTATGATGTCATTCGATTAGACGGCACGTACTACCTGAACATGTCGTTTAAGTTCGAAATTATTAGGAATGGCCCTAACCCTACCTACCTATCAAATTTTGAACGTACAATGTTCCATCTAATGTTGTACAGAAGTAACTTAGTACTCATTTCGTTCACTACGGAGTGCCAGAGCGCTCGCGAGTTGTGAAACATTCCGTGCATTTACACCGGCAGTGGGTATACTGCTTATAGTACTGAACCCCTCTTGCGAGATACAAATGATTGCCCGTGCACGGGGGTGAGGGGAGACGGATAACACCTACCAACTGTGATCACGGCTGAAAAGTGATGTTCACTTTAAAAAATATAATCTTGCCCTTGACTGGCTGCCATTCGTGATGATGGTAACTACAGGAAGACTGCTCGGCTAGAACTGCGGGCGTCGCTTCCTGTTTTAGCGTAGGCAGAACAGTGACAGTGGAGTGGTAATGTTAAAGTGTCGTACTACTAATACTATACCGGGGAAGACCCGAACCTTAGCGGCAGCCGGCACTACACTGCTCTGCTCAGAGTACCACCACTACAATTAGTACTAGTGCCTAAAGGCGCCAAGCAGTTTAGCAAGCACTAAAGCGGGCGACCGGCACTAGGACCCCGGCGCTACATCATCATCATCATCACCAACAGGTATCTCCTACTATTATTATTGATATGAGCCTGTGTTCTGTCTGTCTTTATGTGTGCCTTCACATCTCCATGTATGGAGGACACCCTACGTTAAGGCAAATGACCACGGGCTAGATGCAAATAACTGGCTATTGTACGTGTAGACTATACATTCAAGTATGTTATAGGCTATAGTGTATAAACAGTTATATCTGGTGTTGTAGTCTATGCTTACATGACATGCGTACATACTAGCATACTTGACTACTGTGACAGTGTGGACGGGGCCTATGTAGGGGGGATATTAGTACATGTTTTTAACAGTAGGGGATAGTACCCCCATGTACACAGCCAAGGTTGAAATATCTTATCATGTCGTATCATACGATATGGTATCGTGTCATATCATATTCTTGTATCATTTCATGTCGTACAACATCGTATTATATTATTATATCATAGCATAAAATATAACGCCCCCTCCTTCCCCACACCCCGCACGATCGCCTTGACCAAGCACCGCGCGTATAGCAAGCCCCTACAAATATGATTAATCCTTGATCTCATAGCTGGAGTTTATCTTAATATCATATGTGACCTAAACTTCTTCAAAACCCTTTCCCCCCACCCACAATTTCTTTTCATCCTCGCTCTCTTCTGCTTAAACGTCCCACCTACTCTCGAAATCCGCCAGAGTAATAAACAATTCCACGCCCTGGATATCGCCTCGTTACTTTTTTAGAGCCGTCCATGTCGCTGCTGCAATTCCCACCCACCCCCGCCCCCAACGCCCCCTCCTTCCCCAACACCCGCATGATCGCCTAGACCTAGCACCACGCGTATAGCAAACTTAAACCCCTACATCTATGCGACCAAAAGCCCCCCCCCCCTCCCCCACAAGAAAGATTTATAGTTTTCACGCACAAATATAGCTGCCCCACCTGTCCCTCCCCCCTCCCATCCTCCGCCCCCCCTTCTGATTAAAATCAGGCCCCCGCACGTCCTTCAGAAATGCGCCCACCCCTCACCGGTTATACGACTTACAGGATTCACTTGATAAACTGATGCATTTCCTTCGCTGTCAGATTTTGTCCCCCTCAGTTACGGATTTTAGAGTGTCCGCGCACACACTGACTAACAACATCACCCTGTTGACCGTGATAGCTACACTGTTGTAGTTGCAAGGGTAGTCGCCGACCTACATCCTTATCGATGATACACAACCCGTAATACGCGCGATCGGAGTATCACACACAGCTTGCAACGATAAGTTTCGACAAAATTTTCGATCCCACAGCTAGCTGCTGGAGTGTGTTTCAATTCTTATAATAGAGTGTTTGCGAAAATACGTTTCTCAAAATTTACTTGCCTTCCGCTAAAAAAAGTGAATTGCCTTCCCACCGAGTTTTTGGTGTGTTTGCGCTAGCGGTAAACAAAATCCTGCAGGCGACGCCTCCGAAATTTAGTAGGGAAACGGGGATGTGCGCGATTGTAATATACGTACGAGTACAGCAGCAGCAGTACGAGTACTCGTAGTATCATACGATATACGAGTACTCGTTGTACGTACTCCAGTCTCGAGCCTCTCGTTTCAGGTGCAGCAGTACCTGGAACACGGTACATCCAAGCACCCAACAGACTACAAATCAGAGGTATGGCTGTCTGTCTCGCGCGTAAAAAACTCCTTGTGAGCAGGGACTACCTCATTACACGTGCTACAAGCAGAGCAACGCCTTCCTCATGCGACGGAAGGCAAGGCGAAGCGCAGTTTCCCATGGAACGTGGACCTGTTATTGCGAAGCACCACCCTGCGAAGAATCCGCAGTGAACGCAGCGGTTTAGGGCAGAGGAGCGGAAACTCCTCTGCCCTAAACCGAAAGTCATGCCACGCTTCAGTCGCGGTGATGTTGGAGAAGCGCGGTGGCTGCTGTCGCACAGATGGACCGATACGAGTCCTATCTTGCCAGATGCGGCACACGATAGCCGCAATCAAGGCGCGTGGTGTCGCTCTCTGCGTTGAGGCTCCTCTCCGCGTGCGTGCGTTCGACTCCGCCAGCTGCGAGAAGTTCACCACAGCTTGCAGCAAGCGCTGAACCCTTGGTCACGGACGCAGAGGGCAGCAACAGACGGTTCATCACCGGCCTGCTGCATATCTCTGATGTTACGCCTGCGCGTCGTGCTCAGGGTACTACCCTCTCAATCCTCCGTGCGTTCGTATTAGTAGCTTGTGTTGTGTCGTGACAACAGCCGTGGTGGTTCAAACTGGTCCTGCTTAGGGCGCTATAGACCCTTGCAGAGGCGTTCTGCCTCGCACAAATGCTCGGTGTGTTGTAGGCCAATGAAACAGAGAGACAAAATTTACCGTAACTTTTGATCAAAACCTACCTTCGACAAAGTACATTTTTGCCTTTTTTTCAAAAATTTACCGCAAATATTGCCTTCAGGACAATTTTTGAAGAAGTAAATTTCTAAAAACGTACTTTCGCAAACACTCTAATGTCTATTTTTGCGCTTTGTGTATCCTGGTGTACCTATAATATAGTCTGTATTAGTAAGTGTTCGCTTAATTCGCAGTATTTGAATGGACAACGTATATATATTGCTGTATCTCGATATGCCACGAATGTGTACAGTCAGTATGTGCTATTACGGAGCGGGCTATAACACAGTAATAAGAACGAAGCGGGCTATAACACAGTAATAAGAACGAACCCACTATATACACAGAAACGTGCATACACATATACATATTTATTTATGCATTCTACATGTAATGTATAAGATCCCCTGTTTTCTTGTACTTATAAATAGACGACGTGTTTGGTCATGACTTGTCCAATCAACAGTGATACAAACCTGGTATGAATATTCACCCCGTACTATTACTATTAGAGGTATACTGAAAATATATACTATACTATACCTCCACCTATCTATACCAGGCAAGACACCTCGAAGTAGTAGCTTACTGCCTCCACAGTAATGAGGTTACTATTATTAATAGTCTATCTTCCATGAAAACTCTTCCGAAAACTTGCGCAACGAGCGTAAATTAGCCACTAGACTAGAGTATTAGCGAGATGCAGTGTGCGTATGTATGTTATTGCTCTAAATCGTGTAAATATAGCCTGAACCTTACAAAACAAAGCGGCCAATTACGTCTCAGTTTGTTGTTTTAGTGTTCGTTCGAGAATGCTACTAGGTTTACACGCCACGTAAACCGGCTGACTAGAAATATATTAATAGTAGAGGTCACACTCGTTAGATTACGCTCGTTAGATAGATAGAAGAAGAGGCGGATCGAAAGCTCCGGAACCTCCTCGGTTTTCGTTGTAAATCATATCCATTAACCATTCCAACGTCTTTCCGCAGTACTAACTGATGTCTATTGTTTTATTAGGGAACGACAAAATGACAGCGAAAACGCGCCAGGAGACTGAGACCGCTGGCGGAATTCGACGAAATACGTATATTCAACACAAACGTTATTACACTCCGTACTGTCTGTGATACGACGCATCAATATTTGCACACATACATGCACGATAATGGTTTTATGTAGCCATTACCTATACAACTCTCCCAAAGAATATTGGCTTGTTTTCAACACAGGGCATATATAACGTCTCACAGTTCTGGGCTTTTGACAATCAAACTTACTACGACGACTGCTACAACTACTAGTAATTTATGGATATTCTCACCTACTACTACTACTGTTAATGCAACAACAGCAAAAAAAGCTGCAGCTCTTCTATACTCAGTAAAAGATCGAACGGTCAGCATTACACACAATGAAAACATGTATGTACCAGGTAGGTGCCAGAGATCCAGCATAGGTGACATATCAATACCACGGGCTACACAGTGTTGGGACCTCCCTCTGTACTGCCGGTTGACTAGTTGGGTAGCGCCTGATTTCCTCCGAAATATGTTGGCCCAGGCGAGAAAACCAGTAGTAGTGGCAATAATAGGCGGGGTGGTGCCTGTGTTTCCGCTATGATAGTAGTGCAAGTATGTGCTTCCGCCATATTATTGCCGATCGATGTATTGTGCAGTGTGGTGCCTGTGTTTCCACCATACTGCCGCCATATTGCCGATCGATGTATTGTGCGGAGTTGTGCCTGTGTTTCCACCATACTGCCGATGTTTCCGGCTTGCCCATGCCGGTGCTGTGTGCTGCGTACAGAGAAAGAGGGACTATCCATACTACTGATGATGATGTTTCCGACTTGCCCATGCCGGTGCTTTGTGCTGTGTACAGAGGGAGGGACTATGTTTTCTGTTGTTGTTGTAAAGTATCACAGGATCCTGAATGTCATGTCAAAGCAAGAGATACCTATGAAGCCGGCATCGTACACACATTGCCCAAAACCGGCAAACAACGAATCGTTTACAGTGTAGACTACCCTTAGTTAGTTAGTTAGTTAGTTTAGTTGTTGTCGCTTCCCCGTCGGCCCGACGGATGGTATTGGGCAAGACTTACGAGTAGAGACGGAGAGATACATACATAAAAAAAAAACGAAGGGGCACTTCAAGGACGGCGAGATAAAATCCACCACGTACCAGGGTTCAGGTGCCAAGCTGGCCGGACACGTAATGACCGTTCGATCGGTTAAGTCTAGGATTTAGTAAACGATTGTAACATTTATTTTGGCAAAAAATGCCGTAAAAGACCACAGTATCAAGTAAGGTTACACGTACAATAGTAGCCAGGAAGAGGCGGGTATCCCCCGTCTGTCCGCGACATAGAGCGGGACTGAAGAGAGGACCCCCCGTGAGGCGTTTGTTGCCACCTTGATACTCCGTGATTGGTAAAAAATGATCAATTCGGCGTTGTCTTTGATTTCGAACAGTACAATAGGCGAGAATGCGTTGCTTGTCTCTTGTGGGAAGCACGGTCGCGGGGTTGGTAGTGAAATCATAGTAGGCCCCCACGCTGCTACTAGCATGGTCGCTGGTGGCTGTCTCGTCGTGCTGTCGTATTATGGCCATCATTCTCGTGGTTACGCTCTACTACTACGTAATGGCAAAACATACTTTTTATGTACTTCATTATGAGGGCTTGGTTCATTCATCGCGAAAATAGTTTATATATTTCACGGGGTATATACAGCAATGCGACTATTCTTCAATACGTAATCCTGGTTAGATTTTTGTATGTTTAGATTGTAGGCACTGTAGTAACTACAATTGATAATATCACCCCACGCTATTAACAATAGTGGTGCATCATAGGTATATTAGCTCATATAATAGTGCTGTAGTCCCACTATGGGGACAATGTCTTGAAAATAGACTCAGATATAGGTTTTTGTGCACTGCAGTAGTACGTGAAAAAGGGATTAACATGTGATATGAGGAGCTCCATATCTCACCTCAAAGTTGACTTGGAAGGCGCACGTTCGAGCAACCCGATCGACATGTGTATGTGTATGTGCTGTTAATATTAGTATCACTGATCAGCATTAGTATTGGCAGTAGGCCTGAAACAAGAATATACTTGGAGGGAATATACTTCGGATATAGTGAGTATTAATTTATGCTAACCGAGAGTCTACGGTTGAAGAGCTCAACCAGCCAGAAACGCTTCGCCCAAAAAAACTGAAATCAATGCCTGCCCTGCCGTGGGATGGTAACGTATACTATACTAGACTATACCATATAATATACTATGTAATATACTATTTAGAATACTGTACTATATGCTAATTATGTACTATATAATACACTTTATAATATACTATAAAGTATATTTCGTACTATACTAACATATATATACTAGTAGTCTATGTTGTAAAAATTAAAATACACTTCAGCTGTGAGATCGAACAGTTTGTCAAAACTCATATTTGCAAGCAGTGTGTGATACTCCAATCGCGCGCATTACGAGTTGTGTGTCCTCATTAAGGATATAGGTCGGCGATTCCCCTTGCAACTACAGTGTAGCTACCAGGGACAGCAGGGTGATGTTAGTCAGTCGGTGCGCGGAAACTATAAAACCCGGGACAAAATCTGACCGCTGTGGAAGGAAATACATCAGTTAATCAAGGGTATTCTGTAGTTCAAATAGCCGGTGAGGAGAGGGCAGAGCTTTAACGGGCGTGGGGGGCTGGGTTTGAACAAAGGGGAGCGGGGGGGGGGGGGGGACGAGCGGGGCAACTCAATCTGTGCGCGGAAACTACAAATCCCTTAAGGCAACACGTCTGACAGTTGTGGAAGGAGTGCATCAGTTTATCATGTAACATATCCTACAGTCGTACAACCAGTGAGGAGATGGCGCAGTGTTCGAAGGGTGTGTGGGGGGGGTGGAAGGGGATTTCCAACAGCTTCAGGTAGCAATGATTTGGGGGTTTGCTATATGCGTGGTGCTAGGTCTAGGCGATGGTGCGGGTGGTGGGGAAGGAGGGGGCGGGGGGGGGGGGGCGACTTGGAGCTTCAGCATGGATGGCGAGATAGTTACTGAGTTGATATCAACTGCGCGATAGCGTTTATTGCTCTATCATATTTCGTTTTGAGGTAAGACGTTTGAACAAGAGAGAGCGGGGGGAAGAAGAGAATGGGGAGGGGGGGGAGGGGGCGGAAATGAATTGGAGCTACGGCATGGATGGCTAGAAAGATAATTAGGTGATATCAGGTGCCTGGTAGTGCTATTTCCTTGGTGGGGAGGGGGGAAGGAGAGGGGGTTGGGGGTTGGGGGGGGGGGGGGGGGGGGCAGGGGTTGCGGAAGGCGGGGGGCGGGGGGTGATACGGGGTGCAGCATCCATGGATGGTTGGAAAGCTAATGAGGTGATATCAACTTCGTCGTGGTGTTTATTAATCTGGCAGATATTTCGATTTTAGGTGGGACGTCGGTACAAGAGGGGGCGGGGGGAAAAGAGGGTACATATGTGATATATGGCGTCTCATGTAAAGTGAAACGCTGCCAAAGTAATAAACACTACCACCGCCACCACCCCCCCCCCCGCCCCCTCTTTCCCCACCGCCTGCACGATCGCCTAGCCTTAGCACCACGTTTATTATAGCCAGAACCTACCAGGTATACACATATTTTCGACCTAAAGCGGTTGGAATTCCCCATTCTCCCCCCTCCCCATTCAAACATTCCGCCTTCTCCTCACCAGTTGTACGACTTACAGGATGTACATGGTAAGCTGATGCAATCTTTCCACAACCGTCAGAGATGTCCCCGCAAAAGGGTTTATAGTGTCTGTGCACATATTGAGCTGCCCCCCTCTCCTTCCCCCTCCACTCCTCTTTTTTACCCCCGCCCCCCTCGTTTCGGTTTTCGCTTTAGTTTTTGTTTTTGTTTTGTTTTTTTTCTCCGTCCTCCCCTCACCGGTATCACGATTTAAGGGATAAATTTGATAAAGTGATGCATTTCCTGCTATACAGCTGTCAGATAAATGTTGGCCCCCTCAAAAACACAATGTATAGTTTCCGCGCAGACCCAGGCTACGGTAGGGGGGTCCCCTATTGGACCTTTTATTTCAGTGGCTAGGGGTCACTCGCGCGAGTAACCCCTTTGTTCCTATGCGATATTACGTTTTCTTCATGTTTTACATTGACGAAATTAATCCGCAATGCAAAGATGATTTAAGCTGCGTCCAAACAAGTGCCTGAACCATCTTCATCCGTAGGGTACAGAGCCACTCGTGCGAGTGGCTCAAACACATCAGTGAAAATGGGGGTACCCCCCCTACCGTAGCCTTGGTCCGCACAGATTTGTCAACATCACCTTGTTGACCGTGGTGCAAGCTACACTGCAATTCCAAGGGAAGTCGCCGACCTATAACCTTAATGAGAACACACACGCCCAGTGATACGCGCGATCGGAGTATCCCCCACAGCTTGCAACGACGAGTTTCAACGAAATCTTCGATCTCACAGCTGGTGAAGTGTAGATAAATTTTTATATTATTTGACTATTAGTATACTCTAGTATTAGTATACCGAGGTATAGTATAGTGGGGTGGTTGATAGAAAAAGCCAATGAATGGTGAGAAAACATCAACTAGAAATTAAGGTGGAACTCCCGAACGTCGATTCGTTGGTAAATGCCGCCGATTAGTTCTACGATGCTCGCCCCCACAACCAGCGATTGGTTTTGTTTAACGAACGTTTTTGTGGCTGCTCAATCCGAGGAATGATGCTATGAAAAGTATAATATAATATTCACGCATTTTCTTGTTCGCGAAGGAGACTAAAGACTGTCGACCGATGACGTCGGGGTGGCGAAGGGACACACCGTATTTTCAGGAGAAACGGCTGTGGGCTTGTTTTACGACGAGCGATTTCGTTAAAGAATAGTCGGGGGGGCTACCTTAGAATGACTCCTCCACGCTGTCAAAATATCGCCGCTCCTCACACCGTTCGTTGTGATAGTCGTTGCAAATATCAGGCAATAAACACTCTGGTATTAATAATCATTTTGCTCTTGTAGTTTCGCCATACATAAAGCAACACCAGAGTTTATACGTGGCCGACGGTGATAGTTGTGTACCTAGAACACCCTGGACAATGGACACATCAACAACGAGTGGTCTATTGCCTTGACCAAATGGACGAGAGGAAACGCTTGTCGATATATATACTATGTTTAGCGCAAATAGACGTCGTGGGGATATGTCTATTGATATGCAATGTTGTCGACAACTATAGATTGTGGAAGGTGTCTCTATACTCGTAGATGTTATCGGTGACAACAAACAAACGAAAAAATATATCGATAATTTTTTGTCGACAACAATAGCGTGTGGACACGATGCGTGTCTGCAGGTAAAAATTGTCGTCGACGATAGGCTGTTTGTTGATGCATAAAATCGATAGATAGCTGTTATCCGCACCACAACAGTAGAACGTGAAGCGAGTCCGTTCATGTCGATTGTCAGCCACATGAGATCGCGCGAGGGGTCAATAGATTGCGATTTCCAGCCACAATAGATGGTATGAGGTGTCTGTCGATAGTCGCCTTAGTTTTGGACGGCAGTAGTAGTGGTAGTAGATGGTGCACCGATCCATCGATGGCCATGGCGCACCTTAATTTAAGAGATTTTGCGCATTATCCATCGATGGGTTGGTAAACCTTCCAATATTATTGCGGTCGCCAATGGCTATCGATTCACACGTCGCACAATTTTTTGTGGCTGACAGTCGTTGTCTACGGTCACCTCGCGCAATTTCAGGTGCCTGCTTATCGCCACCGATGGGTATGCAAAACATTCTGATGTGGTGGACAACATTTATCGCTTGTTGACAGACATAGTCGACAGCCTATTGTGTCGATGAAAAAAATTATAAAAAATATATAGACCGATAGACTGTGTCCCCTGTCCATCGTCGCCGACAATATCTTTAGGCAGACACCTTCCACCCTCTAATAATGACGACAATGTATATCGATAGACTCATCCCGTGTCTATTGGCGCTTAACACATATATGTCGACCAAATGTTCCTTTTCGAGCATTTGGTCGAGGCCATAGACCTGTCCACTCATTCATTGTTGTGTCTGTTGTCCAGGGTGTGCTACATCCTCAACTATCACCGCCTGCCATGTATTAGCTAATAGTGTCGATACATACGCGAAGCCCCAAGTGTTTAAGATTGGAATGTCTATTGATAAGAAGAGGGTGTCTATTGGCAATTCAATAGCAACGGATTTCGCAACGGTTAGGAACGGCTACATTCAAAAGCCGTGGAGGCATTTACCAATCAATGAATGGACGTTGGGGTTATTATTTCTGTTTATTTAGATACCTTCATTTTGTAGCCGAGGTTTACTGATCACCTTATTATTACAGTACCCCATTCGACCACCACCGGTATTATAGTCTGGTATCTATCATGATGCATACACAATGTGCATAGTATAGTATATTATAGTATAATATTGTACTCCGGAGTATATTTTAGTGTATTGTAGTATATACATATGTTGCCATCCCACGGTGTAGCGGTCGATGCACTTTTTTGGGGGGGGGGGCGAAAGGTTTCGGACCTCTTCTCTGTCTGGCCGTCTGAGCTCCACAGAAAATAATATGATTGAAACAATCGTTCAGTACTTGTGCAGTGAGAAGATTTCACGGGTACGTTCGTTTTAGAACAAACAAAAATGTAGATCGGGTTGAGCGAACGCATGTCCTCGAGGTCGACCTTTTCATGTTCGGGGTGAGATGTAAATGCGCCGTTATAGGCCTTTCTTCAGAGGCCTGTCTACTTATATTACTATTAATAGCCGCTGCTGCACCCCTTAGCGTGGTGTGACCGCGTATGGCATGCGAAAAAAACGATATACCTACAGCAACCGGTATATATTCCAAGTAGTCTGCTTCGTCCATAACTCACTATCGTTGCAACGACTTCGGCTACAATATAGGTGCACCCCTTTTGTCCTGAGGTTCCTCAATCTGGGGGCATCTCCCAAAAACTGATTTTGAGAATAATAGAGCATCTTCTACCGATGGATGAAGAATCCCGCGTTTGTTTCCAGTTATTAATAGGTATCATGGTATCTGATCATACAACGACGAGAATCATGCACGAAAAATATCCCAATGTTTACAACGATAGTATTAGTATTATTAGTAGTATTATTAGTGTATTAGTACTGGTATTAGTATCAGTATTAGTATTAGTATTAGTATTAATACTAATATCAGTATTAGTATTAGTATTGGTATTAGTATTATTAGTATTAGTGTGTTAGTATTAGTGTATTAGTATTAATATTAGTATTAGTATTAGTATTAGTATTAGTATAAGTATTAGTATTAGTATTAGTATTAGTATCAGTATTAGTATTAGTATTAGTATTAGTATTAGTATTAGTATTAGTGTTAGTATTGGTATGTTAAGGAGCCTCGTTACTCAGAAACCATTTGAGAATACTCCACATTCCATGCTAGTGATACCTCCTTACTTAGTAGTACGCGTCCTTAAAATAAATAGTCTAAGTCTTAGTCTTAGTCTTAGTCTTAGTCTTAGTCTTAGTCTTAGTCTTAGTCTTAGTCTTAGGCCTAACTTAGGGTTAGAGTTAACTTAGGGTTAACATTCCCCTTAATTTTTCAATACAGCCCTGTTCTAATTTATCAACCAGCCCCCAATTAAGTACATGGTCTAATTATATAGCTGGTTTATAGTCGCCACGTGGCGAAACCCCAAGAACGGCGGCTGGTGTTATAGAGCGCGTCTATACGAACAGCAGCGTGAGGGTATATCACATTTTACTGTTAGCCCATAGTCATTCCCGCGACCGTGTTTACCACCAACCAGGGACAAGCAAAAAACGCGAACGCGCCTTTCGTCGAAGATAGTTCACCACGGGCGAGCTTGTCAAAGATTGTCAAAGATCAAGGTCGACCACGGGATATTTTTTGAGAGTAGAGTGCCAACGGGGCAACAAACCTCACGGCGGGTCCTTTTCAGTCCGCCGATTTGCAGGCGGAGGACTACTCGTCTTCCCTAAGCCTAAGAATACCCACATGCGTACACACATAACACATCCCAACCCCACCCCCTCGAACACTCCACCCCCTCTTTTTTACTCACTGATTGTACGAATTACCCCAGGATATACATGATAAACTGATGTATTATTTCCGAAAATGTCACATTTATCCACTCAAAATAATGTACCAGGTATAGTTTCCAGGCACATTTTGAGCTGACCCCCCCCCCCCCCCCCCCCACCCCCCCCGCCCCCAATAATATACTGGTGCCAAAACCGTCAGATTTATCCCCTCGAAAAGATTTATAGCTTACATGCACAAATTGCCCCTTCCCCCCCCCCCCCCCCCCCCCCCCCGCCCCCCTCCAAACCCGCTCGCTTTTGATCAAAACCAGGCCCCCCTTCCCCTTCACAGCTGTCAGATTTTGTCCCCCTCAGAAACGGGTTTTATAGTTTCCGCGCACAGACTGACTAAAATCATCCTGTTGACCCTGATAGCTACACTGTAGTTGTAAGGGGAGTCGCCGACCTATATCCTTAATGAAGACACACAACTCGTAATGCGCGCGATCGGAGTATCACACACAGCTTGCAAAGATGAGTTTCGACGAAATCTTCGATCTCACAGCTGGAGTGTATTTTAATTTTTATAATAATACGTCGCAGAAATGAGGCATGATAGAGTTGTTAGGCATGCTTCGAGCATATCATACCTGTTGTAAAATTCAAGTATAAGAATACGTGTGACTTAATTCCACACTTGTTTACGACATATTCCTGAAGAAATGTAGGGGTCGTCTGCACCATCATAGACTCATTACATTCAAAAGGTCATTTCATTTCGGGCCAGGTCGCTACCTGGAACCCCGTACGCAGTATACATTATCTCGGCGTGCTTGTGAAGTACCCCTTCGTCGTTCTTGTATAGTACCAGTATCCAAATTCTGGCCTGATAGCATCAATCAGGCGAAACAGGGAACCGACACCATAGTCCAAATTCGTACGCTACTCGTTTTTGCTGGTTGTGTGCAATGTGCGCGCAATTCCCGTCCCTTATGCATCCCTTTCACGCTCGAAACATTTGAAGCTACTACTCCTACTACTACTCCTACTACTACCGCTACTACTGATATCTATACTCCTACTGCTGCTACTACCACTGCTAATACTACTTCTATTCAACAACAACAAAAACAGAATGGGTCCCCCCCTGTATATTCAGCACCGGTGTGGGCCATCCCGGACACACCGCTACAATAGCGGCGACACGGGTTATTCTCCGCATGTAGACTATAGACTATATGACTATATAGCCACCACCGGTTATTCTCACCGCATATTGCCCGAGATAGGTTCATATCTCACAGGCAGGTACAGCAGTAGCGGGTGTCTGGAAGCAATCAATCACGAAGTAGTCAACGGGCATTATGCAGGGACCACTTCACTGTACCTGCGCGGTATTGATGTATTGAGCCATATACTAGATCCCAGGTACCTGGCACATATATTGTCATTGTGTGTTAAGTTCACCGCTCGGCTATTACACTGAAAACAGAAAACCTCCATCCACACCCTACGAGTAAGAGCTTCTTCTGTAGCACTCACTGCAAATCTCAAACGCACGGCCGTATGATGTTGTCCGTGGAAAGGTAAGACTTTTGTGGGAGAGCTGCATATATAATAGCTGCATATATAATAGCTGCATATATGCGTGGAAATATTGGTACAACATATCACAGCACAAAGTGTCGTAGTTTGTTGGTTATCGCCGGCAAATATTTTGTTGGAACTCCGAGGGCGGCCTCAAAGCCCTCAATGGCTTCAATGGCCTCACTGGCCTCAATGGCTTCAATGGCCTCACTGGCCTCAATGGCTTCAATGGCCTCTTTTTTTTTTCAAACGCCGTGTCCACTGTGGAAGACGTCCTTCCTTGACGTGTAAGGGCTGGTGTGTAAGGGCGAACGTGTAACGTAGATTGTACGACTGCCGTCTTTGTTGCGGAAATAATAAGGGTTTTATAGTTTTCGCGCACAGACTGACCAACATCACCCTGTTGGCCCTGATAGCTACAATATAGTTGTAAGGGGAGTCGCCGACCTATCTCCTTAATGAGGACACACAACTCGTAATAAGCGTGATCGGAGCATCACACACAGCGTGCAAAGATGAGTTTCGACGAAATCTTCGATCTCACAGCGTTTTTTATAGTAGTATTACCATACAGATTTTGAATATCTCCGGTTATAACTACTACTCTGCACAGAGCAATAATATACCTATTTTCTGGAATATAAGTGTATGCTGTCTACATTTGTAGACATACTGCGAAGTAACAGGATAGCTACACGCACCATACATCGTGATACACACAGCGCCGATATAGTCTATACCGAAACACATAGATAGTCTAGTCTAGTCACATGTAGAAAAAAAATGATCATACACCAAGTATGTATGTATAGTCTAGTCTAGTATATTACTTCGAAATGTATACAAACGTACAGTAGTCAGATATTTACGTGTAGCCCTTGGTTATTACTCGCGACGGAAGGCACCAGGCACGGGGAGACGGGTCACAGATACAGACAGAACACAGTTATTTAAGTGTGGCCCTTGGTTATTACTCGCGACGGAAGGCACCAGGCACGGAGAAACGGGTCATAGATACAGACAGAACACGCTCATATTAATAGTAAGAGGTACTTCTTGGTGATGATGGCACAGCCTCCGCATTCTTAGTAGTGCCGGTCGCCCGCTTTAGTGCGCCTATGAATCGCTTGGCACTGATGGACACAACTAGTAGGTGCGGCATGCGGCGTAGAGTGGTGCCGGATGCCGATATAGTCCCGGTCTTCCATCATGTTTTTGTGATGGTACATGCCGACGCCTGAGAAGGACTAATATTTGTACTGGTCTGCCGACGCTACAGCGGGCCCCCGCAGTGCTGGCCGAGCAGTCTGCCTTTTTGTCTTGCATCTCGAATATCAACGAGTCAAAAAGAAGGTTTGGGTTTTGATTTCTATCTCGCCTTTTCTGTCGAGCATTTGTATTCAAGTGGCGTGATCAGAGGTAGGTGTCGCCGGTATCGTCCCTTCTCCCCCGCCTGGTATGGACTTTCATTTTGTTCGAGCGGGGGGTTCAGTACTCTATACAGTATTCCCACCGCTTGTGTCCGGCAATCAAGCAATTTCGCCAACAACTCGCGCTCACCCGCTTTCATTACCCTACCGTACATAAGTAAGACAAAGTACACAACCGGTACTAGAGATAATAACATACATACACCGGACAGCGGCGCCTGTTCGTCTTTCCAACGATATAATATGTTAGTGTATTTTCATTTTTTATAATAATATGTTATGATACGTGTTGTGTAATTGAATACCATAATAGTAGCGTCATTGATTTCCCTCCTGGCGCAAGTCACAAAATATTATATACTGTTTTAAACAGTACCGTACGACCGAGCGCAGCTATTAATAGTCGGTTCTTCGGTTTTTCTGTTCGCTTTTTTATTGCAGGTAGGATAGAGCTAGATTGGTGATGTTAGCTTCCTCTTAGCCACTTAGATCCTCCGCGGATGTTCGTGGAGGTTTGCTGCTAGAGTACCGAAATAATGTTTTGCTATATACCCACCCACAACTCAACTGACCTCTTCCTTGTAATACACCCCCCCACACCCCGCGTCGTGTCCCTCATCCTGATGGATTAACTAACTCCTGCCCCCCGTCCTATTCTGACGAAGGCTAAAGCATACGACGTATACATAATATTTTTACATGCTATACATATTGTACATGCATTCATGCTGTACGGTGGGGGGCAGAGCTTCGTTTTAGTGTTACATTCGCGGTTTGGAGACACTCACGAAATTTCTACACCATTAACTTTGAAGAAGCTAGGTAAAAAAAAATGTCCTTGGAGTTATGGACCGCAGCTTTCTAACACTCGAATACTTTGTTTCTCTGTGCCAACCAACGTATGCACATTCCTTGAGAAAAGTCGTCCGTTCGCCGCAAGGGGTGCTTCGCCACTCCCGCTAGTGGCCTGTACTAGCAGAACTGGGGAAAATATCCCCGCTAATCGAATCGTCATGGATGGCATGTTTCTTTGCCAAACTACACTATAAACTAAACTAAAGCATTACGGTGATCTATTGTTAACAGGGGTGAATGCCTTATCATCATCATCATCATCATCATCATCATCATCATCATCATCATCATCATCATCATCATCATCATCATCATCATCATCATCATCATCATCATCATCATCATCATCATCATCATCATCATCATCATCATCATCATCATCATCATCATCATCATCATCATCATCATCATCATCATCATCATCATCATCATCATCATCATCATCATCATCATCATCATCATCATCATCATCATCATCATCATCATCATCATCATCATCATCATCATCATCATCATCATCATCATCATCATCATCATCATCATCATCATCATCATCATCATCATCATCATCATCATCATCATCATCATCATGCCTTATCATGCCTTATCATGTCGCAAAACAATCACCGGAAAAGTCTCATAATTTTCGCAATATATATCTCTGCCAGAACATCATTTTTTTGTATTTTTTTTTTGCACCGTAACCGTAAGGCCTATCTATGCGAAAAATCCAGGCGATCGTTTACCGCTATCGACGAGGAATTGACAGAGTTATGACCCCATAGTCTAGGCTAGTCTAGGCTAGACTAGGCATCAAATGGCCCCTGTCATCAATGGATCTCCGTAATAGGGTGAGCTGCTACGACCGGTTTTTGTCTGTCTGTGCATATATGGCCTTTCCGGCGGCGACTGTCGGTTGTGGTTGGCAATGAATGTGCTTTTTCTGTGTGGTACTGGCGACTGGACCGCAACGCCGTTTATTATGTGGACTTTTCACAAAAAAGGGGTCTAATAGTAGAAGCAGTGCTGCTTGTTACGTGCGGGCCTTGCAACAACAGTGCTGATAGTATGAATACCTGGTATATTTATAATCGAGGCTTTTACGACAACCGCGGTCTCGACGCTTCAATTTCCATGTCTGCTGTTCGCAAGGACCACAGCAAGTAAGTAAGTGCTGGTTAGAATAAAGTATTTTCCATGGAGGCTTTTATTAGAACTGGGCTGCTATTTCTACAACCGTGCTGCTATTTGTTTTGTTTCTGTGAGGCCTTTACATCAACTGTGTGTGTGTTCTTACTTATGCTGCATACTTTACGTCGGCGTTTCCAGCAAGTAAGAGTGCTGAGCACTAACGACTTCTGCTAAAAAAAGAATTTTCTTTGAGGCTTTTACATTTGTGCTGTACTGTGCTGTGCTACTAGTATTATTGCTACTGCTGCTTCTTCTGTGCGGGTTCTACACACCCCACCGTGCTGCGAAATATTTGTTTGCGTCCATGACTCATCTCATTAATTTAGTGGCGTGCTTTTTGTGCGATAATTCGCCTGTGTCGGTTGTTACAACAACACTGAACGGCTTTCATCTAACGTAGCTGGTGTCTGGTGTCTGGTAGACAACACAAGGGTATTCGAAGCAACCGAGGGGTCCACGGATAGCTCCCCTTGCTATTAGAGAGTAGGGAATGCACATGCTATGGCCGAGGGTGGCTAAGAAAAGTGGGAACGGGCACCGGGGGATCGTCGACGCGGCGGATCGCTTCGTGACGAGATGGCACAGGGGCGAGACGGAGAAGATCTGGCAACGCCTCACCGCAGAGGACGCCGACAGCAGCAACCAAGGAAAACCGGGGGGTTCGGGGTGCACGGGGGGGGGGGGCGTACTGATTCAGCTGTACGTAGATGAATGCCGAAACGAAGTAGCCGATCATGTGGAAAGGTACCAGTTCGACTAATTACGTGGGGCGTGTTCTTCTATAGCCCTGAACCCTATACAGCGAGCGGAAGTTTCTGCTTTGTTTGTTTGTCTTCGTTGAGGGTTCAATGGGGGGAGCGCAAAAACGACAGTAATGACTTGATGTCGTCCTTTTCTTTTTTCTCTTCTTTGATTTCATTTTGTTTGATGATCCCTTGTTTAACCGGCCTTATAGTGCGTTATTAGGCCTAATGCCGGTATATTCTTCGTGTTGTTTTGTCCGTACAACAACAGCGGTTTGTTGTCTTCTTCGTCTCGTGTTGTTTCGTCCGTGCAACAGGTATCTGTTCCTCTTCAGCACGACGTATGGTGTTTCTCTTGCAAGTGCAGCCTTTCATTTCCTTTCCGATCTTCTTGCATCACAATCTCCAGAACACATACATGTCCTTTGTTTCCTTTTCTATTTTCTTGTTTTTCCCTTTTTTTATCTTTTTTATTTCTTTTCTTTTTCCCTTTTTTTTTCTTTCGTTTTGGTCTGGCTTGTTTTGTTGCGGTTTAGTACCGGCTACACTACTAGCACTTCACTTTCTGTACGTTGATAACTGCGACTGTTTGGTTTACTCTAATTCACAGTGAGTCTGTGACCACATAATGATAATAACTTGTATCTCTCTAGGATGAAGAATCAGCACGCACTCTGGGTCTACTGACGTCGTTGGGTACAAAGAGCGCTTAGATGTGAGGACAACACACACTGGCTCCCAATGCTTTGCGACGAGGTGTTTGCGCAAGTGCTGCTAGTTCTACTTCTGTGTATGGGCTTTACAACACCTGCGCCGCGAAAATTGTTCTTCTCCGTGAGGCCTTCACAACCAACTGTACTGTTATTATTTTGTCTTTATGAAAACTTCGCAAATAAATGTATTGCTAATTAATATTGATGACACTTCGTGTCTGCGCTTCAACTGCGTGTTGCTCAAAACCACGTTTTTTGTGAGGTTATTGCGAATCAAGCGTCTGGTGGTGCAGCTATACTATCGTGTAGACTGGCTTTCTCTGTCATATGGACGAGACAGGGTGCATCTACGCCTCCTAAGTTGCCTCCGTCGTATGACATGTGGTCACATTCTTCAACCACCCCCCTTGCACCACCACCGCCGCCGCCGTTGCTGCTGCTGCTGCGGCTGCCGCTGCTACCGCTGCTGCTGCTGACTCAAAGTTGGTACTGTTGCCAAAAACCTATGTATATTTTGTATATTTTTTTTTCATTCAAGAGACGACGGTTCGCAGATAACTCGGTTGTCTTGGTATGTATGTCGTTCACTGTTATTGCTCAAGAAACGCAATAGTTTTGCCTCTGGTATTGTAGAATCAATCACAGTATTACGCTATTTTAGTGCTTATAGTATTGACCCAAGATACCGCAGATCGATACTCGCCTGCCTCATCCCGAAGTGTTCTCAGTGTGGACACCTTCTTGGGAAGCACTCGCCGAGGCAACGCAACACCACCCGTTTCATTGCAGAAATAGACGCAATGTGCGGAGGTTTCCATCTTTCTGTGGGTTTTTTTTCGTTGCCTGTTCCAACGTCATTATTGTGGCTTTTTCCTTGAAATTATAAGGTACACAATAATAGCAGGTATATGTGGGTTGTGCGCTGTGTTATACGTTCCGAGGTGTGTTGGTAAGGTCTGTCGCTTACCCCAACTCGCAACGAAATCTCTAGCGCGAATTGCCGAGGTCCCGTCCGCTCGTCTCGTTGGTCCACCATTTTGCGGTCCACGCGTTGAACAACCATTCATTCGGTATTTTCTTGTGAGAGATGGAAATGTGTGGACATCGTCTCGGATAGGCGCAGCCAGCATTGAAATTGGTGGTGGCAGATATTTCCACATTCTGTGGATTGTTGTGTTTGTTTTTTTGTCCAAAAAAATGTTTGTTTAGACTAGCTTACAGGGCTTGAAAAATGGAGTGGAATGTGTGCCTATTTCCACCATCATCTGCAATATAGTAAGCTGATCTGACCGGGTTCCGCCCGCTGCCTTCGTTGTTGCCTCTATTTCCCCCCGCCTCGCAGTAGTAAGAACTTCAATCGACGGGGTCCTTTCCAATCGTCGTTCAGATGTTCTGTCGCATCCTTTGTGCCATCTCGCAGTATATGGCTTGAATTGGTGAGGTCCCGTCCACTCTTTAGTCTGTTCAGCCGTTTGCGCACCATCTCGTAGTATATCTGAGGAGCTTCGTCCACTCGTTTTGTTGTTGTGCTGTGCTATGCGCCCCGCGAGATAGATAGGGTCGGGGTCAAGTTTGGATAATTATTTTCAAGTATTCGGAACCTATATCCCTTAACCTCAACCCCGACTGACTCTGTAACCTTGAGAAGGTAGCGCTTGGCGTTCGACCTGATGAGGCATCATGATCACCAGGCATCATGACGGGCGGCCGATGAAGCACAATGAAGCACGGCGAAGCAAGGTTCGGCATGACGATGAGGTGGTCCACGCTGCGGTGGGTACGACAAAATATGCCTCGTAGAAGGATCTGGTTATTATTATGATAGTGCCCGAGGTGTATAATAGTGTATGGCATGCACAGTGCCAACACACGTTGTTTTCATGGGTAGGATGACGATCACAACATCCCCGGGATAATCAAGGCTGCGGTATTATGAAACATGAAAATAAACTCCAACTGTGAAATCGAAGATTTTGTCGATGCGGTATTGTAGTATCATACTGATATACTGTAGTATCACACTGTAGTGTCATACGCTACTGTATTTTATCATGCCAACATTTTCACTACCGGGTTTGACTTATAGTATAATCATATCATATTATCGTATCATGTCATATCATATCATATCATATCATATCATATCATATCATATCATATCATATTATATCATATATCGTATCATATTATATCATATTATACCATATCGTATCATATCATATCATATCATATCATGTCATATCATATCATATCATATCATTTTTTGTATGATATAGGTGATAGTTTCCACGCACATATTGAGTTGCCCCACACGCCCCCCCCCCCGCCCCAACCCCCCCCCCCCCCCCCCCGATAATAAACTGGTGCCAAAACCGTCAGATTTATCCCCTCGGAAGGATTTATAGCCTACATGCACAAATTCCCCCCCCTTCCCCCCCCCCCCACCCCCCTTCAAACCCGCTCGCCTTTGATCAAAACCAGGCCCCCACGTCCTTCAAAACTCCGCCCCCCCCCCCTCACCGGTTACTCGGCTTACAAGATTCACTTGATTAAAGGATAAATTTCCCTACACAGCTGTCAGATTTTGTCCCCCTCAGAAACGGGTTTTATAGTTTCCGCGCGCAGACTGACTAAAATCACCCTGTTGACCCTGATAGCTACACTGTTGTTGTAAAGGGAGCCGCCGACCTATATCCTTAATGAGGACACACAACTCGTAACGCGCGCGATCGGAGTATCACGCACAGTACAGCTTGCAAAGAAAGATGAGTTTCGACGAAATCTTCGATCTCACAGCTGGAGTATATTTTCATTTTTTATAATATATATGATATTATATCATATCTTATCATCATATAATATCACATCGAACATTATATCTTATCATATCATACCATATCATGCCATGTCATATCATATCGTATCATATCATATCACATCATGTGATACTATCACGCTATAAGACTATAATAGTACTATATCATACTATATCATACTATCATAGTATCGTAATATCATACGAAATACTACTCATTATCATACGGTCATACTATCATACTACCTACATACACTATCATACTATCTTTTACTATAATTCTTATCATTCTATCATACTATCACACTACCTACTATCATATACTAGCATACTATCACACTATCATGCTACCTCACTATCATACTAACAGACTTTTTTCTTTTTTAATCAAACTCGCAACAGTGACTCGGTACCCTCACGGACGAAAATACGCTACAGTACACATAACGCGGTTTTTTTTTCAAATATTTTGGCGCAGCGTGGATTTTACAATTCTATTGCGGATTGATATTATTGTCAAATTGAAAACATTTGTATCAGTATCAGGAGGACAATCTCATATCCGCAGGGACCGGGTAGGTTATTACCCGCTCACTGCTCACTGATGTGTTAGAAACGAGTGAACTCGAGCCACTGAAAAAAAGGCCTTATCGTTAGGAACACAACATAATACAACACAATATTTATGGTATTGTAGCCTGACTCGGATAACGGTATTATCATACTCGTTCGTGCCTTTCCTATATCGACTACTGCCAGCAGGTATGAGGTATGGATATTATTCATACACTACTGAGCCTCTAACGCGCTAAATTTGTCGATACAGTGCAAGTAGTGGACGAGCACAAAGTCAAATATTAACACAGCACACCCAAGAGCTCCGTTATCTCCGAGCTGCGACTGGAGTCAACGTTGAACACTTGTTGAGAATACAGTACGTCTACGCTGGTATGATAACAGACATCAGCTATCTGTTGTTTTGGCGTGTGTGTGTGCACGTACGTACGTATACGTACGCGTGCATGCGTGCAAGTTTAACGCGAGAACTTTCAAACGCAAGTTGAAGTCAATCTGCTTCTTCTGAAAAATACACACAAATACATCAAGTTAAAGCGCCCTCTAGCACAGACGAAGTGCATTTGTCCGGTTGTTGGTCTGTGATATGTCTGGTGATCCTTACAGCATGGTTGTTGGTGAATGTTTTGCGAAATCGTGACCGCAACGCAACGGTTACCACCTACCAGGAATGAGATGGGCCATGACGGCCATGACGAGTAGTCGCGTGTATACAAGAAGTTGAAGTTGAGTGAACATATATAAAGTAGACCATAAGAAAGCAACTACAAACTCTTAACAAAACCAGCCATAAATCGAACCAAACGCAACTTGAAGTGAACGTAGCGGCCTGTCAATTGATTTTGGCATACCGCATGTGTTGCAGTAGAGTTTTAGAGCACACGCATATCATGGCATGCGGCCGTCCGGTCGGTTGTTCCACGGTAGCGACACGCACATTCGGGCCATAGCCGTTAGGGGTTGGCCAATAAAAAACAAAGCAGGAGTGAAATCATAACGTAAATCCAACGCACGGCCAGCACCAGCATTAATATATGTCATGGGCGGGCAATGACGCTAAGATGGAGTATTTACAACTACCTTGACAGTTGGTGTGTACAGAAGAAGTAGTAGTACTAGTGTAGAACTAAAGCCAAGCATAATACTAAATTATGACAACAAAAATACGGTTGAGAGGACGGTTAAGCTCAAGCACGTAGCACGTACGTACGTAAACAGGGGTCGGTCGTGGCTGTCTCGATTTAACATCATAGTCTAGTCTAGTGTAATGTAGACTATGACCGGCCATATTGTTGTCATTATGCCCGGATCATGGATCATGGATCATGGATCATGGATCATGGGATGTGCAGCCGTTAAAATTAGTGTTGGTCAACTTGACGGTGGAGTGCGAGCGGTGTTTCCATCTCCGATCCGAGTAGGATGGCAAACTACTGCACTGATGACCGCTTTTCACCCGGGTACATAGCACACATAGCAATCAACGAATCGTAACCATTCAAACGAAGGAACCAAGGGGTAGGGGTGGTCGGGGCTGAGGGGTCCAACCAGCAGGAATGGGAAGAAGATCCAAAGGACTTTACTGTTGGTCTAAGTTGACGAGGAGACACAACTCGCATCACATCACGCATCACGAATCGCACGACATAAAATGACGTTACACGTATCACGTCGCATCATGCCGTCGCAATTATTATAGCAGCGATAGCAGCTACACGGTGTAGCCGCACTGGGGTATTCCGATCGGTATCATGTGTGTGGTAACATATATTGACCATGGCAACAGCTCATTCGCGACTAAAGGCAGCCAAATGAACTCGATCAAATGAATGATTTCTACTTTATTTCGCACAAACCATAGATATATAGTCTAGGTACAATGCTCGATAAGGTGGTCATCGTTGCCGCTTGACAAACAATGTACAGCACAAAGCGAAACCGCGATCAAGCATAAACAACTGCCCAAAAACAGCAAAGCATATGGACATGTACTTCAAAGTATCAAGGAGGCCGTCAGAAATAAGCACAAGTCCCTGCCTGCTTTAAGTACCCAAATTTGCTTAAGAATGGACCTATCTATGTGCTACGCTTACTGCGGGGCATTGGCCTTACTCCTACTCCATGTACTATATATATGACACTATCAAGCCTAGGAAAAAGTTCTAATCATACGCCCCATCAGAGCTTCACCCCCGCCGGCATATTCGTAGGCATCAAAGCTGCAACACCCCTGCTGCTAGCCATACTGTCCTTTCTTTGCACGATTGCTACGACGAGGGCAAACGATGGACAGCGTGGTTGTAAGGGTGGAAGTTCCATGATTAGGGAAATGGTGGTATTAGTAGCAACCAAATAGTACTGGTGAAATAAGATTCCTCTTGCGTAATTTTCCTGGGTGATCTCGACATTGATTGTAGCTGTCCATGACGAATAATGACAGCCTGGATGGGCGCGGTGATATGTAGTGTTATAAAAGTGTTCGCATTTTTTTCACGAAATTGTTTGCGCATTGACATTGTCGCGGGGCAAGATATTATATTAACTGTACTTCGAAGTATAAGTTGAACTGTTGAGAACAAACAGTATTTGTATACCAGGTACCATTAAGAATCACTAAATTGCCGCTCGCCTCCGTCAGGCTCACGGTTGATTTTCTGCGTGAAGCCGAGGACCTTCGCCCGTACTACAAATTCATGGAGGACATACATGCACACATGCAGAAAAATCGCTTTTGACAGCGGCACATACATCATCATTTCTAAGTTATTCATATATCGATGCTTACTTGCTGTATTGTCGCCTTGTTTGGCATCAAGAAGTGCTGCTGTACTAAAGGCAGCGTGCAGCGGAAATATGATCGATATTCGCCAAAACTAACCGTGGTCACAAAAAAGAACAGCACTATCGTACTACCCATCAACTGCTGCCAGTAATATTTTTCCGCGCTGTTGAATACATTATTTACCTGGGACAGAGATAAGAAATGCATACATACATGTCATTTTACAAGTACTGTTACATGGACCGTGGACGTCATCGCCGTCATTTCCTAAGTTTGGAACTTGGTTAGCGTCATGAATATACATGTTTAAAGTGCAGCATTTGTTGTACGTGCTCGAGTTTCGCGTGAGGAGAGGTAAATGATGTGCTGAGAGTACAGTTCCATACGTAATTCGTACACCATGAATGAATACGAAGATTTTCGCTTTGCCGCCCGAGATACCAAGTAATATCACCGACGTTGCTTAAGCACACATAATAATGTATCGTTTAGCTATTATCTGCCCCAACTACGCCTAGAAGACCCCCCGTGCGTATCAAGCTCCAAGAAACATCGTGAAAAAACAGGAGTGTCATCATGTTGCGTGGGTGCGTGTTGTAAACTCCTTCCGTGGCTCTAAGGATGCCCTCCCTTCCCCGACACCCGATACTGCCATTGTCACTTCTTCTCGATACGTTATGTTTTTCACGTCTAAAGGCGATACACATGAATTCAGAAACAGAAGCCTCTTATATTGCGTGCCTTTCTAGTGGTACACAGTAGCTCATTTCGGAGCCTACTTACGGCTTACGTTCAACTTGCTCCAGATGCGTGTTGCTTTTCTCGTGCCATACGCTCGCCTGCCGTGGACTCCTCTTATCATTGGCCGTATCTGTATCCCCCAGCCGTACATGTATTTGAGTCTGTCCCGCACAGCCCCTGCTACGTTTTTGATTTGAGGTGATGGCCAACTAAACGGCTAAACCACTCATTCATCCCATTCATGTCCCATCCATATCTCATTTATACCCCATTCATGTCCCATCCATATCGCGTTTATGCAGAGGTTTTAAAACCTAGTCACCCGCGTATCATTGGCAGAGAGAGTGTGCTATTCCGATTTCCGCACTTCTTGTTGACATCCGACAGCCTCCGACCATGGTCCCATGCATGACATCCTCGCACTTTAGAAGTGGTGCATGTAGGAACAGAGAGGGTAATATCAATACCAATGCATGGGAGATTGGGGTGTGTGAACGCACCTGTCTGTGCCAGGTAGCAAGGGGTGTCATGTCAGGAGGAAGGGGGGTGATATCACGTGAGTTACGCAACCCAGTCAGTCAGCACGGTGTGTGATGGCTACGGGCGGAGGGGAGATAACGTGGGAGCTACTCTGTTTTCGTATGATCAATGCAGTTTTCTATTTGGATACAATTTAGGTGACAGTGTGGTCTACGTGTGAAACCGGGAATATAGTTGTCGAGCGCTGCTATGGAAGACTCAGGTGTAGGTGCCGTGGCTTGTGCATCGAAAGCTGCTGTCGACCCGCAGTCGAAGTTTGTAGGAATGCTCAGTGCCCATGGTTTGACCGACAACGATCATACGTGACAAAACGTACACCCCTCCCTCTCTTCTTCGCCCTCCACCGTCTCCTCTCCGCCGCCGCGCTTAATCCCTCCGGCTCCCTTTCCCCCTTTTCACCAGTACCATTGCCTCTTGCTGTCTGGGCAACAGGCGCAATGCCGCGATATGTAAATGCGGTTGATACACTTCTCAATGGTGAATTGAGGCGACGCGGAGGCTCGTGCTGTCGGAGGACTCAGACGTGATATGTTCCATGGCACCAGCTACAGTGTCCCGTCAAGTTCCACTGTACTCACCCGAGAGCCGCCCTGCTCCCCACGTTACTACCGGCACGAATGCTGTCCCGATGCCCTGTCGCTGTACGAAGTCGCCAAAACACCACCGTTTTGGCTCGCAATTGTTTCGTCTGTATCTCTTCCACCCCCGCGACCATTGTCTCCCGGGGCCGACTCCGAAGAGGCCCGAAGAGCAACACGCCTACCTGCCTCAATTCCGCTGTACGAAGTCGCCAAAACAACACCGTTTTGGCTCGCAATTGTTTCGTCCGTATCTCTTCCACCCCCGCGACCATTGTCTCCCGGGGCCGACTCCGAAGAGGCCCGAAGAGCAACACGCCTACCTGCCTCAATTCCGCTGTCGTTTCCGTGAAGCATACCAATCCTCTGAGGGGGTGACAATGTCGAATGCATATGCGTATAATGGCCATTTCGACATCAGGAATAGCAAGTAAGTATACACGCCCCCGGTGGGGAATGGTGGAGGGAAATTCCGGATTACTTATTGTAGACACAATGAAAAGAGAAGTGTGACACGCGCGCAGCATTCCGCCGCATGGTGATGATATAGACCTAACGATCACACTCACCCGTCGCCGTTTCTGTGTCTATACACATGAATCCCAGCGATGGGATCCTTGAAAGGCAATGGTGCCAATAGTATGGGCGATCTTGCTTTTTTTTTGCTTTACTAAAGGAAACAGACAGCATCAGCACGAGCGTCACCACGCTCCGCGCATGCGGTGCAGCTCCTTACATTGTGACTCGGACATGTCCTCTCACCGACCAACCAGGCCTGCTTTGCGTTGATAGCAGCGTAGCCGTCCTTTGTGTTAGTTGTTTATATCCTGATCCAAAGTGTTCTCGACGGGGTCATCGTTTTGACCAAGGCTACGGTAGGCGGGGTACCCCCGTTTTCACACTTGTGTGTTTGAGCCAGTCGCACGATTGACTCTGTACCTCACGGATGAAAATGGTTTAGGCACTTGTTTTGGAGCAGCTTAGATTACCTTTGCATTCCGGATGGATTTCGTCAATATAAAACATGAAGAAAACTTGAGATCGCAAAGAAACAAAGGGGTCACTCGCGCGAGTGACCCCTAGCCACTGAAACTTGAGGCCCAAAAAAGAACCCCCCTACCGTAGCCTGGGTATTTTGTCTGAATGGCCCAGCGCTCTGTCCACCGATTGAAAGGTGGCGAGTGTGCGGTGGCACTCGTCAAACGAATGTGCTGCCGATTGAGCGAAATTGTACCACTAGTCTAATGTGTATCAACGTCGGTCATCGTCAAAAGAAGAAGTACATTACGATATTACAGATCTTTCATCCATGATAGGTACGTGCAAGCTGCCTTCTTGCCTACGGGCACAAGCGTGGGCGTGGAAAAGGATAACCGCAGTGGGAGGTATCCGAGATCCTGCGCTCGTTCGATCAAAAGTAGTATCATATTTGCTACCAAGGTACCCGACAGCATACACCCTACTCAAGACACCCTTGAAGGTGCTCCTTTTTGCCAACGTGCTTGTAGGGAAAATTTCTGGATGGTGGGAAAACGCTAACTTTGTTTCTATCGTACCAGGCCCAAGGCTATATGAGGGCTTAGTGGAGATGGTGCAGCAACAGCGTTAGAAAAAAAGGGCGTTTTACATTCAAATACATGCGTAAACGCGCGCTACGTCATGCACACCACTTGGAATGCGTACGTTTAAGTAGTTATTTCGAGTAGAGCGATAGACAGCGTGCGTTGATTGTAGAGCTCCGGAATGTGTGCGACCCAGTACAGGAAAAAACTCGAAGCAAAGGGGTATGCGATGCAACACAGTGTAACAGAGGAGTTCGTTGAGTTTACGATTTCCCGTGTAGTATTTGTATATAGCGAGTTTAACCACGGTAGGGATACAGCAGATTCTAAGACTTTGCCGACCTCCTGACATGACGATCTAGCTCAATGTCATCATCACCATCCATCCATCATCCATCGTCGTCAACATCCATCGTCATCATCATCATAATCATCATCATCATCAACATCATCATCGACAAGATCATCAACATCATCATCAACATCTTCAACATCATCATCCATCACCATTACCATCATCGTCATCATCAGCATCATCATCAACATCATCATCCATCATCATCATCGCCATCCATCCTCATCATAATGGTCATCATCCATCACGATCACCATCATCATCATCATCATCAAAATCATCAACGTCGTCATCATCATCATCATCCACCATCATCATCATCATCAACATCATCATCATCGTCCATCATCAACGTCGTCATCATCATCGTCAACATTATCATCATCACCATCATCATCATCAAAATCATCAACGTCGTCTTCATCATCATCATCCATCATCATCATCAACGTCGTCATCATCATCATCATCATCCATCATCATCATCATCGACATCATCATTATCATCGTCCATCATCATCCTCATCATCATCGTCATCATCATCATCATCACCATCACCATCATCGTCATCACCATCATCATCAACATCCATGACCACCCGAAGAATCATCTTCGAAGGCATTCGTACGCGTCTAGTGAGCCTAGGCCTAAGTTATAAACCGAATTATGCTGATAAAAGTAGTAGACTTTAACTAACCGCTGGTTCGTTACTTTATCTCAACTCCGAAACAACAATAGCGTTAACAAAAACATATACATTAACATCTCAACATTACCATTAACATTAACATCAACACTAACATTAACATTGACATCAACATAAACAATAACATTAACATTAGCATTAACATTAACATTAACTTCAACATTACCATTACCATTAGCATGAACATTACCATTAGCATTAGCATTATCAGTAACAAAAACTAGGAACATAAATATATATACATTATATTGACATAAACAATAACATTAACATTAACATTAGCATTAACATTAACATTAACATTAACGTTACCATTAGCATTAACATTATCAGTAACATAAACTAGGAGCATAAATATAGATGTTATATTAACATAAGTACACTCCAGCTAGCTGTGAGATCGAAGATTTTGTCAAAACTCATATTTGCAAGCTGTGTGTGACACTCCGATTGCGCGTGTTACGGTTTGTGTATCCTCAATAGGGATATAGGTCGGCGCCCCTTTGAACTATAGTGTAGCTTGTCAGGTTCTATATGTCTCACCGTCTTTACAGCTAGTCCATATAATCGGTAGTATACGTTGAACAGAAATCAGCACCCGTTGCTTGCTTGCTGTGTGTGTGCCTATTCCTCTCCCCTCGTGTTCTATCCCTATTCGACATTTAAGGTTTTATTTTAAACTACCGTACCTGGTGCAGACATTCTCGTTGTGTGAGATGTTGGCGGCTCAACTATGAACAACGATGGAGTACCATAGCTCAAGTCTACCATCCGAAATGTTGCAATTTCACCTGATAGCTTGGTTTACCTACGATATACTTAGGTCCGTATCGCATTAAATAGTACATTCTTCGTGGAAAGCAACATTTTTCGGGAGGAGTGCGTTCATTTTACACAGAAAATAGCGATGGACATACCCGCGAAAAAGGGATGAAACCACATCCCGGTGATAACTTGTTGACCTTTGAAAGTAGCGTCACCGGGTGTGCTTTCGTAGGGGGTGTCGTATCAAGCGTACCCCCGGTGATGGGTATCATTTACAGGAGCCCCGCAGCTAGGGGGTATGATAACGAGGAGGTGTGATATGGAGGGGGTGTGCTAACGGGACGTCGGTTGCTATCGAGTACGAACAGACTCTGCCAGATGACAGGGTGTGTGACAACGAAGCAGTGTCGTCACTGGGTATCTTAGATCGCCAAGGCGTGTGACCAGCCCCGGCCTGAATGCAGGATGTATGTGTGATAATAACTGGGTTTGTTACAGGAGTTCTGCAAACAAGAGGGTGTGTTAACAACGGGTGTTCTAGTGCATGGCAGGCATTGGCCTGGAACCATTTGGTTTTCCATGCCGGTAAAATAATGCCCATGCTCAAAACGCCGGGATGGCAGCAAAAAAACACACACACACATTTCTGCGATACTGTAGAACGGCGACCGGTACCACATTCGATGATGAAACTGCCGAGGGCTGCATTTCAGAGGCCTTATCTCACGGAGAAACTGACTGTTGTTGCCATCTTCATATCATATGAAACATTGCTTCTTGCCCACACGCAGCACAACTCATGCAACGGTTCGCGCTGATTAATGACGACAGTATCCGTCTTCTTGCAGAAAGCGAGTGATTAAGATGAACGGAATAATTAGCACATCTTAAGATCCACAATATATTCGCCTGCGGCGGCCTTATAGTCTTTGATGCGCTAGATTTCACAGGCTGACTTACAACTCGCTTCGGTCGTCTTACAACACCTAGGACCTAAACGGGTTTTACGCTTTGGAGTTTTATATGGATTCAGGCGTGCGTGGGAAAGGGAGCGTGGTATTCAACGTGTAACCCCGATGATAAGTTGGCGGTCGACAAAAAAATTGAACCAAATACCCCAGGGTGTGCTTTCATAGCGGTGGGATGTTACTCGAAAGGGGGTGCGCTATAATCCGTGTTACACGGTATTCTTTGTTTCGTCCTAGCTATCCTCCGGCGCATGCGGAAAACAAAGCTTGAGGTTGCCGCACTTTCACGTACTATATATTACACTATCAAGTCCTCGATCTCACAGCTGGAGTGTATTTTGATCATATATGTGATCTACATCTTTTGAAAACCCTCCCCCCCCCCCCCTATATTATTTTCCTTTCTTCCCGCGTCCTCTTGCTCAAACGCCTCACCGGAGTTATAAACACTTCCACGCACTTTATATCACCTTATTGTCTTTTCCAGCCATCCATGCCTCTTCTGCAACTCACCCCCCCTCCGCTCCCTCCTTCCCCACCACCCGCACCATCGCCTAGACCTAGCACCACGCGCATAGCAAACCCCTAGATATAAGCGACCTAACGATGATTTAAAAAAAAAACCCTCCCACACTCCGACCCCCACCCCCACCCCCTCCAACGCTCCGCTCTCTGCTCACTGGTCGTACGACTTACAGGGTAGGATATATAGTTTTCACGAACAGGTTGAGCTGCACCGCCCCTCCCCTGCTCCCTCTTGATCAAACCCATGCCCCCACGCCCTTAAAAACTCCGCGCCCTCCCATCACCGGTTGTTCGACTGACAGGATTCACTTGATAAACTGATGCATTTCCTTACACAGCTGTCACATTTTGTCCCCCTCAGAAACGGGTTTTATAGTTTCCGCGCACAGACTGCCGAACATCACCCTGTTGACCCTGATAGCTACTACACTGTAGTTGCAAGGGGAGTCGCCGACCTATATCCCTAATGAGGACACACAACCCGTAAATCGCGCGATCGGAGTATCACACATAGCTTGGGTATATGAGTTTCGACCAAAACTTCGATCTCACAGCTGGAGTGTATTTGTAGGTTTACAATAATCCACGTCGTGTGTCATTTGAACTATGTTGTATTGACAATCCAGCCCCAGTTGGCGTATCCTTCAGTCCGCAGAAAATCGACATTGGGAGCTGTCCTGTCCCTGACGGCGGTCGCCGTCACTCCTCTAGCAGCCCAAGCTGCCGTTGAACACGGATTCGTGAGTTATCCACCGGACATGATACCTGCGGACATCTGTGATGGAGGTTTTCACGCGGAACACCATATTTCCGGCTAGTGTGGGACTTGCGCATGCCTACTCACTAACAGAACCTCCGGCCACTAGAAAACAGACTTCATCACGCCAGACTTTCTTGGTCCAGTTACCACAACAGTACACTCCATGATGATACCGTTCGGGCGTTGGTCCTCGGACTATGGTCATCGTTGTTGAATATTCTAGCAAATGTTGCGATGATATTTTGGCAGGGGCCTCAATCTCTCGTTGTTGCTACCGTCACAAAGTCCTTCCCTTCTTACTGTAACGTGTAGCATAGATAACGCGATAACATGCACGTATATACGTATGATCTCACCGTTGATACTCAGCTGTAAATTATCTCCTTCCCGACCACGTGTTCCACTCGAATATCGACCATCAGGTTTAGGCCCCAATTGGCCTATTCGTCTACTCTGTAGTAATGACCTAATGGCGGCATATTTTGCGCACGGGCCGGAGGAATTGACTAGAGAGACAATTGTACAATGTCATATAGAAATATATATACACACTCCAGCTGTGATATCGAAGATTTCGGCGAAACTCATATTTTCAAGCTATGTGTTACACTCCGAACGCGCGTACGACTGCATGTGTGTACTCATTAAGGATATTGGTCGGTGACTCCCCTTGAAACTATGGTGTATCTTGAACCAGGGTCAACAGGGTGATGTTAGTCATATCATGTATATCCTGTAACTCGTACAAAACGGTGAGGGGAGGGCGGGTTTTTTTAACGCGGGGGGGGGGGGGGGGGGGTGCAACGAAGGGGGAAGGCCGGGGGTTTCAACAGTTTTAGGTCGCAAATAATTATAGAGGAGCTTGCTCCAGGTGTGGTGCTATTAAAATAGGCATAGGCGATGGTGGGGGTGGCGGGGAAGGAGGGGACGGAGGGCGGACGTTCATTTGAAGTTGATGACCATAAAATGTCGGAGTTGGAGCTACCGCATGGGTGGCTCGAAAGGTAAAGAGGTGATATCTATCACCTGTCGGGTAGTGTATTTTATTTTGGCAGATTCTGACTTTAGGTGGGGCGGCGGGAGAGGGTTAGGTGGAGGGGTGAGGGAGGGCGGGGGGGGGGGGGAGGGGAAGGGGTGTGTGTCGTGGGGGGGAGTGAGGGGGAATGCAGAGAAACTTTGGGTGTTAGGGTTAGGCGGGAGCGAGCAAAATATTGTACCTACGTGTGGCATGTAGGTACCTAATATTTTAAAGATTAACTACGAAGTAGATGAGAGGAAACTTATTTATACGTGATGGTGTTCTTAATAAACCCGTTTTTTCAGCGAACCAATCTAACGGTGTGTGGAACGAATGCATCATTTACAACATGTCACATCGTCGTCTCAGAAGTATAATACTGCTTCGAACTATTGTACCAGGTTTTGCACCCTTTAAAGCATTATTAGTAATCGAAATGCAGGGCACGCAATATATAATAAAGCCAATAGATATGGTCTGAAGTTTTCATACCGTGCTACACCAAGCACAGATATACAGATAGAAAAGAGTCAAGTCTATAAACACGACAAAGTAAACACCAGGTACTACCTGGTACATAAGAACGACATAGGCATACTGTACCCTATCACGCTATACTTCAAAAGACATATTATAATCCTTCGTACACGTACAACCGCCGGTTGGTTACACCAAACCCATGGTTACTTGCCGTTGCAGAAGGTGCCCACTATTCATGGAGAGACCGGGGCATACATACAGACAGAACAGGCTCGTATCAATAACAGGAGATACTTCTGGGTGGTGATGTTCCGCTGCTACTACTGCCGTGGAAGAAGGCAGAGCCGCTAAGCTTGCCGAGCGGTCTTCCCGTCTGCGCTTGTAGACATTTGCTGTAAAACAGGGAAGGGCGGGTTTTTGGGTTCACGTTTGATTTCTTGCGTCTGGATAAGCCGTGGGTACAGGCAGGTGCCCCCCCCCCCCCCCCCCCCCCCCCGGAACATGCCATTCATTTCAATTTCGTAAAGAGCTCGGGTACCAACGACGTCCAAATGGGTAGGGTGGACCGCAGCTGAACCAAGTAGGGCGGGTGGGTGATCTCTTATGGCCGGGGGTTAATGGGATGTGTGAGGTTGCGCAAGTCCAACACTACCCGGAAAGACGACGTTCCTGATAGCTATGATATCGCCACAGCACCTCATCACCAGATATCAGGTCGGGTCGACATACTCACGCATCCGTATAAAGCAACATATTGCGCTGTTCGAGTAGTAACGGGGACCGCCGGTAGGGCCAGCTTGCGCTGTCGTTACTGTCGTTATCACGAGGACTGAAAGGTACCCCAGCTAGCGCTGGATTGCGAATACAATAGAAGAGCAAATTGACATGCGAAATGTAAAAAAATACGTGGAACTGTGGTGAGATTAATAGTAGTATTGTTTTGCATCCATCCGCTGGAGGTTTAATCAAAAACGCTCATCGGCATTATAACCGCCGCTCGTCGGTATTCACCAAATGTTGCCAACTAACGTCAGTTGTCTCGCTGTTTCGAAAACCTAACGTGAGCGCAAGAAAAGTATGGACGTTTGTGTCCACTCGCCCTCCCTTATTCCCCGCAAAAAAAAATAACGTGTGTTTACAAATCTTACGAGATATTGGGTTGATTTTTCCTCGTGATAGCGTAGATAGTATAGGCCTATCGTGCAGAGCACGGCTCTTCGGTGTTTTTCCGCGTTAGCTTGCAGTTTTCAGACGGGATAATCCTCAATGTCCGTTTGTCCTCTACTTCGCGACACAGATCCCCCGCAGATGAATGCGGTTCATTGAGGCTGCGGTCCTAAATAGGGTTGCGGTCCGCGTACCCTCACTGAAACGTGGTCACCCCCCACCTCTTCAGAGATAGCAGGTAATAGTACTGTGGCATTGGTATCCTTCGTCCTGGGACTAAAGACATAAGCTACCCTTTCCCCCCTTTCCCCCTTCCCCCTTCCCCCGCCCGCCCTGGTAGCATGACTAAGGCAACCAACGAAGAGTACGCCTCCCGCCGGCTTTCCCTTTGCATTTTTCGTTTACTATTTCCGTATACCATTCCGTTTACGATTCCCTTAGCATTTTACGGAGTCATCCCACTATAGGAGTTCCATTCGTTGGACCGAACGTTTCCGACGGATTGAAGTCCTCGGCAGGCGATGGAGCGATCGGTCAGTATAATACTTTTCGAGTATATCTTGGTGTTACGACGAGCGCATGGAAATCTAGGTCGGAATGCGTAGACGAATGTCTTATGTCAATTCCGGGTGAGATGTTCACCTCCTCGTCATAGGAGCGCAGAAACGTTTGCTTCACCCTACCGTGCGTGACTGCCGTCGGTCTTAGTGCCGTCGGTCTTAGTGCCGTCGGCCTTTAGGTCTTCAGGTCTTGTAGTGCTATTTATTCGTGGGGTTTCCAACCGTGCCAAAAATAATGCTACTTGCAAAAAATGCTACTTCTGTGTGGGCTTTACAGCGGAGCACTGTGAATATAATTCTACTCTTAGGTGTAGTTTTCAACCCTGCGCTGCTATCTCTACATTAGTACTCGACACTCCTGCACTATTAAACTACAGTATTCTACAGTACGGTACTACTCTACAGTACTGTACGTTTGTGCACGGTCTTTTAGTAGTGCTGATACGGCTACTTTTGATCGACATTTACACACAGTTCTGGTTCACAAGTTCTAGTGGTGTTAGTGTTATAGATTTCTCAACTGCGCTGCTAATAGTGCTATTATTGTGTGTGCAACTTTGTGTTCCTAATTTTCGATGTGGACGAGTCTTGTAAAAGTACAGTGCTCGTGTGAAGTTGTTTTACCACTCGTACTGGGGTGAGGCCTTTCCAAAGCGTTGCAACAAATTAATAGTGCCGTTTCCGTGTGGCATTTACAACGAACGTTTCCGTCATTGCTCCTATTGGGTGGCCTCGCTTCCGCTTCCGCTTCCCCTTGCGCATGGTTCATGCCCGCTTCCTAGGGTTGCCCCTCCTCCCTCCCTTACTAGACCAATGAAACCCCAAAACGGCTTCCTTCATCGTCCTCCAGCGCCCCATCTCCGCTGCTGCTGCTGTCATTTACAAAACGGGGGATATTCAACGAAGCGAGGCCGTCCCGGTGCTGTACAGTTAGTTGTAATACTCGGTACCTGCGGCATAAGGATCTTTGTTGAGAGCGTCCGCTAGACGACATCGGTCCTTACCCCTATGTGGAGTGCACGGAGGGTTGTGATGAGCTGGCAGGCCGGGGCGGTTTTACTCGATGGCACCCATGACGGAAGAAGACGGAGGGTAACGATGGCCGTTTTCGAGTGGGGTGATCGCACCTGCATGGGAAATAGGAAACGCCACAGAGAAAACACACACCCTCTGTCTCTACGTACTCCCAATAGGTTAACAATCATCTCACACTCCCGATATACTCCACAGCATCACATGGTGTTGCAGGCTGACATATCTGGTTACAGAGTTGCCTCGGCCTGCCGACCCCTCAATCGCGTCATGAAATCACTAGAGGTCCTTATAAATGCCAAGAGTCACACACACCGCGCGGGTCTTACTATATGACCAGTTTGTGTTGCAGAGTAGATCTTCCTATTTGACCAGCTATTGTTGCGGGGAGTAGTCGTGACGAACCATGTTCAGGATTTTCGTGCGACGTTTTGTGATTTTTTTTAGATTGTTTACATCCTGATATAAACTATATGCTATGAAGCAGTCGTCGTTTGCACCACCTCGCTGTTGGATGCTAACCCCGAGGGGGGACTGATCTCATTGTTGTGTGTTGTGTGCGGTGTACTGACGGCTCCCCGCGACAAAAAGTCGTTGTTGCGGGGTGAATTGTCAGCGTATCGGATAGCCGAGGCCTTGGTCGTGGGGATCTTTTTGCGTTCTGTGCGTTATTTTGTTGTTTTAAGCTCGACCTCTTGCGCGGCAGAATGTATTTCGACGTCCTGTGGTCGGCCGTTTGCCCCACGGTCGCACTTGACCTTGATTTGGAGGGGAGCACCCGCCCTTTCGTTCGTTTGTTGTTCTGGCGTTTGTTTGTCGTTTTACCGAATTTCGCACCACATGAATGTTTTCGGGTCACGACGGGACAGCTAAGTAAGGTAGCCACAGGAAGCCTTGGGTTTCCCGATCTTCCTCGTTAGTTTGAAGTTTTATCGTTATTTCGTTTACAAACATGTGATAGAAAGGGCGGTTGTCGTTTGCCTCTCCATCAACTGGAAGCTTGAGATGTTTGAGGGCCCTATCCAGTCTTTTGGTTGTTTTGTCATTTACCTGACCCCGCAGCAGAAGGCTGGCTGGCAGAGGGCTCACCTATTTGTTCCCTGATTCGCTTCCCTTTCGTGCTGTGGTTCTTGTGGGCAGGAAGTGATCAGTAAGAGCAGCGGTTTTCGGAAAATACATCCACGTCTGCTCGAGCAGACTTAGGGCTGGTCTTGCGGCTGCTGTACGTCCTCTGTGGAATTTCCATAACGTTTTCGTTGCGAAACGTGCTTATTAGGCAGTGTGTCGTTTGCCCCCATCTTTGAAGTGGAACTTAAATTTGTCTGAATGCTCTCGACCTCGCGTGTGGTAGTTCTGTCGCCTACTCCACCTCGTAACAAAAATCTAGGGGTTCAAAACGTTTGAGATATCACGTCTATATATATTATAAAAATATTTGAATATTATTTGTGACCTAAACCTCCTAAAAATCCCCCCCCCCCCCCCCTCTTGCTCTCCCTTACTCAAACGCCCCACCAAATATCAAAATCCGCCACATTAACAAACACTTCACGCACAGGATATCACCTCATTATCTTTCGAGAGCCATCCATGCCGCTGTGTTCCCCCCCCCCCCCCCCCCTCCAACGCCCCCTCTTTCCCGACCACCTGCACGATCGCGTAGACCTAGCACCACGCGTATAACAAGCTGATACATATCTTTGATCTCACAGCTGAAGTATATTTGAATATTATTTGTGACCTAAACCTCCTAAAAAATCTCCCCCCCCCCCCCCCCTCTTGCTCTCCCTTACTCAAACGCCCCACCAAATATCGAAATCCGCCACATTAATAAACACTTCACGCACAGGATATCACCTCATTATCTTTCGAGAGCCATCCATGCCGCTGTGTCCCCCCCCCCCCGCCTCGAACGCCCCTCTCATCCCCATCACCCGCACCTTCGCCTAGACCTAGCACCACACGTATAACAAACCCCTCACCTAAAGCCTTCCCCCCCCCCCCCCCGCCCCCCGCCCCCGCCCCCACCCCCCACCCTCCCCCCCCAACCCATCCCAACCCCACCCCCTCGAACACTCCACCCTCTCTTTACTCACTGATTGTACGACTTATCCCAGAATATACACGATAAACTGATGTATTATTTCCAAAAATGTCACATTTAACCCCTCGAAATAATGTATAGTTTCCAGGCACATATCGAGCTGCCCCCCCCCCCCCCCCCTCCCCCCCCCCCGCCCCCAACAATATACTGGTGCCAAAACCGTCAGATTTATCCCCTCGAAAGGATTTATAGCTTACATGCACAAATTGCCCCTTCCCCCCCCCCCCCCGCCCCCCCTCCAAACCCGCTCGCTTTTGATCAAAACCTGGCCCCCCCTTTGCCTTCACAGCTGTCAGATTTTGTCCCCCTCAGAAAAGGGTTTTATAGTTTCCGCGCACAGACTGACTAAAATCATCCTGTTGACCCTGATAGCTACACTGTAGCTGTAAGGGGAGTCGCCGACCTATATCCTTAATGAGGACACACAACTCGTAATGCGCGCGATCGGAATATCACACACAGCTTGCAAAGATGAGTTTCGACGAAATCTTCGATCTCACAGCTGGAGTGTATTTTAATTTTTATAATATATTATAAAAAATGGAAATACACTCCAGCTGTGAGATCGAAGATTTCGTCGAAACTCATCTTTGCAAGCTGTGTGTGATATTCCGATCGCGCGCATTACGAGTTGTGTGTCCTCATTAAGGATATAGGTCGGCGACTCCCCTTACAACTACAGTGTAGCTATCAGGGTCAACAGGATGATTTTAGTCAGTCTGTGCGCGGAAACTATAAAACCCGTTTCTGAGGGGGACAAAATCTGACAGCTGTGAAGGGAAATGTACCCTTTGATCAAGTGAATCTTGTAAGTCGAATAACCGGTGAGGGGGTGGGGCGGAGTTTTGAAGGACGTGGGGGCCTGGTTTTGATCAAAAGCGAGCGGGTTTGGAGGAGGAGGGGGGGGAGGGGGAGGGGGCAATTTGTGCATGTAAGCTATAAATCCTTTCGAGGGGATAAATCTGACGGTTTTGGCATCAGTATATTATTGGGGGCGGGGGGGGGGGGGGGTTGGGGCGGGGGGGGGGGGGGGGGCGTGTGGGGCAGCTCAATATGTGCCTGGAAACTATACATTATTTTGAGGGGATAAATGTGACGGTTTTGGAAATAATACATCAGTTTATCATGTATATCCTGGGGTGAGTCGTACAATCAGTGAGTAAAGAGAGGGTGGAGTGTTCGAGGGGGTGGCGTTGGGATGGGTTGGGGGGGAGGTGGGGGGTGTGGGGGCGGGGGGGGGCGGGGGGGGGAGGAAGGGCTTTAGGTGAGGGGTTTGTTATACGTGTGGTGCTAGGTCTAGGCGATGGTGCGGGTGATGGGGAAAAAGGGGGCGTTCGAGGCGGGGGGGGGGGGGGGGACACAGCGGCATGGATGGCTCTCGAAAGATAATGAGGTGATATCCTGTGCGTTAAGTGTTTATTAATGTGGCGGATTTCGATATTTGGTGGGGCGTTTGAGTAAGGGAGAGCAAGGGGGGGGGGGGGGGGGGGGGGGGGGGGGGTTGAGGAGGTTTAGGTCACAAATAATATTCAAATACACTTCGGCTGTGAGATCAAAGATATGTAGCAGCTTGTTATACGCGTGGTGCTAAGTCTAGGCGATCGTGCAGGTGGTCGGAAAAGAGGGGGTATGTATATATATACCTTTTCTATTGCTCCGTCGTTTTGCGACTCTCGCGAGCATGGGAAAGATCCGCCGTTTTCGGAAACTGAATCCACATATTTCAATTGCCTGGCTGTCTTGACCTGTCTTGACATCTCTTGGCCTGTCTTGACGTACACATGTACACGCAGCCTTGGTCGTGAGACGTTAAAAATATATTTAAACGGTGTGAACTTTGCTCCACCTTGAAAACAGGAACTTGAATTGTTGGAGGGGTCCCGCCCCGTCCAGTCATCGTTTTGCTCTGACGTCGTTCGCTCCACCTCGCAATTTGAACTCCAACCGGAGGTATCTCGGGCTACGGTCCTCCATTTGTCCTTGGGGACGTGGTTGTCAGTTTTTGAAAGCGTTTGGGACATTTTTTCAGATAGGCTAATTTTCCCCGCTGTAGTGCTTGACGTACTACACGGTGAGGAATAATGAGGCATCATGAAACAGGAATCATTAAGGCGACATGATGATGCACGATGATGAGGTGATTGGCGGAGTAAGCGCTGGAGGGTAAGGAGTACTGCGCGTGGAATGTTGGTTCCAGGCAATGTAGGCTAAGGCTAGGGTAGTATGAGATTACCGTCAGAAATATGCTACAGTACAAGCGCACGAAGTATTGTACCAGCTTTACCAGCTCTTTATTCACTTGAGGATCCCTAACCCGACACTATCGCAATACTATCGCAATACTAAAATAAATACTAACATCAGTAATAACATCAATACGAACATCAATACTAACCCAATACGAACATCAATACTGACATCAATACTAACATCAATACGAACATCAATACCAACCCTATCCCTAGCATCAATACAAACATCAATACGAACATCAATACCAACCCTATCCCTAGCATCAATACAAACATCAATACCAACCCTGTCCCTAGCATGAATACGAACATCAATACTAACCCAATACTAACCCAATACTAACCCAATACTATACCAATACCAACCCAGTACCAACCCAATACTAACCCAATACAAACCCAATACTAACCCAATACTAACCCAATTCCAACCCAATACTAACCCAATACTATTAACCCAATACTAACCCAATACTAACCCAATACCAACCCAGTACCAACCCAAAACTATAACCCCAATACTAACACAATACTAACCCTATTGTAACCAAATAACTGTTTGCGAGGGAAAGCAAAGTGCTGCACGAAGAATAATCCAATGTCCTAGGCACACAACGACTTGTTGTATTGAAAACAAGACCATGGTAACGGAATCGATTTGGGGTAAAGGGAGATCCGTCATTTAGAAAAACATCAACCAAAAACAGTTAGGTGAACCGTTGTCGTAGCACGAAGGTCACTAACAGATCACTCGCAGATCACTATTTAAGAACAGATATCTCTTTCTCTGGTCAATTCGAGGGCTACCCTTTTTGTTTTCATCATAGTTCCAACCTTGAAATTAATTCATGAATTGATTTTCGTGTTTTTCGGTTTCAGATTATGCACCGCCAACATGCACCATAGGGTTAGCAATATTATACCATTGATAGCGTTTCCTACTTACCCTCTCCTCTGCACACTCTTGGACCAAACACTAACTTGCAAACCCGACCATTAGAAAAATAACGAGGTAATCACTCGAGTGTCCAAATAAGAGTACCAGTAGTGTCCTGTACACTTCAACCTGGTACACTACAAATTCGAAGTAAATTGGTAACAAAAATCTGAAGTATAAATGTAATTGTTTAAACATGTGAATACCCCAATCGATCGTAGCATGCTCTACTATATTGCGTCACCTCAACACACCTCAACACACGCCCGCTTGATTTCAGACGCTCAAGTAGGCTGGACTGGCTGTTAACGCCTTTAGAACTGGAAACCCTTTATGGGGACAAATTTACTTGAAGTTATTATAGGAAGGGGTTTGGGGGCTCTAAAGAGGTTGAGGAATAAGTGCGTGTCCCGTACCTGGTACTCACTTTGGTGCATCTATTGCATCTATTGCATCTATTTCATCTATTATTGCCGATATCCCGATATCCATATTATCAACTATTTTTTTACGGATATTGTCCTAACTTATTATAAACAGATTTCTCGAACAAATCTATGGGTGGGGCTGGGTCTATCGTGGAGGTCGGCCGTATAAAGGTAGGTATTCGTGGTAGTGTTCAGTAATATATTGCGGCTTTTCACGTTATCAGATACCAGGTAGGTGTACTAATAATGTCCCCTTGCAATGGGATCGAGGTGGTCGATATTCGGTGGTGTGCTGAAGAACTCGCACGCAGTCGGACAAAGGGGGGCACGAGTGAGCGTTCTGATACCCAATGCTAATACTTGCACTCATAACAACTCCAACTCGTCCATGGAATTGTTACTAGAGATATTGGACTACTACTTACCCCTGTCTACTACGTGCTGGTACTCTTTAAGACTGTAGCAATTATGTTACTATTACATCACACCACTAAAACTTCTACTTTCTGGTAATACTAGGCATAGCATTATTACAGACCGAAATGAGAAGCGCTCGTACAAGTGAACCACGATGCTGATGTAGTCACGACGGGCAATGAGTTGTTGGTAGGTGCCTGAGATCAGCTTGCTTTCCTTGTTCATAGTAATTGATTATTTGCTGTTGGCATGCGTTAACAGGTGCCGGTCGGAATGCTACAGCAGCGCTCACCTTTGCAAGGTGCGTGCGATACTTCACTTCGATTGCGCGTGTTACGGGGTGTGCTTTGTGTATACCCTCGTGAAGGATAGAGGTCGGCGACAGACCCCCCTGCTTATGCCAGGGTCAAGAGGACTATGTAACACATTCGATAACACATTCAATAACACATTCAATAACACATTCATTAACGCCTTCACCGTGTCAATAACACATTCATTTCAGCCTTGGTTCTGCACACGGAAACCGTATAACCCGCATTGAGGGGGACAAAACCAGACATCTGTGCAACTTAGTATGCATAGACTACATAGACGGAGTATTTGTAGTATGAGTCAGCATTTGGAGAGGGCTGCTTAGATAGGTGTACGAGAAATGTGTGCGAGTGATAACTAGCGCCCTGATATAGACTATACCAGGCATGACATGTGACGTGTTATCTGCACATGCTACGTATGTGTCTCTTCGTCCAGTTTCACCAAGCAATGTGATGTGTGATGTATCGTTTGTCTTCTTCCTTTTCTTCCGGTGGTTACGCCCCTCAACACGATCCTACTAACTCGAACCCGTGACTCCTTCGTTCGTCGCTGATTGTTGGTTTCTCCATAACTGTGCTACTGGCTATCCGCCGCGGGTTCAACCAGCAGCAGTATACCGGACAGAGACGTGCGTTTTGAATGATGTTGAAGTGGGGTGTTGCAGTCGCGACCTCTCATAGGCAAAGAAAATCTGAGGACCTTTTGGTATCGGATACCGGATCCATATGATAAGAGGGTTGCTTCGTTGACCCGGCCATAAAATTAGCAACCACGAAAGCTGACCAAAAACTAGGGAACGATTGTTTGGTCAGGTTTTCGCCGTCTGTGTAGATTGTCAAACTCTTCAGTGAACCTGTGAAACAAGTCGGTATCTGCTGAGCAGCTGATGATACGTTCGTGCAGATTCATTGTGTTCTTTGATTGGCTTGACCACGTAAGCAAAATGGGAACAAACTGGGACCAGACGCTGCATCAAACCGCCACCGCCGCTTATTGCCAGCCCAGCCACCCGGGGGCGTGGCAGCCCAGTGCCTCGAGGGACATCCATCCAGGCCTACTGCAAGTAACAACGCACCAGAAAACGCGAGGCAGCATCTTGCCTTGAGGGGGGGGCCACCCATTAAAACCCTGTTTATAGTCTAGTATTATATTAATAGTGAACGTCGTCTGATTGCTGCGTTGCTCCTGCGCCTTTAGCGGAAGTCATTTACGACAGCAGACATATATATGAAATTATGCTTTACTACTACCATTATACTTAAGGAGTGGAGGCGGTTGGCGAGGCCAGATTGCCTTGGCGAGGCTAGATGGCCTTCCCTGCATTGAAATTGGCGAAATAGCGCAACCATGAACGATCGACGGAGATTATCAATAGACAACGCGCGCGAAACGACCACCAGAGGTTCTCAACTCCATGGGGCAACGCCCACGCAGCAGTCCTAGGGAATTCTACCCGTAAGGTGCTTCCTGGTATGAATAATGAACAGTGAATAATGCGGCTTCCCCCAATATGGCCGCGATCATGCTGTATATACTGTATATGCTGTATAGTGTTGAACATACTGTGGTTGATATAACCTACTACTTGAAGTGGCTCAGGAACACCACCGCCTTACAGGGGATCCCCACTAACAAAGTAACACTAATGACAACACTAAGTGTTGATAATAACAATACTATTACTAAGAACAATACTATTACACTAGTGTAATTGTAATAACGCAATATCACGGAGATTCGCTGTTAGGAGTGTGAAACATGAAACAATAAATAGGGCATAAAAGCGTCCACCTTTGTTTAACAGCGCATGCTCACATTTTGTTTTTGGTGGTTGGTCTCACCAGGTGAACAGAGCTTCAACCGAACCGAACCGAATCAAACCGAACGGAAATAAAAAAAACTGAACCGAAGCGAACCGAACCGAACCGAACCGAACAGAACCGAACCGAACCGAACCGAACAGAACCGAACCGAACCGAACCGAACCGAACCGAACCGAACCGAACCGAACAGAACCGAACCGAACCGAACAGAACCGAACAGAACCGAACCGAACAGAACCGAACAGAACCGAACCGAACCGAACCGAACCGAACCGAACCGAACCGAACCGAACCGAACCGAACCGAACCGAACCGAACCGAACCGAACCGAACCGAACCGAACCGAACCGAACTGAACCGAACCGAACCGAACCGAACCGGACCGAACCGAACTGAACCGAACCGAACCGAACCGAACCGAACCGAACCGAACCGAACCGAACCGAACCGAACCGAACCGAACCGAACCCAACCGAACCGAACCCAACACAGTCAGTCGTAGCGTACGACATTTCGCCTGAAAGATCAAAATGGTTTCTTTTCTGGTGTGTGATTTTTTTTCTTGTTAACAATAGATCTCCGGAATAGTACACTACTACATGGTCGTTGTTTAGAATGTAGGTGACTGTGATTTGCACGCGCGTTAATTGCTCCTGGTGCGAACATGTCGACGAGTGCTGATTGAAGGGGGACTATCAAACAGACTCGCGCGGCCGTGTGTTGTCTAATCCTATCGAGACGTGTTAGCAATTCGAGTCCATCCTGAAGACCATCGGACGGTACGCTGGTAGAGCCAATGTGATGTATGTAGCCATAATGTATCATACCTCGATGTATCATAACTCTCAGATTTGTCATTATTGCACTTATTGTTGAAAGGTTTCCATGCGTCATTATTGCACTTATTGTCGTGGGACGTAGGCATTCACCAAAAAAACAGCGAAGAAATAAGAAGTTGATCTGTTATTGTGCGTACATACCTCATCACACTCTATATGTATCTATTTTATGTATGTAATACTCCGAGTATGTAGTACGCAGCACGCTATGTTGATGTATTGGTATCTGGGTATTGTTGTTTATTTCCTATAAAGTCACGTTTTCAACTCGTCCAACAACGATGTGCAGCCCAAACTTAGACTACGACGTACTATTATACCAGCCAGCACCAACAACGACGACAACTATTGTTATTGTCAACCAAAAAAAAAAAATCAAAATCATCCATGGAAATCTAATAAGGAAGGAAGACATCATACATACATACAATATTCCGATATATTTTCACACCAATTAATACCACTTTTTTGTTTTAGTCCCAATCTTGGCTAAGCATCGACCTGCCAGGCTTACGTCAAGATATCATCCTTACTCCGAGGTTTCTCCCATTGCACACGTTCTTCTATTTTCTTAACAAGATATTCAAATTCTACGTCACATCCAAGGTTCACCCCCCCGCCATAAAATATACCACAAAAAGTGAAAATACCCTCCAGCTGTGAGATCGAAGATTTCGTCGAAACTCATCTTTGCAAGCTGTGTGTGATACTCCGATCGCGCGTATTACGAGTTGTGTGTCCTCATTAAGTATAGGTCGGCGACTCCCCTGACAACTACAGTGTAGCTATCAGGGTCAACAGGGTAATGTTAGTCGGTCTGTGCGAGGAAACTATAAAACCCGTTTCTGAGGGGGACAAAATCTGACAGCTGTGGAAAGAAATGCATCAGTTTAACAAGTGTAGCTTGGAGTCGTATAACCGGTGAGGGGAGAGCGGAGTTTTCAAGGGCGTGGGGGCATGGGTTTGAACAAGAGGGAGCGGGGGGGGGGGGGGGAGGGGGGGGGGAGGGGGGGGCGGGGCAACTCAATCTGTGCGTGGAAACTATATATCATTTATGGGAACAAATCTGACGGTTTTGGGAGGATTACACCAGTTTATGTGTATATCCTGTAAGTCGTACAACCAGTGAGGAGAGGGTGGAGTGTTCGAGGGAGTGGGTGGGGGAGGGGGGGGGGGGTTGAGGCAAAAGGGTTTTCAACACTTTTTGGTCGCATAGATGTAGGGGTTTCCTTTACGCGTGGTGCTAGGTCTAGGCGATGGTGCGGGTGGTGGTGAGTGAGGGGGCGTTGATGGGGAAGGGGGGGGGGGGGGGGGGTGAATTGGAGCAGCGGCATGGGTGGCTCTAGAAAGATAATGAGGGGATTTTGATGTTAGGTGGGGCGTTTGAGCAAGAGGGAGCGAGAAAAATATATATATTGGGGGGAGGGGGGGATAAATTGTATTTCCACTATAGATTGAGTTGCCCCGCCCGTTCCCCCCCTCCGCCCCCCCCCGCCCTCTCTTGTTCCCACCCTGCACCCCACGCCCTTACATACTCTGACCTCCCCTCACCGGTTATGCCACTTACAGGATACACCTTGATAAACTGATGATGAGTTTCCTTTCACAGCTGTTAGATTGTGTCCCCCTCAAAAACAGGTCTTATAGTTTCCGCGCACAGACAGACTAACATCACCCTGTTGACCCCGACACAAGCTACAGTGTAGTTGCAAGGGGAGTCGCCGACCTATATCCTTAATGAGGACACACAACCCGTAATACGCGCGATCGGAGTATCACACACAGCTTGCAAAGATGAGTTTCGACGAAATCTTCGATCTCACAGCTGGAGTGTATTATTATTCTATTTGTCTATATTCTAGAAAAAATTAAATACACTCCAGCTGTGAGATCGATTTTTTTTGTCGAAACTCATCTTTGCAAGCTGTGTGTGTTACTCGGATCGCGCGTATTACGGGTTGTGTGTCCTCATTAAGGATATAGTATAGGTCATGAGGCGAGTCACCCTGCAACTACAGTGTAGCTACCAGGCAGGGTCAACAGGGTGGTGATGTTAATCGATCTGATTATTTCGGAAAGTATTTGTAGAAAACGCTCCTTCTTGTTCAAACCCATTCCCCCACGCCCTTAAAAACTCCGCCCTCCCATCACCGGTTATACAGCTTACAGGATACAGTTGATAAACTGATGCGATTCCTTTTATACAGGGCTTTTCACGGGTCAAGACCCGACCCGGGTCGGGTCCAGGGAGTTTCGACACCCCTCGTGGGTCGGATCGGGTCGGGTCATTACGTTGTAAAACCTCACGGGTCGGATCGGGTCGGGTCAAGAGGTTGTCAAAATCTCGCGGGTCGGGTCGGGTCAAGAGGCTTCAAAATCTTGCGGGTCGGGTCGGGTCGGGTCAAAAGGTTTCAAAATCTCGCGGGTCGGGTCGGATCGGGTCAAGAGGTTTTCAAAATATCGCGGGTCGGGTCGGGTCATGACCCGCGAGATACGGGTAACTTCACGGGTCAAGCCATCATGACCCGCAAGGTATTTTGGGCTGACCCGCGGGTCGAACCCGCGGATCTGGCCCGCGGGTCCGCTTTTTCAAACTTACAGCTGAGAGCCATTGATGCCGTTCAGGCGCCCCACGGGTCGGGCCCGCGGGTCCACAAATACAAAAATCGAACATGTTCGCTTCCTGCCTCTCTCGTGCCGATGCTCCGATCATACAGTGTCATCACAGCATGCAGAACAATCACCAGGCAGTGCCCCTAGCTACTCGAACCAAGGCATACAGCGGTGTGACGCGAATCGCGTACCTGCTAAAGCCGTAACAACAGTATATATATTACGGTCATATACCAATACGATATGTGACCAAACGTAAAAAGGCAAGGAAGGGCAGTCGTCGTCGAAGCAGCAGCAGCAGCAGCACTGGCAGCACCAAGCACTGGCAGCAGCAAGCAGCAGCATCAGACCCCGGATTCTCGCGGATCGCAGCCCCTGCTGAGAGACCCACCGCCCCAGTTGTGGGCTTGCTGCCGGAGGCGGCTCAGCTAGAGTGCTTGCCGGCGCTGGAGACTGCACAGATAGAAGATAGACACAACAGTAGTAGTATAAATAGTAGCTAGCTCGAGAATTATCATACTAGTACGAAATGTGACAAACGTAAAAAATCAAGAAGGGCAGTCGTCGTTGAAGCAGCAGCAGCAGCAGCAGAAAACGCATCCTCGCGGATCGCAGCCACTGCTGACAGATCCACCGCCCCAGTTGTGGGCTTGCTGCCGGAGGCGGCTCAGCGAGGCTGCTTGCCGGGGCCAGAAATTGCACTCATAGCTTGTAACTAGCTCGCTCGTCGGGTCGCTCGTCGGGTCGACCCGGTGGTCTAGCGGTACGGGCATGCCCATGCATGTGGATTGCGATTTCTTTCTAATTTTTCCCGCGCACACCACATGACATAATCATCAACTGCAAACGATGCCGGTAAATAACCCAGAGAACACGACATAGTGGGAAAAGCACGAGGGATCAAGGACCAACCAACCGACCGAGGTATACATGCTTTGACCCGTGAAAAATGTCACGGGTCTAGTCGACCTAACCCGCATGAAGCCCGCATCTCGCGGGTCACCCGAATTGTGGCGGGTCGCGTCGGGTCGGGTCAGGAGGACTTCAAAACCTCGCGGGTCGGGTCGGGTCGGGTCAGGAGGTTTTCAAAATTTCGCGGGTCGGGTCGGGTCGGGTCTGGTCGGGTCGGGTCGGGTCAGGAGGTTTCAAAATCTCGCGGGTAGGGTCGGGCCGGGTCAAGACGTCTCCTTGAAATTCTCGCGGGTCGGGTCGGGTCGGGTCAAGACGTCTCGAAATTTTCACGGGTCGGGTCGGGTCAGACTCGACCCGACCCGACCCGACACCCGCGAGATTTTGAAAACCTCCTGTCCCGACCCGTGAAAAGCCCTGGCTTTATAGTTTCCGCGCACAGTTTGACGAGTATCACCCTGTTGACCCAGGTACAAGCTACACTGTAGTTCCAAGGGGAGTCGCCGACCTATATCCTTAATGAGGACACACACACAGCAATGCGCGCGATCGGAGTATCACACACAGCTTGCAATGATGAGTTTCGACAAAATCTTCCATCTCACAGCTAAGCTGCTGGAGTGTTTTTTTTTTTCTATATTATCAATTCCATAAATATGCCGGTACCACAATACAGGTAGTGTATCGTATTAATACATCTATCTCTAGTTTCAACAGCGATCACTCACAAGTAATCCCAGAACGTAAACACTTCACACGTACGTACGCAATATCACAAGGAAAACAAGGGAAGCAACCTTCTACTATGCGCAAACTCTCATACCTTTCTTCTGTGGCTGCTTCTTAGTTATTACTATCCCCAGGCATGAGACAGCCTGAGCCAGTCCATTAAAGCCGGAGGAAGTGAGTGGCAAAATATATGGGCTGACTGATTCTTCGATAGTCCCCGCCCAAAACCGCCGATTTGTTTATCGAACGAACGTTTCATGGCTACTCGACACGAGGAAAACTGCTGTGAAAACTCATCTCCATTATTATGTATTTTCACGTTTGCAAAGGGCAATCGAATGATGATGACGTCAGGGTGGCAAGGTGAATCGTATTTCAGGAGTTACGGCCGGGAGCTGGTTTCAAGACCGGCGATTTCGTTTATGGAAGTTGGGGGGGCTATCGTAGAACGACTCAGCTACGAAGCAGGAATGCTCGTTGAAAAAGCTAGCTCGCTTGAGCTCCGTTCGCCTGCTTGTGTTTTCCTGCTGTGCGTTGTACATTGTGTTTTTCTCAGTTTGAAAGTCGAGTGGTGTCGAGTGGCAAAGTTGAAGGTATTCTTAAGGAATAATATTACACTACTGCACACACCCGCTTGCTGTATGTATGCAGTGTCCACAAACAACAACTAACTACTGTTTTCTTCCTCGATTGAGGGGGGCTCACGGTAACAGTAGGTAATAATGGGTAATAATAGGTAATAATAGGTAATAGTAGGCAATAATAATACAGTGAATACCCCGTGAAGCCGAGAACCTACGTTCGTACCACTGCTGCTGCTGCATGCAGTGATGCATGCAGTGATGCATGCAGCACATGCATGCATAGTAGTCTACACAATTGTCAAGCAATGTTTAGTTCTGCACAATGCGATGAATATATAGGCATCATCTCATTCATTCGCCCATCAGTGCGCGTGCCTGCCGCATGAGCATGGTTTTCTTTGCCATCCGATAATGTGCAGCATCATATTTGATATATATATATATATATATACCTCGTGAAATATATAGTAATAGACCCAGGCTACGGTAGGGGGGTCCCCTTTTGGGCCTTATATTTCAATGGCTAGGGGTCACTCGCGCCAGTAACCTCTTTGTTCCTATGCAATCTTACGTTTTCATTATCTTTTACATTGACGAAATCAATCCGCAATGCAAAGGGGATCTAAGCTGCGCCAAACCAAGTGCCTAAACCATCTTCATCCGTAGGGTACAGAGCTACTCGTGCGAGTGGCTCAAACACACCAGTGAAAATGGGGGTACCCCCCCTACCGTAGCCTTGGTCAATACTGTAAACCATAAACTTGCATCCAATGCCATCGTCGTCGTGCCGTCATGTAGCCAGGCGCGTGCCGCGGTAGACGTAGCCCTTTTGATGTGTTGTGTTGTGAATGAAATGTTGTGAATGAATTTTTTTGTGAATGATAGGGCTTCTTATTATCTTACTCAAAATCGTCGGAAATTATGTAGTCCCTAAGGCCATTTTTTTGCCTGATGATTATTATTGTTGTGTACCTAGGAAATCGGATTTTTCATCTGGTAGAGGTTTGAAGTTGTGTCCAAAATCAGTTTCGCCTTGAAGGGGTCTTAATCTCCCAAATTCAGGAACCTCAGAAAATAGAGGTGAGTGGTGCACTTCTGTCCTAGCACGCGTCTTTAATACCACCCCACAAACCACTAACTATACGACTACCGATGGTAGTGTGTGTATATGCCGCTGCCCTGCCAGACGCGATATCATGCACAGCAAGGTAATGCACGCACATATATATATCGTACATTTGACCCAGGCTACGGTAGGGGGATCCCCTTTTGGGCCTTTAATTTCAGTGGCTAGGGGTCACTCGCGCGAGTAACCCCTTTGTTCCTATGCAATCTTACGTTTTCTTTATGTTTCACATTGACGAAATCAATCCGCAATATGCAAAGTTGATCTAAGCTGCGCCAAACGAAGTACCTAAACCATCTTTATCCGTAGGGTACAGAGCTACTCGTGAGAGTGGCTCAAACACACCAGTGAAAATGGGGGTACCCCCCCTACCGTAGCCTTGGTCATTTGTTTGGACCTACCATGGACTTCATCGATACAAATGCGGTACAAAAAATGTCATTCACTTTGTCGGTATTGTGTACCATCCGATCGATATGATGACGTGCTCACATCAAATAGAAAAATGCACACATCAATACAACGCCATCACCATCGCGTGTCTCTTTGGGAGAGAGAGAGGTCTATGGTCTATGCATGGTAACACAAGTGTTACACCGCGATGAGATCGGACATGCAAAAATGTGCCAGGAAACAAACAAAACGCGCAGTATTACTTGTTGTGACTTTTGCCACTCGACACTTGTTTTGTTCCGTATAAAATTCTATTATTATTATTGTCTCCGAACTATTTCTTTCTGCTCACTCCCCCTTTGTAACTCAGATCCTGGGTCCCATCCTCACCACCAACACCACCAACACTACCCCACCCCACCCCTCGAAGTTTCCCTGCATTTTTTTCTCGAGAGAAGGTTGTGAGCCTTTTGTTCCCTCAGCGAGTCTCACCGAAAGGTGCGAATACGCTCTTCTACGCGCTATCTGCATGTATGTCATGCGTGTTATTATTTCAAAGAAAAGGTCCTTGGGAGATCGACCTCGCAACGTCGACAATTCTATTCTTGTGTAGTTATACGTATTATACATACATACAGTATTTTTAGTATAGTTATATGTATATTTTAGTCTCTTTTTTCACGAGTTATTATTATAGTTTATGTATTACACTATATATTACCTGGTATATAGTTATGAGGACCAAGCCCTTCAGCAAAAACAATCGAAAAATAGGCTTTAATATGTAAAAGTTTCCAGGAAAAAAATCGAAGACGACGCTTGCGGTGGAAGTGCAGCAATTTCGTTTCATGACTAGGACTACTGCTAGTTTATTATAAAAATTAAAATACACTCCAGCTGTGAGATCGAAGATTTCGTCGAAACTCATCTTTGCAAGCTGTGTGTGATACTCCGATCGCGCGCATTACGAGTTGTGTGTCCTCATCAAGGATATAGGTCGGCGACTCCCCTTGCAACTACAGTGTAGCTATCAGGGTCAACAGGATGATTTTAGTCAGTCTGTGCGCGGAAACTATAAAACCCGTTTCTGAGGGGGACAAAATCTGACAGCTGTGAAGGGAAAGGGGGGCCTGGTTTTGATCAAAAGCGAGCTAGTTTATTATCGCACTCCTCATTTGGGAGCTAAGCAGTGCTTATTTCTCCAAAAAAAGAGGTAGCCCCCACGACTTTCCTGTAACAAAATCGCCGGTCTCTAACCCAGCTCCCGGCCGTAACTCTTGAAATACGGTGCCCCTTCTTGCCGCCCCGACGTCATTGTTCGGTAACCCTTTTCTGCAAACAAGGAAACATACATATTGAGACTTTATTTGTAAGAGCGCTCTTCTTGCTCCTCTCGAACAACCATGAGAAAATTCGATGAAGAAAAAGCTGGTTTTGGGGGGGAGTTGTGTGCTATTATTATCGTAGAATCAGTCAAAACAAGGGGGAAAAAAGAGAAATAATATCGTAGTAGTATAGTATACTGTCTGTAGTATGTACTGTACTGTACTGTACTGTACTGTACTGTACTGTACTGTACTGTACTGTACTGTACTGTACTGTACTGTACTGTACTGTACTGTACTGTACTGTACTGTACTGTACTGTACTGTACTGTACTGTACTGTACTGTACTGTACTGTACTTTACTGTACTGTACTGTACTGTACTGTACTGTACTGTACTGTACTGTACTGTACTGTACTGTACTGTACTGTACTGTACTGTACTGTACTGTAATGTACTGTACTGTAGTATACCAGCAATCCCATGCATGGCCAAAATATAATTCTAGATAGTATAGACTAGATAGACTCGACGACGAACAACACCGGCAATAAGATATTTCTGAACTTACGACGATTTTTTTTCTGTGATGATTGATGGAGGGTTAGTCGAAGTCGCCCTGTCATTCGCAAAACAGTTCAGCAAAATAATAATGGGTTATGGATTCCTAAATCGTAGCACGTGTGGGAAAACTAGTATTGCACGTACCACCTTGGCTTTAACCTGCTCCACACGTCGCCATTCGTCGATCCCTCCCTCCTATGTATGCTAGACCTTGTCTAGACTCTGATCTTGCATCCTAAGCCTCACCCGGCTCCATCTCTATCCTCACACCATGGCTGGCTGTGGGTTTGCCACGCACACTCTCTCCCTGCTGCTTCGTTTCGATTATCTTGACGATGTTCCAGCTGGAGCTTAAACCGCGACCCACCTTCTAGACTATTATCACAGTATGTATGTGGCGACGGACGCAATACGTACTTCAGTATAAATATATGAAGCCCCGATGGAATGGTTGCCTATTCTACTTTCTTTTAACGCCAAAACAATCGTGTACGCAACGAATTATTGTGGTGAGGTCCAGCGTCCCTAGTGTGAGTCGGAGTACGGTAGTGTGATACTAGTAGGATAGTATGATAGTGTGATATGATATGATAGTGTGATAGTATGATAGTATGATAGTATGATAGTAAGATGGTATGATAGTATACCTGGTAGATAGTATGTATGATGTGTGATATGATATGATATGATATCATATCATATTGTATGATATAATATGATCGGATATGAGGGTATGATAGTATGATGGTATGACATGGCATGATAGTACGATATGATATGATATGATATGATACGATAGCTCAACACCCGGTGGGGATAATGGGGGCCTTTGCGTGACCACGGACTCTAGATGTTTGACAAGAGTTAATGAGAGACAACAGCAACAGCAATGGGGGCATTGCACTACAATTGTAATACAATGATACTACAACGATACCAAAATGACAGAAGAGTATGATACCGCGACACCGCCCACGTAGCCTTGATCATGTAAGCGAGGATACACTCACTCCAAAATTTATCACATCGTAGCGGACAGTTCCACACTTGAGCACTTGAAGAGCTTAACCGGTCAGATCGTTCAGATCGTTCAGATCGTTCAGGTCGTATAGATCGTTCAGGTCGTTCAGATCGTTCAGTTCGTTCGATCGTTCAGATCGTTTGATCCTTCAGATCGTTCACATCGTTCGGATCGTCCAGGTAGTCGTTCACATTGTTCAAATCGTTCAGGTCATTCAGATCGTTCAGATCGTTCAGATCGTTCAGTTCGTTCAGGTCATTCAGATCGTACAGGTCGTTCAGATCGTTCAGATCGTTCGATCGTTCAGATCGTTCAGGTCGTTTGATCCTTCAGATCGTTCACATCGTTCGGATCGTTCAGGTCGTTCAGATCGTTCACATCGGTTAGATCGTTCAGATCGTTCATATCGTTCAGATCGTTCAGATCGTTCATGTCGTTTAGATCGTTCAGGTCGTTCAGATCGTTCAGATCGTTCAGGTCAATCAAATCGTTCAGGTCGTTCAGATCGTTCAGATCGTTCAGTCAGGTCGTTTAGATCGTTCAGATCGTTCAGATCGTTCAGATCGTTCAGGTCGTTCAAATAGTTCAGATCGTTCGACGGTTCAGGTCGTTAGATCGTTCAGATCGTGCAGATCGTTCAGATCGTTCAGATCGTTCAGATCGTTCAGATCGTTCAGATCGTTCAGATCGTTCACATTGTTCAGATCGTTCTGATTATTCAGATCGTTCAGATCGTCCAGATCGTTCAGGTCATTCAGATCATTCAGATCGTCCAGATCGTTCAGATCGTTCAGGTAGTTCAAATCGTTCAGATCGTTCAGATCGTTCAGTCAGGTCGTTCAGATCATTCGATCGTTCGATCTTTCAGATTGCTCAGATCCTTCAGATCCTTCAGATCCTTCAGATCGTTCGGGTCTTTCAGATCAGATGGTCAAATCATTGGGATCGTTCGGATCGTTCAGATCGTTCAGATCGTTCAGATCGTTCAGATCGTTCAGATCGTTCAGGTCGTTCAGGTCGTTCAGATCGTTCAGATCGTTCGATCGTTCAGATCGTTCGATCGTTCAGGTCGTTCTGGTCGTTCAGATGGTTCAGGTCGTTCAGGTTGTTGATATCGTTCAGATCGTTCAGATCGTTCAGATCGTTCAGGTCGTTCAGGTGGTTCAGATCGTTCAGATCGTTCGATCGTTCAGGTCGTTCTGGTCGTTCAGATGGTTCAGGTCGTTCAGGTTGTTGATATCGTTCAGATCGTTCAGGTCGTTCACATTGTTCAGATCGTTCAGATCGTTGAGGTCGTTCAGGTCGTTCATCTCGTTCAGATTGTTCAGGTCGTTCTTGTCGTTGAGATCGTTGAGATCGTTCAGGTCCTTCAGGTCATTCGGATCGTTCAGTTCAGATTGTTCGGATCGTTAAGATCTTTCAGATCGTTCAGATCGTTCAGAAGCATTTAGCCCAATAGGTGCAACCCTGTTACCCCTACCCCGTGGGATTAGTCATTCCCCCATACTCGACTCCCCACCCACCGCCCCCATTACCATCATCATCACCAGTAACACCACCACCACTAGCCGCCATCCCAACCCCGTCCTCCTCGCCCCATCTGCATTCGCTGCAAGACACTCTGTCCCTCGCCATGAACACTCTTCCACGCACACCGCTGCTCGCTCTGGTATCCATGCGAACTCGCTGCGCGATCGCGGTGGAACCGGCGGAGCGCCCCCCGCGGGGCGGAAACCCGAGTGGTCACAAAAGGACCGTCCGCGACGACAGGTGTCCCTTGAGTACAACGCACCCTTTCATAGGCTATATCTCCAAAAAACGCCACGGACGGAAGCGGGCCTGCCACGCAAACCCTCGGCCCCTTCTATTACTAGTAGTCTCATGGCAGCGATACCGCGGCTAACTGGAAGCCTGAGTGGTCACAAGCATTCTTTCGCTCCAACCATCATTTTTTGCTAGAGATTGGTAGGTCCTCCATAGTCATCACAAAATATCCCTTCACTCTCCTACATATTAATATGTCCTCCACGCCCTTCGCTATAATGCTAGATATACCAGGTACTCTTTTTCTCGCCATGGATCCCCCACCCTGTTCGGTATGAACGGCGGTAGTCATGCTCTCTCGCAGCAATCAGACTAGTCGTACACAGTAAAATACTTCGAAGTATTCTGGTATTATTCCTTTCCGGGCGATGTACTATTATTAGTATTAATAGTCATCCTCTCTCTCTGCATCTAGCTTTCCAACATTGTCATTATCATGCTCCCGCGCAATGGATCGTCCACAATGAATGTTCTTCCTTTCACGACCGTGGATCGGTTATACACATTACCAGGTATTATTGTGTTTTCCAGCCATTTCACGCCGCTCGTGACGTCAATATGATGTCACTATGATGTCACTATGACGTCATCAGGGTCAAGGTTAGGGCACTTCGAACGCTATGCAGGACGCCCCCGTGGATCCTCATCCCCCATGTGCTTGTCACTGAAATCATTCTACTTCTCTCCTGATTATGTATATCCTCCACAATGCTTCTCTTGTTACTCCTCCATTCCTCGGCAGGGATCATCCCCGCTGGAAAGCCATTTCACTGCTGTGTTGTCGTTGTTACTGCCCTGTGTTTCTCGTCATCAACTCTGTAAGACCTCTACAAAGATCAAGTGTACTCGTTTTGACGCCATGCATGCGTGGATCCGACACGCTCGTCAAGACAACACGATACTAATAAATAAGAATATGTACTCGGAGTATTATATTATTCCGGGACAAGGTTGTACCCCTCCTCCTGTCACATGTAATGCATGCTATCTATGTGTGTTGTGGTAATAAAGAAACGAAATTTGAGTGACAAGGAGGTTAGAATGGATGGGCGAAATGTGCGTATGATATACGGAGTACGAAGTATGACTTTTAATCGTTTTTCTTGAGAGGAGATTAGTTTGGACTATTATCAAACTATTGTTATTACAATTACTATTACTATTACTATTTAATCGGCATGTGTGTTGAAGCCTTTCCGCCGCGCTGTCTTATCACGACGGACTATCATTGATCATTGCTGGGTTATGATAATGATGGTAATTTTTTTTTCAAATGTCAGAACAACAACGACGACCAACAAACCATACATACACGCATGCATTTCGGTTGAAACTACCGCTACCGTTAGTGGTAGAGTTGGATACCGCTTGCAGTGCTCTATGTGATATATATACTGGTACTACAACTGCGCACTGACCATAATACTTTTATATATGTATATTGATACCTATATTTTACTGGTGTGTGTGTGTGTGTTCTTCACATTAAACCGTTCTTCTACTCGTCGACATCCAGCACACCCAGTGTCCGTACTGATTCTTCACCCTAGAAAGATCAGCTCTGTGGTCACAAGCCACGACACAGAGATAATGCATCGTAATGCATTCGACAACGCAATGTCATGCCCTAGTACTGGGTACGACAGGCACAACATACATACGTCAGCAACAGAAATACATTGGAAGAGAGAAATACGAAATAAACAAAAACATAAACAAAAACAAAAAACAAAAACAAAATAAGAAAACAAATAAAAACAAAGATAAAAATAAAAACAAAAAATGAAACAAACAAAATGAAGGGGAAATCGAAGAAACAACCCAACCGGAAAGGAGAGCCAAAGCTCGGAAAAGAAACATAATAGAATGAAATAAAATAAAGTAAAGTAAAACCAAAATAAGATAATCCGAACACGAGCCAAAAACCTGGACACGCAAGAAAGAAACAAAGGGGAAAAAAAAAAAAAAAAAAAAAAAAAAATACCCCAGAAAAAGACGAAAAGTGCTATGTACCTACTAGTCGGCCTGGTACCTTGCTACCCTGTCTGCCATCTCCTTCCTGCCTTCGTCCACCGCGGTCTCCCTTCTATTCCTCCTGTTGCCCCCCCTGCCCCCATTCCCTTGGACGGCTTTCCTTCTACTCTTCCTGTTTCCCCTCCTCCCCCCTTTGTGTTCTTCTCATTAAACCAAAATACCTTGTAAAAGAGAGAAACAACGAAAGAAACCAAGACAAAATAAATAAATAAATAAATAAAAAGGGGAACCAAAGCACGGGAGATAGAAACATACCCCGAGCATGAGCCAAAATAGACATGCAAGGGGGAAAGAAAGGGAAAAAATACCCCGGAAAAAAGAAACAAGTAAAAGAAGGAAGACTGGGAGGGCCAAATAAAACAGGCTCGTCACCTACCCACCATGCAAGACTCCCTTCATAAGGATAAGAAGGGGAAAGAAAGAAAAAAATAAATTCACGGAAAAATCAAAGTACCAAGACATCACATTCCGAGCAGCCGCAGCAGTTGGCGGTACGAGTGGCATAGATAGAAAGGTTCCACCTACTAGTCGGCCTGGTATCTTGCTACCCTGTCTGCGGTCTCCTTCCTACTTTCATCTACCGCGGTTTCCCTTCTACTCCTCCTGTCCCCCCCCCTGCCCCCATACCCTTGTGCGGTGTTCCTTCTACCCCTCCTGCTGCCCCCCCTCCCCCCGTGCCCTTCGACACCACCCACGGCGGATGCGCGGCGCTGTCTACTCAGCTTTGCCTCATCCTCGTGCCACCTGCCCATGAACCGTTCAGCTGCTTCGAGGACCCCCCGGTACCACTTGCCCACCTTTTTTGCTGCAGTGGGCCACAGCGCGGTCCCAACTCCAAAAACTAAGGGGGAGTGTTCCGTTGATCCCTCGTTGGCTTTGAACACCCTAAGGTCCTCAGCTATGGCTCTAGGCCAAGTCTTGAGTTGTCCGCCTGGTTTCGGGTTCTCCCCACCAGCGATCGTCCCGAACATCAACCGACGGGGCAGTCGCCCCTTGTGTTGTCGCACCAGGGCCCCGGCAAAGAAGAGCCGCCGTTTACGGATGGTCGTTTCGATGCTCTCGCATCGTGTCATCCTGAGGGCCTTCGCGTACGAGAGGGTGGTGTGGTCGGTGCGTAATCGGCGCTGGAAGCCAATGACTCGCAAAAGGACTTCGTGGTGGGCTGATCGGAGCTTGGCGAAGTGGTCCGCATTGAGGGTCCACGTCACACACCCGTACAGCAGGGTCTCAATGACCTCGGCCTTCAGCATGCGGACTTTCAGACTAAGCGGGGAGGTCGTCCTGTCATACTATTCCGGGCCAAACCGTTTGAGGCATGCCCGCATGAGACGGATCCGTCGTTCGATTTCGAGACTGATTCTACGATAGCCCCCCCCCAAAACCAGCGGTTTTCTTTAACGAACGTTTCATGGCTGCTCGACTCGAGGAAGGATGCTATGAAAAGAGTATCTGCATATATTATCTTGTGTGCGGAGGACTATCGAACGATGACGTCCGGGTGGTAAGGGGGGCCGTATTTCAGGAGATACGGCCGGGAGTTGGTTTCAAAACCGGCGATTTCGTTAAAGAAAAGTTGGGGGGGCTACCGTAGAACCACACTCGAGCGAGAGGTCAGCGCTTTCGTGGATAATGCCGCCTAGGTATAAAAACTGGGTCGTCTGTTTATACCTCTGGCCTGATGCTTCGATCGCGAGCGGTGGGGCGAGGGATGTCTGGTCCGGTGTTCGTAGCAGCATCGTCTCTGTCTTCTTTTCCGATACCGTGAGGCCTGCTGCTTCGAAGACAGTCACGATGACTGTCATCATTTTAGCAAGGCCTTCCGCCGACTTCGAAACAATTCCTGCGTCATCTGCGTACAACATGCCCCACACAGCCCTTTGCACGCATGCCAACGGTTCCTCTTTTCCGACTGCACTGCCCTCTTCGAGGTGAACCAAATCCCTTACGATGCTTTCGTCTTTGCTGAAGCGTACCAGCACGACGTGTATCGCAGCAGCGAAGAACACGTTGAACAGTAACGGTGATAGCACGCAGCCTTGCCGCAGCCCCTGGGTGACATTAAACCAATCCGAGTGCTCGCCGTCATCCGCACGCACGCGAGCCCGCATGCCTTCGTGGAAGTTGCGGATAACTGTAAGCATCTTGGTTGGTACGCCAAGGCGTGTGAGTACCTCCCACAACAGTTCCCGGTCGACAGAGTCGTACGCTTTCTGCAGATCGATGAAGCACATGTACAGGGGGATTTTCCTCTGTCGTCCGAGCTCTTGCAACCGGCGCACGACAAACAGCATGTCGACCGTCGACCGTGCGGGACGGAAGCCGCACTGTTCTTCAGGAAGTATTTCCTCGGCCTCGCAGTAGTTGCTAAGGCGGGACGCAACGATTTTCAACAATATTTTGCCTGCGTGGGCAACAAGCGAGATCCCTCTGTAATTGTTGCAATCAGTTCGATCCTTTTTTTTGTGAAGGGTCTTGATGATAGCATCTTTCCATTGCTGGGGGACTTCGCCCGTTACCCACACGTTGACAAGGATATTGTGAAAACACTGGACGAAAGCGGGGTGGTCAAGTTTTAGTAGTTCGACCGGGAGACCGTCTGGTCCAACGGCTTTCCAATTTGACATGCCCTTAATCGCATCCATCATCTCGTCCATGGATGGTTCATCTCCAAGCGATAGTTTAAGCGGTCGCGGTGGCAAGAGGTCGATGATCGTGGGATCGAGTTTCAGCGATTTCGTGTTCAAGAGTTTGTGGTAGTGCCCCGCCCATCGTTCACGAATTCGCGCTTGATCCCGCAACAACGTGCCATCCTCGTCCATAATAAACTGCTCGCTCCTCGCTTTTGTACCTTGCAATCCCACCGTACTCTTCAGGTGCTTGTAGAACCCTCGTTGATCGTTACTCGCTAGGAGTCTCTCGGTTTCGGCGAGGTACTCTTCAAAGTACGCTTGTACTCCTGCGGCAACCACTTCCTGCAGATTCGCACACGCAGATCTCAATTTCTTCCACGCTACACTATCTCGGGGGTTGGCACGCAAGAACTGTCTCGCATCCTCCCTCGCTGTCCATGCTACTCTGAAAGCGGCCGAAGTTTCGGCAGGCTCGCAGCAACCATGCCGGCGGTGGCGACGTGGTGGAGGTGGCACCTCTTTCTCTACAGCATCGATGACTGGTGGGGTGTCTTGAGGCGCGTTACATACGATAGAGAGAGGTAGCACGTTTGGGCCAATTTCATTTCCCCATGACGCCACCATGGTGAGACTATGACGGGAGCATGACGGGAGCATGACAGGAGCATGACAGGAGCATGACAGGAGCATGACAGGAGCATGACAGGAGCATGACAGGAGCATGACAGGAGCATGACAGGAGCATGACGCGACGCCTGACCCCAAATCGTCGGAATGCCTTTCTTGTTTTGCAAAGCGATTGTCGAGACTACTAATATCTACCGGTAGACCAGATGATCATGGAGTTGCCCTTTTATCGAGCTCATGAATCAGTTAAAATCAAAGACGAGAAAGAGCTGTCACAATTTTCGTCGGGTGAGGCGATCACGAAACGAAGTTGTTGTGGTGTGGTGTTGACACTGTTGACAATATGTGTTGGGTTGTCACCAAGTGAAGGATAGGGGGGGCACCTTTCTTCGGAGTTTTTCTTGCCGTGACTCGATCGAGGTCACGCGTTCCAGCGACCCCCTTCCTGGTCGTTTTGCAGTGACAAAGCGAAGCTTGCTTTATCGTGCAGTGTTAAGCTTTATCGTGCCGTTATAAGCTTCATCGTGCAGTCTCAAGTCTTCACGCTTTATCGTGCAGTGGTAAGCTTCATCGTGCAGTCTTACGCTATATCGTGCAGGTTTAGATTTCGACGTATCGACTATATGATCGTACAACGGAGTTATGGTAAGCTGAGCTGCGGCAAACTAATCGCCTGAATGAGATATTTTCGTCGGTGAAGTGCAGAGAAACTCACTCACTGGTGCGTGCGTGTGAATATCCGGTGGGGAATGCGTCAGTACATATTCCATTAACACATAAGATTACATAATATTTGAATACTAGGAATGAATACTAGGAGTGAATACTAGGAGTGAATACCAGGAGTGGATGAAAGGTCAAGGTTAAGGGTAAGGTTAAGGGTAAGGCTAAGGTTAAGGTCAAGGTTACGGCTAAGGTTAAGGTTAAGGTTACGGCTAAGGTTAAGGTTAAGGTTAAGGGTAAGGTCAAGGTTAAGGTCAAGGTTAAGGTTATGGTTAAGGTTGAGGTTAAGGTTATGGTCACGGCTAAGGTCAAGGTTAAGGATAAGGTTCGTTCGGATCATGCCTGCGGTAGGGGGGGCGCCCCGACGTCACATTCACCACCGACATGATGTTCACCACCGATATTATACTTACCACCGATGTGATATTCACCACCGATATTATATTCACCACCGATATTCATCACCGATATTCACCAGGGAATATTGTAAGCTTTTTCGTGTTGGCGAAGCATACCTACTTGTTGTACTAAAAAAATACGTTTCAATTTTGCATGGCCGCGGTGGTTGTGAATGTTGCGAAGACACTGGAAAGCGCTTTGTTACGGTAAAGCTTATAAAAGACCCGTGAAGAAAATGGGTAGCCACCGGCGCGACTAGTAACTCCCAGGCATGGAAACAGACAGTCTAAACTGGGTCCCCCTAGCGTATATAGCCTTATAGCTTGGTCGTCTTAGCGCAGTCCCGCGTGGGGTGAAAAATGTTGCGTGTTCTAGGGGAGTTTCGGCAGGCATTAATGTACTGTTAGTAGTGTCGATCGGTTCAGGCTGTTCCAGACGGCGAGTATTATTTACTCCGTGGCGCAGTCTCGCACAATCAATGCATGAAAACATGCTGAAGATTGGAAACAACCTGCACACCGGTGAACTTTAAGACTTCATACATAAGCACAATAATACTTGAAATAAATACACTCCTTCGTGACACTCGAAAATGGTACTTCAAAATGACCGTTGCGCAACAAGGAATTGAAATATATATGTAAATGTATGCATATATATCCCCCCCCCCTTCTTTCCCCATGTTCCCTCTTGTTCAGACGACCCACCTGAAATTGAAACCGACCAGAGTAATAAACACCTCCTGTAGTACGCAATTGATACAACGTGATTATATTTCTAGCCATCCATGACGTGGCTTTAGTTCACCCCCCCCCCCCTCCCCCCAACGATCCCCCCCCCAACGCCCCCTCCTTCCCCACCACCTGCACGATCGCCTAGACCTAGCACCACGTGTACAGCAAGCCCCTGCATATATGATACATGCGACCTGCACCTGTTAAAACCCTTCCCCCGCCCAAAACCCCCAAACACCCCCCCCCCCAACCTTTTTTATTTTTCCCGCTCTCTCTTGCTCAAACGCCCCACCTAACATCGAAATCACCTCATCATCTTTCTAGAACCATCCATGCCACTGCTCCAGTTCATGCCCCCCCCCCCCCCCCTTTAAAGCCCCCTCCTTCCCCACCACCCGCACCACCGCCTAGACCTAGCACCAAACCCCTTCATCTATGCGACCTAATGCTGTTAAAAACAAACAACTCCCCTCCTCACCCCCACCCACCCCCTCGAACACTGCACCCCCTCTCCTCGCTGGTTGTACGATTTACAGAATATATCCTGGTGCATTCCTTCCAATATCCTGGTGCATTCCTTCCAAAACCCGTCAGATTTATTCCCTTAAAGGATTTATAGTTTCCGCGCACAGATTGAGTTGTGCCGCCCATCCCCCCACCCCCCCCCCCCCCCCGCTCCCTCTTGTTCAAACCCATGCCCCCACGCCCATTAAAACTCCGCCCTCCCCTCACCGGTTATTCGACTTACAGGATACCCTTCGATAAACTGATGCATTTCATTCCACAGCTGTCAGATTTTGTCCCCCTCAAAAAGGGAATTCAGTAGTTTTCGCGTACAGTCTGACTTTTAATCCGTTTTGAAGAAAGAAGACGATCAATCGCGTCTGATCATTACTCGAGCTCCACCGATGACTGTCATTTTTTCACCCTAGAGGGATATTTACATGATTTCCGAGCGCAGAAAGATTGTGTAGTGTAGTGTAGGCTAGACGACCCGTTGAAATAAGCTCCCCCTGTGGACTTTTATTTATTATTGTGTAGATACGACCTTTGATATTGTTACTTGGAGTCACGGACGAATATGCGTGTCCTTCATAAAGACATACACACCCCGTTACACACGCAAGCGAAGTACTTCGAAGTATAACACACTGCGTACAGAGATGAGTTTAGCGTAGATACTCCGTCTCAGTATCACCTGAAATTGGATTGAAAGGAACGATCGAAGCAAGCTGGCCAGGCGAAGCGAGTCCCGGGCACCTCTTGTTATTAATAGAGGCCAGACGTCGAACTACTAGTTTTACTACTGTATTGTGTAGTAGTACGCTAGTACACAGTGCTGAGACATACTGGTCCATCGAGCGGATAGTGCTGTGTACATATCCAACTGAAGAACGAGCTGGAGTCCGAACCTGGTCACAGGTACATATTATTCAGTATCGTCGAGCTTACGGGCTAGAGACAATTTCGAAGGTGGTTATTATGGTTCTGTACTGTGTTGCTAGACCTTTCTTTTTTTTGCCCGTATCGAGGGGGGTCCACGGAGATCGACAGGCAGGCGGGATTTGGTGATACGAACCCCAAATTATGTTTTTTTCTTGTCAGAAGTACATCCTGTCGAAGTCCTGTTAATAAATACAGTTCCAGAGACTGAAATTAGTCGATAAACTACTAGTAATACTACTAGTAATAATACTACTAGTAGTAGTGATACTAGTAGTAGTACTAGCAATACTAATACTATTAATAGTACTAATTATTATTGATGAAATAGTGGATCACATCAGCAGCAGTCGGTACACAATCGGGGTACACAGTCGGCAGCCATCCCCCGGGCTCTCGTGAAGGGAGCAATCAGTGGAATAGCTGGTAAACCACGTTTAGAAAAAATCCCAAAACAGTTTCAGCGGTTTCGATATTAATTGCGTACGATGTCGCTTCGGCCGGGGCGGGTGAATCGAGTGCGCAGGCTGCGATTCACAGGGCTCCCAAAACATCGACGACATGGCGCAGCCGAGGGTACGAGCTGGCCGCTGGGGGGTGACGCTATTTGTTCCCAAAACTTGTCTGTCTATTTCAATGGCCGTGCGAATCACGCGCGATATGAAAACCGCGTTGCACATCTCATCTGCGCGCCCACAATCCCTCATAATAATGTGTCGTTGGTCGTGCAGGAAGCCTTAGGGTCAACAGACGAAACACTTGTTTTCGGGTCCGTTTTGATTGGTTTTTTTTTTTTTCCGTTTTGATTGTTACATTGTGGTGGTTTCTGACGCGCAAGTAAGTGTGGTTCGGACGAGCCGAACACGTGTGTTTGGCCGTGTCTTCTTCAGAATTCGGTAGTAGTAGTATCGGTTTTGATGCAGGTATTCTGTGTTTTTTACTAAATAATTTATACTATGCATATATTTAGACTATAGTCCAGTCTAGTATGTTATATTTTCTTGCAGGGATAATCAAATATCCCAACCAGACCACGCACCAAAACATATAATGAGAGTATTCAAACAACTACTAGTATTATATTAGTACACAGTGTAGTTGTTAACAAAAAACACCAATAACACTACTATCTGACTGAAACCTGTTGTGTTTGTTAACTTGTCGATCACACACATTAACATGCATGTCTCTTCTCACGCACCACACACTAACCAACTGTTCCAAGCCTTGATTTGGGTAGGTGACCGACTATCATTTAATAAACTTAATAGTAGTTTTAATAGCAGTCAATCGGACTAAAATACTCTCCTTGGCTTACCGCAACAACAGCCATACCGCACAACGTACGCCCAATATCTGCGCATTTATGCCGCGGCCGTCTCTCCAAGGCCTGTAGGCCTATAGCCGTGGCCAATCTCATGATCTGCTCGCGAGGTATGTTCCATGTATGTAGAGTAGGCATCTCCACAGCAGCAGTGAGACCAACTTACTGGCTGGTGACTTATATGCATAAATCATATCACGTATGCCTTTCGATGCTTGGCAATTATAATATCGTCTAGACTATACATGCAGCAGCAGCACAAGCATGCATCGGGGGAGCGAATGGCAGATGACGGCGGTATGTTGTCGAGGCTGAGGGTATAACCCACCTTTCTGCAGTTTTTTTTTCAATAATTCGACTTGTCGAGCTGCACTACTACTGGAAAGAAAGAGTGATATGGAGTATCATAAAAAGCAAAATCGTGACGGCGGGCTTGCTGTGCTCTTCTTCTTCTGTTACACACTTCTGCTGGCGTTCTGCTGTACTACTGCTATGCGTACTTCAGATCTGTTTCTTGTTTGCTTCTCGATCGGTGTCATATCAGGGGCCGGTGTTAGAATAGTAATAATCAGAACATTTCTGTTGGAGCAATCCGCTGGGGTACCGTAAATATTTGGATTCATCCGATGCAATTTGAGTAACTTCGAATATTATATATATATATCCGAAATTTCCAATTTCGACAAAATTGTCGGTCTCGCACCTGAAATGTCAAGAAGAACAATCGAATACCTCCAACTAGTAATTAATGCTACAGTCAGTAATGAATTCGAATTTGCTATTAATACTATTAGTACTAATAATATTAATAATATTGCGAATCCTCGGACAATAGTATGATCATTCAATGCCCAACTGTCAAATATCGATTCCTCGCAAGCAAGCCGCGCTGTGTAAGAAACCCCAAGCAAGGACACGATTTACTAGCTGGTATTATTATGTAGTATATAGCCGATAATGAGCGGAAAAGCTGTTGATATTTATTATTAACAGTGATACTCGTTTTCGTGTCTTCGTATCATACCTCGCATGTTGTTATGCGCGATATAAACTTGTGTACGCCCAATATCTGCCACGTCACGACAACCTTCGATGTCGATCTGACGGCTGTTCTGGTCTTGAAAGGTGTAAAATCGTGCGCTGATCGTCAGTGACAATGCTGAAAAGCACGAACTTAAACTAGTCTGTATCACACCTTGGACCTGTACGCTCTGACTCTGCTCCCCTACGCGCTCCGCGTGCAGGTCGTCGCCTACACAGCTGGGCCAGGTGTGCCCAATGCTATCGCTCATACGACTGTGAATTACCGCATTGATCTGATTGATCAAACTTCTTACGTACGTACAAAACCCATATTTTCTCATACTTCGATAATATTCTGCGTGGTGGTAACGAGTCCTCAGACCAAAATCCCAACGTTCAGACGCATACTTCGAAGTATATAATATATTCGTCGCACGCCTAGTTATCCAGTTGATAGTTACACCCGGCTGTATTCTAAGATATAGATAGATATAGATAGATAGGTAGCTGTAATAATATTCATGTTAATATTAATGAATAACAATTTACAACAATAAAGGTGCGTATTTTCTCCTTAAAAGTTAGTGAAGTGACGGGGCTTCTTATCTGTTATTAATAAGAGTAAGATACAAACTTATTGTTTGTATTTTGCTTTCGAAGTTGTATCATATTATTGCGCACCCCCCGCTCGGAGCACGGGGGGGCGGAGAGAGGGACAGGCCCCCGGGGCTGCTCCAACAGCAACCCCACGCTATCGTCCGTAACCCAAGTTCCATCCAAACTGGCAATGTCGAGCTTTCGACGCCAACCAGCCTCCACCTGAGAGACTCACAAAAATAAACATGGTACTCAGCACAAGCACACACGACACATCTAACGCCAATATCATGTACTAAAGGAGTACCATATGTAATATATAAATGACGCCAGTATACATATGTAATTCACGGCCAAGCCGCACTATTACGGACAACTCTCTCACCTGCAGTTTCAGATTGCGCCAATACCGAGCTAAGTGTGAGACCAAACCACTGCGCCTGCTAGTTAGCATCCGTCATCACACAACATCTGCACAGCATAGTGCAAACTCCTTACGAGGAAGAACGGACGCACCTCCAGCATGGAGACATGCGTGCATGTTCGCGAAGCACGGTAGCAAACCGACATCGCACCAACGCCTGCATTGCACCATGCAGCGCCCCGAAGGAGAAAAAAAAAAATAAGAAGGGCGCATCTCCAGCTTGGAGACGTGCGCGCGCTACTCTGATGACACAGACAGGAACCCTGAGCACCACACGTGAATTAAAATTAAACGCGCAATCTACGACACCCGAGGGCGGCTGGATACGGCCCCCTAGGTACGTGTAGCTAACAGCAACGAACACTCTCCCGCGTTGCTGCGACCATCTCAGTCCCCTTCCACTGACGCCCTCAAAAGCACGGGCGGGTGGGTGGGAAATCAGCCAGTCTATCACACCTTGACCTTGTCTTGCTGACGATGCTCCCCTCTTCTCTGCGTGCTTTGCTTGCTAGTCAGCAACTAGACAGACTGATCCAAGGTTCCCTTTGCTATATATACCAGGACAAGTGCAAGTAACCACCCGCGTTGATCTCATTGGTCAACGTGCAGTAACCCCAAACTTCTTCCGTACATACAAAACCTTATTTTCTCGTGCCTCGATAATAATACGCATAACATACAAACCATTGATAAGATACAAGTAGTAAATAATTTATAAGATACAAACCAATATTTTTGGTAAGGAAGTAAGATACAAGTATTGATGATAAGGTACAAACTATTAATAAGATGCAAGTACTAATCGATAAGATACAAACTATTATTTTTGGTAAGTAAGATACAATTATTGATCAGATACAAACTATTGACAAGATGCGAACTATTGATGAGATACACAAACTATTGATGAGATACAAACTATGAATAAGATACAAACTACTGATAAGCAGAATATTATCGAAGTATTGAGAAAAAATGGGTTTTGTACGTACGTAAGAAGTTTGACCAATCAGATCAATGCGGTAATTCATAGTCGTATGAGCGATAGCATTGGACACACCTGGCCCAGCTGTGTAGGCGACGACCTGCACGCGGAGCGCGTAGGGGAGCAGAGTCAGAGCTACAGGTCCAAGGTGTGATACAGAACTAGTTTAAGTTCGTGCACTCCCCGACGATGGAAGAGTGCAAATCACCGGACGCCGAAGCTCTCGTGGCTGCTGCTGTACGCGGCCCTAATGTGGCCGCCTCGGATGCGCGAGTCGAGGCAGAGGCTTATGCTGCTGTCGCTGCTGTGCAAGCTGGGGTCTACGCTCGCCGTGCCGAAGCTCTGGCTGCTGTGCAAGCTGAGTCCGAAGGTCGCCGTGCCGCAGCAGCTTCGGTTGCTGCTACTGCTGCGCCTGCCACCGCGGCACCATGTTTATTCAGCCCCAGTCCCACTGGGTCCGAGGCTGCGGGGGTCACATCGGCTGAAGTGCTGCTCTGGCAAGGGCAGGTGTCTGGCGGGTTCGCTCGGATAGACGCAGACATAATCCGCCTCAAGGCGACGACGGATCGGTTGCTCGCATCCGTCCAAACCTTACAGGATGCGGTGGCTGGTGGCGCATCAAGAGTCGAGAACGTGGAGGCCATGTTACAGCAGTTCATGGACAACGTTGGCGATCGGCAGCCGGCTTCACGGGACAGTGGGGACGTGAGGGAGCGCCAACTCCAAAAGTCGCAACTAACCGACGATACGGCGCTCTGGAAAAAGATGGCGTCTAGAAAACATTGGGTGCTCCGCGGGCGCATACCTCCCAACATTGGCGACTCGGAGGCGGATATCCAGTCCTTCGTAGGCGAGGCCGTCACCGTCACGACGTCAGTGGCTACCCAGCTCCGCGCGATCAGTGACTTTGACGTTCGTGCGTACGGGCCGCGGGCGGAAGGGATGGTCGACCACCTGCTGATGGTCGCTGACCGCCTTGATTTCTTGCGCCAGGCTCTTGTGGCGGTCCTGTCTGTTGGATTCTCCCTCGATAGTGACGGCGACCGTCACTGCCGGGAGAGGGTGGCAACGATCGATGCCGCCTTCACGTCGGCGTCGGCCGACCTACGCCGGCGTACCCTGAGCAATATTATCCTACTCTCTGGCCCCGCGGCGCGGGCTGTCATGAGCGCGATGGTAAACGACGAGATCTTCGCCTGTGGGTCAACGACTTCATTCGATTTTCACAGCAAGTCAGCCCGCCAAAGGTGCCCCCTCCGTCCGACTTCACGTTCTCGATGCCGCCTGTGCCTTCGTTCAAGCGCACGAGCGCCTTTTGCTCTAGCGGGGGAGACGTGCTCAAGCTCATCGAAGGATTGCATGTCCCCCACGACAGCCAGGACGGGCCGTCTAAGAGAAAAAGCAACCCGGCCAACCCCGGTACGCCAAAGAAAAAAGTCGCTGCCTAGTGCCGGAAGTTTGCTTCTCTGGGCCGATGCCGGTTCTCCAACTGCAAATTCTTGCATTTGGCTCCCCCGGCCGAAGCCACTTCACTCGATGCTCTTCGCGACAGTGGCAGTTCGGCGGCGCCGGCTGTTGGGTCGCGGGCGTTGGCGCTGCGCTCAGAGCCCCGCGGTGGTTCCGGAGGTGGTAGTGGCGGCGCGGGTTCTGGATGAGGACACTGGCCCTTCCTGTCGGTTGGGCCAACACCCAGCGGGGCGGCTGCTGAGCGTGCCGTTGGTAGAGCGGCGACGGCGCCGGGGGCCAGCGGGGAAGCGGGGGACCGGCCAGCCACCCAAGGCGCAGGGGGGGGCTGCGTGGGCGTGCGTTGGTAGCTCTGGCTGGCGATAGGGGTGTGGGGCGTGCTCACGCGGCGGTGGCTCCGGGCTCGGTCCCCTTCGAAGAGAAAGGTACGGTTTCTTGTGTGCGTGTGCGTGATGTGCCGGCTGAATTGCTGCGTGTACAAGAGGCGGTTGTTGGCGTACGTTCGGGTGCCTTGCAACTCGCTTGGTTGGATGCTTGGGCGGTTGTGGTGCAATCGATGGCCGACCAAGGCTCCGCGAGCCTCGGTCATATCGCATCGGTAAGCTCCTCCCTCTTGAGATAGTGTCAGGGCAGCGTTGCCCAACTTACATCCACCATCGTCCCCTCACTGTTTTTGCCGCATATTAACGTGGCTACCGTACGGCACTGGTTTGGATCAGTCAAGAAATTTCCCTCTACCTCCTTACTACTTCGCGTGTTGGCGCCGGGCGCACCAGTGGGGGTATCAGGGGGGGGTCTGACCGCTGAACTTGCTTATGGTAATCACCCGGGAATCGCACAACACGACGTCGCGATCCACAAAAAGATTTGCGAGGACGTCGTGTACGGCCGCGCATTGGTATTTGATCTGCGTTTCGCTGGCGAAATTTTGGGGCTTCGTATTTCACCGCTTAGCGTCGTTCTAGAACCCAAATTTCGAATTATTCACGACCTCACGTTTGCGCGCGCGGGGGGTCGGACCAGTGTCAACGGTGACACGGACTTTGATTCCGCGCCACCGTCCGAGCTCGGCCACGTGCTTCGTGAGGTTTTTCTACGGGTGATGATTTTGAGACAGACCCACGGTAGCAATGCTCGAATCCTCTTGTGCCGTGTGGACGTCAAAGATGCGTTTCGACAGGTTTTGGTTGACCCGGCAGGTGTGCCAGTTTTCGGTTACGTGTTCGGTGATCGCGTCGTCGTGGATTTACGCTTGCAATTTGGGGTGGCGTAATAGCCCGGGGTTTTGGGGGTTGATGGCATCCGCGCTCGAGCATGCTCACACCCACTCTACGTTTCAAGGCGCAGATGTTTCCCAACAAGGGGCTGCGGCCGTCGCGCACGTCCGAATTTCCCCGCCGCGGGGGGTTCCAGTAATCTCTATCCCGGGCGATTGTGGACCTGTCTCTGGCTCCGGTGGCAACGCCGGGAACTACTTCTTTGTGAGGTGTTACGTAGACGATGGCATTCTCGTCGAAGTGCAATGGTGGCCGGACGGTCACCGTTGTTTGCGCGCTGTCCAGTCGCTGGCATCGGATCATTTTCGCTTGTTGGGCGAACGTGGCGTCTCTGATCCACCCCTCCTGTCCGCCAGAAAAATCACTGACTGGGACACGAAACTGGAGGTGTTGGGTTGGATCATTGACACAGAGGCGCTTACGGTTACGTTGCCGTCCCATAAGCGCCTTAGGCTGCAAAATTTCATTGCGGAGTGGCCCTCGTCTCGTACATCTTCTTCAGCGAGGCAGGTGTCGCAGCTCGTTCGCTTCCTTATATACATGTCTCTTTTGCTGTGCGTCCGGGGCGGTTTTTTCGTGAACCGTTTGTTGGCTTCGGTGGGTATGCCGCGCATATCTGACGGAGCCGATTTTGGTTTTCGTACGGCCAACCCCGGGCGGCGCCCCGTCTTGGGACCCGAGTTTCACGGGGACCTCGAGTTTCGGCGATGGTTTGTTGGGGAGGGATTGGACGCGCGCGGTGGAACCTTGTCGGCTCCGATGTATCATTTGCTTGAGCGCCCCTCCCAACGTACTCTATTTTCGGATGCATCCAAAACCGCTGTCGGGGGTTTCTGCCTTGAACCTGGGGTATACTGGAGATACGATCTTGACGCCGGGGAACGATCTCGCTTTTGTGGGTCGAGCAAGTCAGTTGCAGGCGAGAACGATATATCGATTAACGTCCTCAAACTGCTAGGTATGGTCGTCTCCCCTTGGGTCGTCGTATCTTCGTGCGCCGAGCACCCGGCCGCGTTGGGGGACTGCGTGTTGTGGCGTGGCCACAACGTAGCAGCCCTAGAGTGGGTGCGGCGTTGTCGAGGCGGGAAGGAGCCGAGCTCGGGCGCGTTGATGCGCCTCCTTGGTGTGCTCAAATTGTCCTCTGGTTGGCACTTTGACGCGAAACACGTAGGGGGTATTTTTTAACGTTGCCGCGGACGGTATCTCCCGCTGTGATCGCGCTTCCGTCCTCGTTAATATGCGTGCTGTCCGTGGGATATGCTGCTCGCGGGCGAGAAGCTGTATCCCCACGTGGCGTGCCGGGGGTCGTGTTTTGTGGCCGGCCCTGTGCGCTTCGTTCTGTCTCTTGACTCGCGCGTCAGAAATGTTCGCGGAAACCCGGTTACGAGTTCACGAGACTTATTGTTTGCGGCGTGCTGATGTTGCCTTCTTTCGCGGAAATATTCAGCTTACTGCTGTGCAGTGGTCAACCGCAGATCATGTTGAGGTTCGGTTTCGCGGGTCGAAGGGTGAGTAACTGCGGAAAGAGGCGGTTGTCACGCATGTGCGAAAGGGTCCGTCGATGCGCGTGGGGGAAGGTGGCGACGCCGTCGATCTAATGATCGAATTGATGTCTTGTTACTTGTTTCTTCCCTCTTCGGCCCCCTTGGTTGCGTGTGGCGTTGGTAATGGCAGATGGTCCATGTGGAAACAACATCAAGCGACGGTAGCTTTGCGAAAAGTGGTTGCGTTGGCGGGTGTGCGTGCGGAGGAGTACGCCTTTTGCACTCCCTGAGGATTGGAAGCGCAACGCACTTGTCGTGCAACACCGGCGGTGTTGCAGCGTGAGGACCGATCGGCGTTGACTAGTTAGGCAAACGCGGAATTACAAAGAAGTGTGTTATCCCGTGTGCACTCTACGACTCGAGGGTAGGGGGGGGCGGGGGGGGTGGGACTACATTCGTAATATGGGTCAACTACCAGTTTGTGCTGGAGGCTGGCGTCGAGAGTTCAATGTCGCCAGTTGGGTTGGGAGTTGACTCGTGTATACGGATGTTAGCGTGGGGTTGCCGGCGAGGCAGCCCCGGGGTATTCCCATCTCCAACCCCCTTCTCCGGGCGGGGGGGTGCGCATTAGTATAATACAACTTCGAAAGCAAAGTGCAAAGTGTTTGTTTCTGTACTACACCTAGGCTATGGGTTGGGTAATCACAATCATAGACTAATGATTGCACTTTTGGGTTACTGTGCATTAATACTTTTGATATTATTAATACTATCAGTACGTCGCTTTTTGAGTGAGGTATACAAACCATTGTTTTGTCAAGCCCCACCCTTAGAAGCCAAAACCAACATTGGTTGGTTCCCCCCTATCATACCGCCGTACTATACTATTACCAATATATTACTACTATTACACTATTAGTCTATACTATTATACTATTGTACTATTGGCAGTATGTGTCTTTTCTGAAAACGATACTACTCGTCGTTCGTAAAAACGTGGGAAAATAGTACGTTAAGATAACCTTAATAAACACAGCCTCCTTGCAAAATTTTCTTGACGTAGGGTTTTTGATTTTGTTCCTCTAATAATAGTAGAGGCGACCATTGTCGAATGAAAAAATGTCACTACGGCAGAGTGTAAGTATTAACATTAGTTGTTCATATATCATGTTGCCAACACTACGCAAACTCGTCCATGACGAACACGTTTCTTTTGTCGAGCGGAGCAACCACTTTCTTCATACCTTTTTCGCCTTTGGAAGCAGCGGAATCATCATCATCATCGTAATAACCGTCATCATCATGATTCATTGATAATGCGTTTCACTGGGGGTCGACGAGACTGCCCTTCCAGCGAGTCGTATATTATCTATGGGTTAGCCTTCCAACAACCGTTTAGCACCTGAAAAATATCCCGACCCGCAAACATGCAGATTTCTCCTGGTATTTGGCGTGGGCTTTGTGCTGGTGCTTACCTTCCACACGGTAGAACAGAGTAGAATCGGAATGCTTTCTGTAGATACACTGCATCGAATTTGTTGTTCCAGGTGTGTGTGGATGTGGGAGAGGTGTCCTCATTCTATGTATGAGCATAGAGCATTATATGCATGAGCATAGAGCATTCTCTGTATGAGCATTGTATGAGCATTGTATGAGCATTGTATGAGCATTGTATGAGCATTGTATGAGCATTGTATGAGCCTCGCTTCCCCACATTGCCGGGGCGCAGCAGTTCGGACTTTTACCTCGAACGGAAAGATATGTGCGTGTTGTGTGGGAGGGGGGGGGGGCGGATCTTAGGTACGAAAAGTGTTGGAGCTGGAGAAAGAGCTCGAAGAAAAAGAAATACATGTCATCCGGGATCGCAAAATCAACCAACCAATAAATCTGTTTAGAATACGTGTGCGTCGTTATCCCCAGTTTCCATTGTTAACAGGTTCCCAAGGTTCCTCTTTAAAGCACGTTCCTTCTATAAATAATGGCATGTACATACCGTACACACTGTATGCATAATATTATGCATTATATCATGCTATGATGTCGTAGGTGGATATCAATAACCATGCTTCGAATAGAAATCAAACCGTTTGTTTTTGTTCAAAAGAGGTCTGTAAGGAGGGCCTCTTGCGGCAGATATATAGATAGATAGATAGTCTCGGTTATCACGCAGGTACCATAGCCTTCGCTAAGAGGGTTCCTCCGTCCAAACTCCCACGAAAGGGTCGGCAGGGGGCTAGGAGGATCTGCGGGGGAGGGCGGAAGGGGCCTACACACACCAATGCCTTGGGAATGAGATGTACAAAACAGGTAGCCATCTCGAGGAGGCGTCTTGATTGATACTTCTACTGAGGGGTCGCAAGCAGAAAGAACTGCACAACGGGGAGGGGGTGATGCATTCTGATAAACGCTCACCCATGGTTTGGGGGTGGAGCGTGGATGCGGCCTCGCAGGTAGGACTATGGGTCAAATCTATATAACATTGGCAGAAGCTAGGGTTAGGGCTATGCTCGACGAGTGCTACTAGAGAGGTGCACCACTTTTTATACTGGGGGGGTTCTTCGCTTTTGGAGTTTAGGACCTCTCTGCCATCCATTCTTTAGACCTTTCTTAAGACCTTTCTTGAGACCTTCGTTAAGATTTTTCTGAATACCTTTCTTGAACCTTAAACTGATTTGGAGAGTAACAGATCTGCTACCGGATGAAAAAATCCATGGCCTAGGTATACAACGAAAAAAACAAAGTATAAAAGTACGCAGATTCGTTTTTTACACGATTTTGGGTCAAGGAAGAGCATTCTTGTCGTTCATTCAGAAATCGTTTCAGACAAAAAAGGGTATGTCTTGATACCTCTGTTGCAGCACGCATCCCTCCAAAACATACAAAAATATCAACAAACATACAAACCTACAAAGGGCAACAGGAAACATATCAATCGATACATGGTTGGCCGTGAGCTGTTAGAGAAAGTCAGTGGGATGCAAGTTCACGAAAAGAAGATAACACGGGCATCGCGGTTCCTTGGTTGATTTACTATATTAGGTTGTGTGTTTTTCCGGCTGGGTCATGAATGACCCAAGGTTTAACCTGGAAACTATTAGAGCGATGGCGGAAACTATTAGAGCGATCAATTTCTGCTTGCTGCTTCTTCCAGTAGTAGAAATCACTCGTACCTCGCGAAAGGTGTCGGGTACGAGATGAGGGATGAACGTCCACCTGATTGTAAGGTTGTGACCAAGACGGCAGTTGCGAACGGGAGGGAATTGAAGCTTCCTTTAACACGGACGCCATTAGCCTACTCGTGTGTTCATGTACTCATGAACGTCGGCAAAAAATTAATGTAGGCCACGATGAGGGTTGCGCGTTCTGTGACAAACGGTCGTTACCTGCGTCAGCGGTTGACAGAAAGGTCTCCTCAAGAGCGGGTCCAACCATCGGCTAGTATGATGATTCTACGGGTTTGTTTTGTATTAGAACTACCACATGGAAGTGTTGGTCGAGACGCGGGAACGATCTTTGTCTTCGACGTTTTGTTTCGGGTGATGATATGATGATGTTGATGAGGTGATGTTGATGAGATGATGTTGATGAGATGATGACGAGGTGATGATGAGATGATGAGATGATGATGAGATGATGATGAGATGATGATGATGAGATGATATGATATTGATGAGATGATGATGAGATGATGTTGATGAGATGGTGTTGATGAGATGATGATGAGATGATGATGAGATGATGACGATGAGATGATGACGAGATGATGATGAGATGATGATGAGATGTGATGATGATGGGATGATGATGAGATGATGATGAGATGATGATGAGATATTGAGCTCCTCACGTTATGATGGCAGAAACCTATCAGAAATTGACTACGCTCACCCCTACCTTTGGGATGACTCTCTCACGCCACTTACGACACTCACGGCACTTACGGCACTTACGGCAACAAATCTTGGGGCCATTAATATTCCTTTTACGCGAGCGCGATATCATCTGTTAGCTGTCAATCCTGGCCCTTGGATAGCGTGGTGATACCTCCGACAGAGAACACCTACGGATCCGTTTCTTACCGCGGCTCAGGATCACTTGAGCAAATGGCTCGACCCTAATCTTCATTCAAGTTTCGAACGGTTGTTGCTTTCTCGTTTGACGGCATATTGTTTTGAGATGTTTTAGGTGGCTACATCCCCTTCGTTGGGCAAGAAAACGCTCCGACAACGGAAACCATCTCGCTCCTGGCAAGCGTCAACATCCGAACCGTGGACAAGGGAGCGATGACGGCGGTGGATGCCGCTATCGGCACACACGAGCAGCAAGGGAGGTGACGGCGGTGTGTGCTCGTATTGTTACTGAATAGAGTGCTTTGTACATCGCCGGCTGTGGGAACGTACGGAAAGGCGACGCGGAGTGCCATGCGCCTTTTCGAAAACGCACCCTGAAGGAGCAACCGGCCAGCCTAACCCTAATAATTTACACTTGATCCGCCGCACAGATAATCAGTATACTCAAATCCTCGCCTCTCCCAAGACCAGGAAAGATAACCAGCCAACCCTACGCAGCAATCCCTATCGCTAACACGAACCCTACCCCTAACCGTAACTAATAGTAACTAGAATCGCCTCGTCATTCCCTAGCCCCGGGGCAGCAAAAGCTAACGCTGAGCTACGCTCGTCTGCTCACCTCAAAAGTACTCGAACAGAGGAAAGCAAAAACTGTTTTATGTGTGTCTTGGGGACGTGTCCGTCCGTGGGGGCGTGGTGAAGGGTCGACAACGGGGCGAAGTGGGGGTAAGAGCACAAATGCACACCGGCAGAAGCTTAAGGGCACTATCGTTCCAATGAGCACACATTTGAACTGCCAAGAACCACAGACTCTAGAGGCAAAACCACAATTATGAGGACATCCTTGAATTGCAAAGTAACTGCCAAGCAAACGTAGCGGCACAACCGTTCTAGTTGGCTGATGGGCCCATTCTTGAATTCCGAGAGCTATGCAAACATAATCGTAGGTAAGGCCATGTCCTTGCAATTCCAGCAGCAAAGCAAATACCGTCTCTGAGGAGGGAGATCCGAGAGATCGCCTGAGTGCTGAAGCCTCGCCGAAAGGCCCACGCGCGTTTGCTGACCGGAACGGGAGGGCTGGGGTTGACGCCGGCAGAAGCAACCACATTCAACATCGTGATACTTCGAAAGCAGGACTAGGTGTTATCGGTAACACAACTACTCCAACAGCACCTGCGATCCAGCAAATAGAAATAATGATACCAGTTAAGAGAATATTCCGGGACGGTCTGGCGGGTTGTATCGACGCTTTGGTGGACAGAGGGAAAAAAATGGCTTTCCCGCATCCAAAGTCGTCAACCGGCCTGCTTGGAAGGAGCTTGCGGGGGCTTCGAAATACAGGGGTGTAACCAAGAGTTCTAAGCGTTGTCCGGCGTCGTTCATTCCATGAAATTTGGCCGTAGTGGGGCTCGACATGGCTGAGCAGACGCATATTGCTGTTGCGGCCTCACCTAATATTTTGGGGACTCCTGAATTGAGGTGATCTATGCCGTGCACAGAATCTCTTTTTCATTCAAAAAGAAGTGCAAACGCAATGAACCGATCAACAATCCCATGGTCCAACGTGTATACAACAAATACTTCGTAACCCTTGAATGGAATTCGTACGTCTGTCTAGGAGCCTCATCGACCGGACGAGAAGGATGCTCCTTACCGCCTTATCGTGGCACGAGGCAGCCGGCTCGGAAGGATACTGCGGGAGATACGCGACAGGTGGGTGTTCCAGGGGAAGAGACGGCCAGTACCTGAATCTTGGCTGGATTGTGACCTCGGGATAGAGGAAGAGAAGTTGCCCGAAGGCCTCCGGGACTATAAACGTTCACGTGGCACGACAATCAAGGGTCACAAAGCCCCATGAAGGCTCAACAGATACACCGACCTCCTCTTGGAAAGCTCGATAACCCTTCAGGGCGTACACTAGAAGAAACACAATCACCACTGTTGCGCCACAGATGTAGCCGCAAACCAAGTGACGGGTGTTTTCCTCTACGGTGTGAGCGTTGTGTGCAAGTATTGATTGGTTGAGATATCTATCGTGATGTGTTGCAATGTAGTGGTGTCGTGATGTGTTGGTGTAGCGCGCGTGACGTGCGGCTACCTGTGGTGAAGTTTCCACATCCTGGTCCTTTTAGAATACATTATTCAGAATACTCCGTTTGGGATGTCCTCCGTGTAGGATACCATGCCGTGGGATCGCCACATAGTATTATAGGCTAAAGTGAGATCATTGGTGTGGCCGACGCTTACGTCGTATCATCGTGCAATCATTAAACCGTTGCTTGTCTCACGTAATTTCCCTCTCAAATCCACCCCGCCGCGGACACCGCTGCTCTCGATCAGCCATCTATTAATAGAACAACTACACTACAGCACGATAAGAAAGCCCGCCTGAGCGCTTTACAGTAAGACCATCGCCTAGGGGTCAAGAAAATATAGCACTGACAGAGTGACGACCGACGACTGGCAAAGGGGTGGGCTAACCACAGGAGCCCCTGAGGGTAGAGGGAAGGGAGAGGGGAGATATTCGCCTCCTGGCTTTGGAGGAGGCCAGCAGCCTCCGCTCGAGAGTCATCCCAATCAATTCATTCCCGTGTCCGACCGGAGTTTGTAAGAGGTTGAGGAGAGAATGGTGTCAATCGAGAAGTATGCCGTGGCATTGTGCACCTCACCTATTGTAACGCAAAGTGGACACGGGCACTCGGGCTTGAGCACAGATGAAACAGCGTCAATAAGGGCTTCGTGTTACGACAATGGTGTAGGAAGGTGTAATATTTTAGAGATAATGTTCAAATATTTAATACCACTTCTTGTGACCAAAATTCTCTGTCTGGCGGGGTTCTTGAATGACGTTATGACTCAACGCTATTACAATATAGAAAAATCACTTTTGGACTGAAAAGATCCAGTATTCTAACCAATCTCGTTTTAGTTTTAACGTATTTTACCATCCGCTTGGATACTGGGTTTTTTCGTCGGGTTACACACAGTGAATTGTCGGATCTGTGGGATCTCTCGGGTGATTCAAATCGACTTCCTAAATGAGGATCTTCAAAAATGGATTAGAAATGGATTAGAAGTGAATATCTCAATGTATTACACGAGTATTGAAAGGGTGCACCTGTATCTTGGCACTATGTCCCGCTATGTAGCACGCGTCCAACCCGTTGTCCACCTCATGCCCCACAGTTCGAAGCGGCTTAAAGTTCCTTACCCCCTCTCCAGTAGATACAAATCAATTGTACAAGGACCCCTCCATGTCACGGACAGATAACTCGGTGACATAGAGAGGTAGCTAGCAGTGGACGAGGCCTTCGGAACGGCCCTGGCTTCCAGAGAGTTCGACGACAAGATCAAGGCCCTGAGAGAGTTCTGGGACAAGATCAAGATCAAGATCTCGATCAAGATCCATATTTTAATCTATGGTAGGAGGGATGTTGAACCGTGGGATGTTATGCCATCTCCCTGTTGTTTCATTGCGATGAGCTCAGCACCCACGCTTGCCACGGTAGAAGTCCTTCTCATTTATTTCCCAAAACCCTCAATTTACGAAATACCCAACACAACAACACAACACTTTTAACACTCTCACAACACCCAGACAGAACACAACACGATACAACACAACACGATACAACACAACACAACACGACACAACACAACACAACACAACACAACACAACACAACACAACACAACACAACACAACACAACACAACACAACAACACAACACAACACAACACAACACAACACAACACAACACAACACAACACAACACAACACAACACAACACAACAACTCAAAACAACACAACACCCTCACTACTTGCAACCGTTCTTCACTTAACATCACAATGGATAAATCAATGGATAATCTCATTGGGATAAAGTGCACAATAAAACCATTCGGCAGTCCCTCACTTCAGAAGCCCAAAACAATCAACTTCGCTGAAAACCCGCTACCAATATTACATAGTATAACACGCAGTTAAGAAAACTTTCCACAACAATGCCCAAGCCATAAACGCACCCACCTAGCAAACATCGTGTTCGATATGCAAACCAATGCGGGTCGCTCAAGAACAAGCTCCTGAAGAGGTTCCCCTCCAACGGTAGCAGTCGTAGGAAAACCCGACGAGCGCCGTCCCGGCATTGTGGGTATTTGAGGGTCATACCACTGTACCACTATATACCATATGGTCATGCCACTATGGTCATACCACTATGGTCATACCACTATGGTCATACCACTATGGTCATACCACTATGGTCATACCACTATGGTCATACCACTATGGTCATACCACTATGGTCATACCACTATGGTCATACCACTATGGTCATACCACTATACCATATGGTCTTACCACTATGGTCATATCACTATGGTCATACCACTATGGTCATACCACTATGGTCATACCACTACATGGTCATAGGTAACCACTACAGTATGGTCATAGGTAACCACCACAGTATGGCCATACCACTACGACCATGCATGACGCGGGTACCTTCCTCACACCAAATAATACGGTCGATATCCTCATCGACGCTACCCACGTTGATCCGCAAGCCCAAGTTCCCCTTGAATGGGCGTTTCGACTGCCCTCTGAATGGAGGCAGTGCTGATCAGGGGGGAAACGGATGAAGGTACTTCGTGTGCGTGCAGCCGCCAATACTACGCTCGCCCGGGACAAGTTCTCGTCGTCCACTGGAGCAAAAATGGATTCAACCTGCCGCCTCAAGTGTTGCTGTCATGGCGGAAATCCTTGGGCGCTTCGTGGTAGAGGGCATAGTCTGCATCGTCTAAACTAATCTAGTTTGCAGCGTGCGTGGTGCGTGGGGGGGGGAGTTGGAATTTTTTCAATATCATTTCTGATACCGATCACTACTGTAGTGAGTATGTATTGTCGATATCGACATCTGTGGTCGATGCATTTTATCGGCCCACATTCATCGATGAACATCAGTTAGTAGTCTATACCGTGCGAGATGATGAGGTGATGGTCACACCTACCATGATCACTGCCAATGCACGCACCACACTACCATAGCGAGACAGCAAAAGAGGCGCATGTTTCTGACCGTGACCACGTACATGGCCGTCACAGCCCCGTGTTGATCACTTGCAATGCACACACTGCTATATATACATAGTCTATACTCCCCGTCAAAAACGCGTTTTACAGTTTCCGGGTACAGACTGACTAACATCACCCTGTTGACCCTGATAGCTACACTGTAGTGTTGCAAGAGGTGTCGCCGACCTACATCCTTAATGAGGACACACAACCCGTAATACGCGCGATCTGAGTATCACACACAGCTTGCAAAGATGAGTTTCGTCAAAGTCTTCGTTCTCACAGCTGGAAAAAGTGTATTTATATGTTTATACTATTAATATGATAGATATGCTATTGATAGAGCGACACAGAAAGAATGGACGACCACCAGCCCGAGGAAAGAGATACAGAAGGGGTGTTCATTGCAGATCGGCTCGGAGGCGACCCAGATAGCCACCTCGCGGAGCATGTCCCGCTTAAGAGAGGCCAGGCGAACCAGTGGGGGGGGCGGGTGATTATCATATCATGTATGGCCGTAATCCGCAGACACATAAATCCTTGCACCGCGACAATGCCGGGACAGATCACGTTGGTTTGCACAGGCCAGGCAGACATACGTCGACATCGCGTGCACCAAGCGCAAACGTGTTCGGCGAGTTGAAAGCAGGGTGAGTCGCATCCACTTGCGAGGCGGACTTCGACGCCTTCTGCGTGCATTTTAGCATATGGACGACAGCGGCGAAGGACGTGAGGGGGGACGGAAGGTTCTCATTTGCCGATTGTTTTAATCACCTGACCATTGACCACGCGGCCCTCTTGAGACGGAGCAGCGATCCCACTCCTAGTAGAGACATTCCAACATTTTGGCGTTCAACACGCTTCTGTCACATACCTGGTACCACATTCCTGATAAAGCGTTTTCGCTTATCTTGACCCCTTCCTGAAACAATTTTTTGGTGGGGGGTGATAGACCGACACCCACGGCATGGTGGTGGAGCCTGGGCACGACCTAGGTATGTAATTGCGGGCGCAGAAGATCGATCGGGCGTGTGCACTGTAGAAAAATATAAGAATAGAACGTGCAACAACAGGGGCGAAGTAGCTCCAACGGCATCGTCACCACTTCATGGTGACCGGTCATCAGGCACACGACCCTGACGTCAAACAAGTAAGTAAGTGCCGATTGCAGTACCAGGCACACGAAGCAAGCCCGGGGCGTTGAGGCAGAGGGTAGTTAGTATGCACCCGACGAGCTGCAATGCAACATGATGTCCGACATGTATGCGCAGAGCATGACACTGGGCGTGCAATTGCTCCGCGCTTGCTACAGCAGACGGTTGATAAACCCCACCTAGAGGATAGGTTCACGATTGCAGTACCAGGTCTGTCACCGAGCCCCAAAAAGGACTGGGCCTAGGTTCACGGTTACAGTACCAGGTCTGTCACCGAGCCCCAAAAAGGACTGGGCCGGGAGTAGATGCCGGGTAGATGTAAATTAGATGCCGAGTGGATACCGAGAAGATCTGTTATTGACTTCCCTTTTAAGGTTCCCCTGGGTTTCGTTGTTCGGTGCGTACGGCAGCTGTCCGTGAGCGGTCTGCATCAAAGCGTATTGTTCGCGCGTTGTCGGATCGCAAAGGAGAAAAACAAGCACAGTGCAGCAATTCAGCTTCGCTAGATACGCATTCATGGATACTACGCTATGTGTCCCAGTTCCCAGTATACATTGTTATACCGACTGGTAAGAGGTAAGGATTTTTCCGGTTGGCGGGCACGTTAACGTTAACGTTAATTTCACCGATTATACTTTGCCATTATCATATTATACCATAGAATATACTTCGTATGCGGGTCACCTACATTATTATGTATTATGTCTCAGTACAAGCCGTGGATCATTTAATGTAAGTAATGGATTTGGACGAGGCCCTCCTGCGCCGACCCGTGGTCCCGAGCATTCGTAATTGAGGTCCGTTCAATTGTATTCGTAGTTGACAACTGGTCCGGTAAAGGGATGTCTCGCCCAAACTCCCTTGTAATTGCCTCAATAATTCCACGCACACGCGGCGACAGTGGTAGCTCGACGACGCCTGCATAGCTCTGGCCGCATTTGCTGTTGCTACCCACTTGTTCTCTATTTTAAAAGAAGTGGCCCCGATTTTGTACTATGCGGCCGACTCCGTCGTCCAGCCACCAGTCTACATGATTTCGTATACAGCCGCGCCCCGCTCAGAAATGGGCTGGGGAGCCTCCCACGCGAAAGGAATGACGTGGTTCCACAGCTCTGCCGCGCGCAAGTAAATGTTCTTGCAGGGCGGCCGTTATACGGGTTGTTTCAAGAGGTAGACGGTACCGGAAACCTTTCGGTCGAGACCACGGGGGGGTGGGTGCCGGCGGTCAGATCAAATCCAATACGACAGGCGACAGAGATGTACACCGTGACCAGCCGGGACGCGCAAAATCGCCGGGCAGTCCCGGTTTAATAACCCCACCTCCACCAGACCAGATACCTCTGAACACTTCTATTAGTAACGAGATCCTGTAAAAATATTGTATATTATCCTTCTAAACGTACTTTCAATTTGTTTTTGCTCATCACATCAATAATAATTACAAGTGTTGACGCTTTCCGATTCTCCTTCTCCCACCCTATTCATTATTAATACAAGTAACTTAGACCCGGGGCACTAAGCAGGACCTTAACCCCCTCCTCAACACGGCACACACACGCCTCGGCCGTTTTCCCTTTCACCGCGAGAATAAGTCGGTAATTTCTCCCCTTGTCGACTCTCGTCGAGTTGTGTTTACCCACGCTCTAAAAGCGCCCTCGGGTCGGCCGTTCGTTGGCGTCTCTAGAAACTCCAAATCTCCTCACAAAGCACTGACTACCGTTGAACCCTCGAGTACCCTCGAGTCCAACGGTAGTGGATATCACACAGTGTTCGGGGGTAACCACTACACTACACCACACCACCCCGTGTGGCCAGCGGCTACGTTGCATCTATGTATCAGCTCGTCGTGCACTTGCACCTGGACCAGAGGGATGTACATAGCAGGCTTTAGATTGTGGTATAATATATAATATGCGATATTCAAGGTGTGCTCAATCAACTATTACTAGTGGTCGTAAAAACAGCCGGTACCGGTACAAGGTCGATTTGGTGAGTTCGGGCCCCGCGTGGAGTTTTTAGTGTGTGTTTTGGTTTGTGTTCTGGTGTGTGCGTGCCAAAATTGGCTTGAGGGTGTAGTGAAGGTGGCGCCTGTCTATTAATAGCCCTGTCTATTATTAGTACCGTGTGTGTGCACAATTCGACGCGAGCGAGTCGATGGGGGAAGCAAATAAATGCCGAACCTTTCTGGCAGTAAATATCAAGTCAAGCACTGTACTAATAAAGTGGGGTTGGGGTTAGGGTTGAGCAACGACGGCAAAAATTCGCCACACACAGCAAAGCTCATTGAGGACGGGGGGGGCGGGGGGGTGTACTCAGCTTGTGCATGAACGTAGTCCTATGATCATAGACCCCTGCATCCCTACTATGACGGAACGGAGCACGCCAGGTTTTCACACAGGCAGACATTGCTTGCAATAAGCGCGAAGCGCTGTGAGGTGCTCGGGAGTCGCAGGAAGGGTAGACTGCATTCTTCCAAGAACCGATCGTAAGACGGACTTTGGCACCTTGTTGTGACCACGTTCTTGGTTCTGAATGAGGGGGGGAAAAATCGTATTTCGTATACCAGTAAATCAGATGCCAACTTGCATGGCGGTCGTCCGCAAGATCATAGGTAGGCACTCGCATCCTTCAACGATACCGGAACAGAGCACGTCGGGGTTTTCATCTCCCAGATAGACGCCGCCTGGCACCAAGTGCGAAAGCGACGGCGCGGCGGGGGCGGGGTTGCTGCGTAACGGCGGGTTTTTTGCGGTTTGAGAGACGAAAAGGCAAAAGGAGGCGGGAAAAAACTGGAAAGACTACACACACTTGTAGATGTGGCATCTGAAAACAAATACGATATCGTATACAAGTACAAACAAACTACTGTTAATATAACGCTAATTATAAATGGCAGTCAGCGACTTCGATAAAGTTGTGTAGAGGTCTTTACAGTGTTTTAGTAGGTAGGTGAGTCTCGTTCCTACTGCCAGGTACGTATACAATATTAACGTTACCGTCGCGGGTTAAATTAAATGAAGTCTCACCGAGTGCATACTAGTAAGCGCTCGAACACAACAACAATATCGTACCAGAAAGAACTTATTCTTGGGCATCATAGGACATGATAATGAGCGGAAAGCGCGAGAGCGTGAGTGAGTGAGCAAAATTTAATATTCAATCAAAATCGATCAGCATGAAGAGGCTGGAAAGTGGGAGAGGAATGCTGAAAGAACAAAGAACCCATTAAAATATCTACGCATGATAAATGAACGCATGTACCGGGATGGAGAAGGGAAGACACCCGAGACACGGCTTGTGCGGAACAAGAAATATAAAATAAATTGGGGAGCCATTGTGCTGAATTTAGAATGTATTTATTTATAGTAGGGCTGGGCCCTGGTCCAGTATGTACTGTGAGTAGTACTGTACTGGCACAACTGGCACAGTACTACACTGTAATAACTGGTTGAGGGGGATGCCAGGGGGGCAGTACATTTGACTACTTACGTAGGTCCTACAAAAACGCCTCATTATACAGCGAAAATCCGCCAATATTCACGGCGTAAGAGCAGAGATGGCGCGCAGATCAGCTAGAGAGGGGGAGAGCTCAAAAAAACTATTTTTAGAAACATTTACTCGATAACGCGGGCGTTTTTCATTTTTTTGCTGTTTTCGGCGGAGGATGTGAGTAAGCGTCTCATGAATGCGATTGGGACAATATTGAATATAAATGGGTGCGCGTACATGGCTATCTATGTACACGTCGCTGAGGCCGCGATTTCGCAAATTGTACGAGCAATTCTGTTTGGCGCACACACGTCAAATATGGATTTGAACCCATCCATGTGCCCCACCTTTTTCTGTATCCAGGCTGCGTGCTGTAATGTACCGTATTCCTGCACACTCCTGTCCATCATACCATCATACGCTCCGCTGGCTTTTGCTCCTCTCTTACAATTTGTTCTTTGTGAACCTTAACCACCAAATTGCATTTGAAACATGGTCCAAAAGCAATCTAATTTTTAGCTCTAGTGAAGCCCAACTGCGTAAAAACGCGCCCCCGGCACGGCGCCTCCATCGGGAGGCCTTCCGGGTGCGCCTCGGGCGGGGCCCCCTCACCAGCCAGGGGGGGGGCGGGGTCGGGGGGGCGGGGTCGCGGCTTCGCCGCGACCAGCAGTGCACTGGTCGGGCCGAAGTGCACTGGCATATAACGCAGCCAGTACAGGTTATACTGGCAAGACCGGTCGCCCCGGTGGCGTATAAGGTTATCCTCGAGCCTGGTATAGGTCAGGTTCGTGAGTTCGACCCCCGCCGAGTGCATACTCGTATAAATTGGTTAGGAATTTTTCTCGTGCACAAATTGACTTGCAGAAAGCGCGAGAGAGCGTGAGTTTGCAACGCTCGATGAAAAATCGACGAGCAGTTTGGATTGCTGAACCCTATGCGCGATAAAAATTGAAGGCAAGAACCCGGGGGGGAGAAGGAATGACACCTGTGACCGCGGCTTGTCTTCCAGAAGAAGCTGCAAAGTAGAAGTGAGAAAAAAAAAAAAAAAAAATGGCTTAAGCTACCAAGGGCCCAGCCCTCCCTCCTAATGTATCATTATTACAACCCAGCGGTTAACCATACTACACCCTTTCCGAATAATAATAATAATAATACCTAAAAAATATATATCTTAGTTGGGAAAGGGTGAAAAATAATCAAAATCAATTGAATGCTAGAGGCTGGGGAGCACCTTTCTGTTTCTCACTGGGTAGATAATCGAAAGACGATAAACTTGGTGACGCCTTGGGTCATGTATATAGACTAGTCATATTATAGTACTATATCTTTTTAGAGCCGGCCATGCCGCTGTTGCAACTCCCACCCACCCCCGCCACCAACGCCCCCTCGTTCCCCACCACCCGCACCATCGCCTAGACCTAGCACCATGCGTATGGCAAACCCCTACATCTATGCGACCAAGAGCCCCCCCCCCCCGCGCCCCCCGCCTCCCCCGCCACATCCCCCCCCCCTCCCCCACAAGAAGGATTTATAGTTTCCACGCGCAAATTGACCTGCCCAACCCGTCCCCTCCCCCCCCTCCCAACCCTCCCCCCTCCCGCCCCCCTTTTGATCACAATCAGGCCCCCACATCCTTCAAAACTCCGCCCTCTCCTCACCGGATATTCGACTTACAGGATTCACTCGATAAACGGATGCATTTCCTTCGACAGCTGTCAGATTTTTTCCCCCTCAGAAACGGGTTTATAGTTTCCGCGCACAAACTGCCTAACATCACCCTGTTGACCCTGATAGCTACAATGTATGTAGTTGCAAGGGAAGTCGCCGACCTATATCCTTAATGAGGACACACAACCCGTAATACGCGCGATCGGAGTATCACACACAGCTTGCAAAGATGAGTTTCGACAAAATATTCGATCTCACAGCTGGAGTGCATTTTAATTTTTATAGTATATCTGTGTGTAACACGGTACCTATTTCCGAAAATTAACAATACATTAATCGAGACTAAAAATACTCGACAAAATTAATTAACGGCGACACGCCAAAGATTGATTGTTGTTGAGTACAGAACACAGCAGTAGTACTTGTATACCCGTAGTCAACACATCATAATATAAGGTAATGTGTTGGCGACAAATAGTGTAAAACATATCCCCGGTATCGTTGTGTTAGAGCCGCGTACGTATTAAACAGATGCAAGCCTGTGTAGATCTTAATACGTGTCAGCGATCGTTTGGAAGAAGTAGGAACCAGTAAACACCACTGAAATCAGTACAATAACGGCTTACGTCGGTCCCATATACGTACTGCTCTCGCTCTCTCTCGAAAGTTCTTTTTTTTTAAGACAGATAGCGACAGGTAAAATGGGTGGAAACCACTTTCCCTAACATTCAACATTTTCATCGAACATTTTCCAACAACTTCGTGTATGTGGTGCCTATGGTACAGATATGTTTCACCGCTAACTGTACTGTAGCACGTGCCATGGATGGACCGGCCGGCTAGATCAAGATCGTTTTGTTTCCATACGGCACTAAAATTGTAAAGGCAGAAAGGTTCTTACGTTTGCGTTCGTAATTATTGGTACAATACTGGCAAACCTTTAAGGACCGCTTAAATGCAATATTTGTCGCTAATACGGAGCTTTTGTTTCTGTCCAAGACGTAGGATACTTTGAAAAGTCATTAGTTATTGTGAGAATATTCCCAGGCAACTCTCTATGTATGAGAATGTGATGGGATGTGTCAAGATGTCACCTTTGGACCAACCAAAAGTTGACCTTGCGAACGTACCCACAGCGTCTAACAAACTCTCTGGACGGAGATCCGTTGGTATTTGCTCGGCATTCGGGCACCCTCTCGGCCGCGCCCACCCGCCAACGTCACAATAAACATCATCTCCCAACTCACCCCTCCCACCCTCATCATCATCAACTACAGCTAAAGGCCACAACAAATCTCATCTTTTCTGGTGCACACCAACAGCAGTCAACAGTTGTTGTCAACAGATCACCATCGACGCTTCGACTGGCTTCGCTTCACCGCGGCCTGCGACACCGTGCGGATTGCCGGCGACGTGATTAGGGCGGGGCAAGACATCTCAGCCAGCCAGCGAGCTACCCAGGTGAGCAACCAAATGCCCTGTGCAACAGAGGTACTACAGTAGGATCCGATATTTGCTTGCAAGAAGGAAATTTCAGAAGCTCTCAAACTACATCATCAGCAGTCTACACTTTTAGTCTACAGGCCCACCATCAGTACTGTTTGGCCAAAGCAATCGTCCACATGCAATCTTGTGAGTGGCTTTCGGCTTGCTACTTGTGAGTGACTTTCGGCTTGCTACTTGACCCTTTCTTGCATTAGGTTTAATAGTAGTAGTAATAGTAGTAGTAGAAGCAGGCATTTAGTGTCATTTAGCCGTCCCTTGACGATAGTTGAAGCATCACGCATGGGCCACAAGGCGAGGTGTAGCCTTGTTGCAGTCCGACGTCAGCAGCACAAACGACGCACGCAGCGGTCTCACGCAGGTAGCCATGCCCCCTTGGCGCACCTCTCTCACTAGAAAGTTGGTGCGGTTGGGGCGGGGAGCAATAACTCGATTACTACTTGTAGTATTGCTGCGAAAGAGAACATCTTGCTTGTTGTCTACAATTCAAATAGCATCTTTCATTTAATACTATTAGACTAATATTAGTAGTTCATTTTGAAGCACGTGCATCATCACTATCGTACCACCCGTACTACTACAGCACTTGCTGCTGTGCGATACCAGTATAGGTAACACGTTTGCAATTCTAGCAACGCGCGTCAAGCATTTCAGGAGGCGGGCATCTATGCACAGCTGCCCAGCGCAAGGTCTTGCTGAGTCGCACCCGTAAGCCGAGCAATGTTGGCGGGGTGTAGCAAGCAGAAAACCACCAACCTATATGCATACTATAATCAACATAATAGGAACGGTTCGAGACCAGTTTAGCGGGGAGAACACACACGGTCATCTCAAGGCCTGCACTTATTGTCTCCGGCCCAGGCCTAAACAGTCATGGCTTTTCAAAAGGCTGCAGCCAGATCCAAGGCACTAGGTGGATGCTCGCCCGTCTTGCTGCAGCAGCAGCAGCAGTAAATGGCTCTGCATACTCGGTCCTGCCGCTGCTGATGATTGCTGTTGTTGTACTACTGCTGCTGTGCCTGCCAAACTTGGTCCGCATGTCCGTCCGCAGGCGGTCTCTTTGGGTCGATATGTACTACCAGTCAGTGTTATTCTCGACGTATTATATTACGTTCGTTTTTTGCGTGTTCCGAAAAGCCTCCACTTTTTCTTGTTTTTTTATTGTGTCCGACCTCCCACCTCTTCTCACGTGCCGCCCCTGTGGATCCTTATGCAACCAAAGAACAAGCACAGCACACGGAGCAGTAGCAGGAGCAGAATCATCATGCCCTGTTGAGCACTCTTCCCAGGCAAGCAAACTGTACAAACGAGGACCGGGTGTGCTGCGCGTCCGCTATCCATCGTCCCCAATATTATTAGTTGTGGATCGAGGACACCACAGCAGCTACTATAATTATACCTCCCAAAGGTTCTTATATTCGGCATGACGCAGGCCCATTGCCGCAATAAACAGCAAGACCTCGTCATGAAATGCCCCCATGAACAGCAAGACCTCGTCACAATTTCCCCATAAACAGCAAGACCTCGCAATAATTTCCTGGTATTTTTATGGAGGTGAAAGGTGCGAAAAATAGATGAGAATACCAAGTACCAGGTAAAAAACATGTGAAAAGCTCTCATCTCAGACCAATTTGCAGATTCTCACATCCGAACGAGTTCCAAAACCTGACCGTTGGGCGAAAATTCCGCGGCTGTTCATTTTTAGGCGCCTACTTTTTTTCGGCGACTAAAAGTTCTTGGAATTTGTGTACTAAGATCGTTTTTGCATAACTGAGAACAAAGGGTAAATATTAATACCCTCGTATAATAGTGGACATATCGGTGGTGGTTTTGTATATGCCAGTGATTACATAGTAGAAGAGCCGGTGTGTGGCAGACAGAACGATCGGCACTACTATGGAGGCTATGGCTCGTCATCCGGAGGCACTACTCCGGATGACTCCAGTGTTAGTTCTTGTTGTTCCCGTTTGTGCCTAGCAATTTCACGGGCATTTCAGCGGGCAACCGGCACCGATCAATCATCTGTCGCTGTAAAGCGGCCATTGCTTGCTGCTGTACCGGGCATGTATCGTATGTTTTGTTAAAACAAAAACATTACACTCTAGATTGTTATAAAAATGAAAATACACTCCAGCTGTGAGATCGAAGATTTTGTCGAAACTCATCTTTGCAAGCCTGAAGCTGTGTGTGATACTCCCCTGGCAACTACAGTGTAGCTATCAGGGCCAACAGGGTGATGTTAGTCAGTCTGTGCGCGGAAACCATAAAAACCGTTTTTGAGGGGGACAAAATCTGACAGTTGTGCAAGGAAATGCATCCGTTATGTCACGCGTGGTATAATAAATGACTTGAACACATTAGACAATATTTAAAAATAAAAAAATTAGCAGAATTGTTTTCTGTGGCAATCGATGATTCCAACTTCTGTATTCTTCTGTATTATGTTAATATCGATATTAATATATATATGACGATGCTGATGCCAAAAGTGGAAGACTATTTTCTGTATATGATGCGAATGTATGTGATGCATGTATGTGATGCTAACATTCGAAGCGAATATTGCAAGAAATAGTGAGCAAATATTGTTCGGAGGAGCTGAATAATGATTGATGTTGTCGTCGATGTCGCGGATAGCATGGTGGGTGGCGGTACAAGTACTACCTAGTATTAATAGTACTACCTAGTATTAATAGTACTACCTACTAGTACTACCAGTACTGGCTGTAGGGTGGAGGGAGCCATAATAAGACGTATAATACCTGGTATGCCATACTATGGGGGAAATCGAAAGCTGCTTGCTGCTTGCTGCTTGCTGCTTGCAGTACACAACAAGTACTTTTGGCGGCGTCCCTATAATATACTCCGGAGTATACTTTGCTTTGGTTTTAGGTAATATCCTGCTGCATCTATACCTCGATGTTGAACGTTGTTGTTGCTGTTGTTGTTGTTGTTGTGGTGGTGACACTCTATTACATTGTTCCCATAACGAACGGTTGTTAGCGGCAACACGGCAACACGACAGGTTCCGATAACAGCATTGTTATATTATACATACATATTCATGGTGTGATATGTATCGTACGCGTGGTGGTATACAATGTAACACTGGTCTAATGCGCTGCCAGGTGTGTTTTCGGTTATTAATAATATTAATAGTACGTAGTGTAGCTGGTTTTTAGGCTTGATTCTTCCAAGTGGCTTTCATTACAAAACAAGAACAAGCAAAAGTGCGTATCATAAAACAGAAAGCTCAGGACGTCGTACGATAGACATATCGACCGCGTGCGTGTCAAGAGACGAGACGAGATATTCTGCTAACTATTCTGCAGCCATTTTGTGAGGGCGGTAGTATTCGTAAATGGAGACAACACACACAAACAATTATGACAATTATGATGACAACTATGGCAATCATGATTGATTGCCGACGACGTAGCTTTTGGATCGATGGATGGATCGATAATATGTCCATACTTAATCTTGTTGTTCGACTGCTATATTATACTCCGAGTATATACTATATACTATTAAAATTACAATGCACTCCAACTGCTGTGAGATCGAGTATTTTGTCGAAAGTCACCTTTTCAAGCTGTATATGATTTGTACGTGTGGATCGGGCGTGTCACAAAATTAAAAAATTGTGCACGGAAAGGGTAGATATCAGACTAAATATATGTTTGTTCCAAGACGGTGGGAGTTGCTGCGCCGCCATAAACATAAGAGGAGTTGAGAGGCTCGAGGCCCAACACATACACATATACACAGGGAGGAAACAACAAACAACGCACCACGCTTCACATTTTCAGGCAACTTTGGCGTACCCGGGGTGCACAATACAACACCCGTATTGAATATAATACCTGGTATAGTATATAAAAAATACTAGTACCAGGTGTTGATTATTGCATTGTTGTATATCGGTAGGAGTATTGTGCGCGACGAGTGTCGTTATCAATATTAGCAACGTTATACGTATGATTCTATATGTTTATTGTTGTAAAATCTTGTAAAGTCGACTTCGGCGGCCCCCCCGATGATTTGGATTATTACAGTATTTTGATCTTTGATTGATATTTCGAGGCATGTTCGCCATTTATTATAGCCTTTTTTACTTGAATTCCGGGGTCTCTCAAGTGGGCACTCACTATTACAATAGTAGTGCACGGAACTTATTGTGTTAGTAGTGCACGGAAACTTATTATAATAGATACTGGTACATACAAGTAATACGTCGACAGAGCATAGGGCCACGGACTATTAATAATCCCCGGTGGCGTATCAGGTTGCCGTCGAGCCTGGTACAGGTCAGCTTCGTGAGGTCGAATCCCCTCGAGTGCACACTCGTAAAAAATCATGAGGACTTTTCCTTGTGCACAAGTTGACTTGCGGAAAGTGCGAGAGCGTGAGTGAGCAACAAGTTTACAGTCGACGGAAAATCGACGAGCAGTGGGATTGCTGAACCCTATGCTCGATGAAAAATGAATCCAAGAACCGGGGGGAAGAAGGGACGACACCTGTGACCACGTCTTGTCCAGAAGATGAAAAGTAGATGTGTGTGAAGAAAAAAAAATGGGAGACGAAGTACTTGAAAATAGAATGGAGAACCTTTTTTGTTGTGCAGACGTAGCGCAAGAAGCCAAAAGACTCCTGCGTAGTGTACGAACTAGTAATAGAATGTGGGGAAGAGTACATAGATTTACTGTATTCATTTTGGTAGTCGGTCAATGGAGTTTTTTTTTGTTTCGACGGGAAAGCTGGTAACAGCATGCACCATCCTGTGTGTGTGGTCTTCACATTAAGCCGTTATTTCTACCCAACGACATCAGTTCACCCAGAATCCGTTCTGTGCGCAAAAAAAAAGCGCTGCTGTTGTCGTCACCTACCTTCCAGCCCCTCATACTACACTCTTCGGCAAAGGATGTACGAGTAGTACTTGACGTCAGCAACAGAAGCACCACCAAGACATACTGCCAGTACTGGCTATGAATACGTATGGGACGGTGTAACTCGAGCAACTCCTCCTGTGATGATAGAGGGCGATACGGTGCCTCACGTGGTTGCTTGAAAGCGTATATACTCATGGTTGCAGCTCTGTCTAAGCAGCTCTGTTTGAGCTATCAAGTACCACGATGATCATGATCGTATTTTCGTGGATGCACGTGATACCAGGGGTGGTCAACGCGCCGCAAAAAAAAGTCTTGGCAGCTCCGACGGTGTTTTCTCCGCCCGTAGCGTGCGTACCACGCGAGTTCCATGTTGCGCAAGTTTTGCGAACGGTTGAAAAGAACTCACATCGTTTACATGCTCCGCCGCACATCATGTGTGTTGCACGTGGAGGGTGTTGTTATGTACTCAGTATAATACTTCGAAGTATAACGAACGTTCTGATAGAATTCAATGCTTCGTTCAGGCGTTCTTCAAGGGAGTATCAATTATTAGCAACACCCCCGCTCATTATTATCAACAATTAGTCTAGTCTATTATTCATGTATTCATGTATTCATGAAATCACCGCCGACAATCTACAATGATGGTATCATACGTACTCGAATCACCGAGAGCACCGTTTTATATAATCAAGAATACACCTGATATTGACAGCATTCAGAGCAGCGTAAGGGTGAGGTGTGTTGGTGTGGCCCATTCCTGTATATATAGACTATGTAAAACAACAACCTGTGGACGCATGGCACTATCATACCTGTAGATCTACTCGATCAAAGATACGTACTTTTTACGCAGATCGAAACAAGTCGCTTTCACTCTGTTACATCAGGCGCGCGGCTTGAAACGGGCGGTACTATATACCGGTGCATACTTGGCTTTGTCTGTTGGCGGTTGTAAGCGGTTAAGGGGGTCTCTTTCGGCTATCGCGTTAGGACGCTATTATACAACAACAAAGAAGTTATTCTATGTTCCATTCTACACCGCGAGCACGCAACAATAATACGAACAGCAAAAGAGACACAGCTATAATATGATATCACCAATCGTATCGTAGACGAGTGTATGGTGCGATCTATGGTTGAGATTGAAATGACGCTCCATCCTACGCCAGGCACTAGCCAGGCACTATCCAGGCAGTATTGTACAAGACACAACAATGCAGGGACACCACCCCCAAAAGACCAGGAATAGACCGGCTGCGCGCCCGACTGGAAGTTAGAGCGAGCGGTTTCGAAACACTTCCAGCCCACCAACCCCTCCGCGCCATCTCTCGATATGTAGTTTGAAGCCTGAAGGTATTATATTTTACCGTACTAGTACACCGTTAGTCTGGCCGAGAATTCCACTGGTTGGTGTGTGATACGTATAGTCTAATGTACTCTGGTATGCCATCGACACCACTCGCACAAATTCGTCGCTATTATAGTCGCCACCCCAAGGCGGAGGCGGAGGCTCAGCTTTGAGGTTTTGGTGGACCAATTCTGCGATCTCATCCTTTAATTTGAAACGCACGCACGGCCAGTTCGTGACCTCGTGAGGCATGAGTCGTAAACACCAGGTATCACGGAGATGATGTGTGGAATTAATCAAAATGAATAGCATGGATGACATGTTCCGACTTTTGGGGTAGGAATATGAGGGGAGTCATTTGCTTATAAAAAAACCACCTGGGTGCCGTCCTTTCTGATACATTTCAAAGCAGCTACATACCTGGTAGAGTACATGAATGACTAACCCTACGATTTGTTTGCCGTCATCTGTATGGTACTCCGCCCCGCCGTCAATCATCGAGAAAGTTGGGTTTTCCGTCATCAGATCACGATTGGCGAACATAGTACGCAAAATACTCGACAAGTTGCATTTTTCTCGCTTGTGGTTCACGGCCTCGGTGTCGTTTTAGCGATAAAACGGGCAGTGATCTCCGCAGTAGGACCGGACTGACTATCAAAATCAAAAGTGCCAGTGGTAATTGTTGCCAATCTTGCCACCAACACAATGCCAACGCCACAAAACACGATACGCCAGTTGTTTTGTGTTTTTGTTTCGATTGCGGCTCCGAGGCTGCTCTCAAAAGCTTACTCTACTATAGTCTAGTCTGGTGCAAATGCTGCTATTTATAATTGCTGTCCTCTCATAATAATGTCATAATTACGTGACGTTCCCATCATCATGTGACGCATCATGTAGTCGAACTCACCCTTCTCTCTCCCTCTACCTCTGAATGCCGCTGTTTTACTACGTGTAGTTCAAAGGTCGGGCTACGCGGATCGAGGTTCCCGCATCGACAAGTCGCGGACAAGGCATCATGAGGGCTGCTGCCTCGTTGGCGATTATAGCCACGGTGAGTTTTTCACTATACCTGTTTTAAGATTGCCTCCTACTCTCTTCGTGCGCTGGTTTGGAGTGACCGACCTTTGGCGTCATTACTCGGACGAGACAAACTATTTTGGGATTATTCGGTCTAATACTGAACACTGATAGTATCATTGCATCATCCCAGGGTATAATATACGAAAAGGTACCAGTACCTTTTTTCGGTAATGAAAGACCAAAACACGTACCAGGTATGATATCATGATATCAATATCAGAGATCGCACGGCTGTAAGACAACAGGGTATACGAAGTACCTGGTAGTAATTTACTAAAAAATCATCCTGTACCTCTTGTCTACCTGGGTACTTATTATTAAGCACCTTTCTTACCTACCTCTTGTGTTTCAGTAGTAGACTAGACTACTGAAATAACAAAGTTCGGTCAAGAAGAAGCCAGTTGATGGTGTGAGGGGAAATCATACTGGCAGGCGTGTGTACACCAAAATTTGAACGACTCATGTGCCATCTATAAAATCATACTAGTACATAATTCAACATGATTCAGGCCAGCCCGGGTGAAAGGAAGGGGGCAGCTTGCCAAACCCGACAGAACTTCGTACTATATACTAGTATATACTATACACAAATCCGAGAACAAAACCCCGTCAGTGGAAGTATAGACTGTTAATAATATGTATAGACCATAGTACGTATAGACTATTATTAGTAGGTATAGTGTAGCATGTCCATTGATTGTCAGGAAACATGTCCGAAAGGGTGGGTCGAAGACCTAAGACCAGCCCCCCATCCCCTCATCACACCGGCAACCACATGCACAAACACCAACTTGAATGTTAATGGTACCCCTACTATTAATAGTACAAAACAAAGTATACGTTGTTGACGGTAGTTTAGCTTCTCCGGCTGCATGACACGGCTGATACGTGGTGCCTGGTATTAGTTATTAACGGTAGAAAATAAAGAGCCCAACTGCAGTGAAGGGTAGTCTTATTATTGTTGGCAGTACCTATCTATCAGGGTGGTAAGCGATGCCTTCATAGTACAGTAGGGAGTAACAACGACGCGCTTCTGTTGGCATGAGCCTTGTGCGTTGGTGCCCGATCAATCTAGTAGAAGGCACTACTGTTAAAATAATGCATTTTTTTTGCATGCCCAATGCACCGTGAATAGTTACCTCGTACTCCACCACTCTCACCTCATCAATGGTAGCACTACTCTCACGTCATGTTGTCCACCCGCACTGTTCGGCGTACATGTATATACTTGCTCACGTAAACTGTACTGTTGTTCAGCAGACCAGTAGTGGTATGAGTAGATATCTCATGCTCATGTCCAATGAATGCACCCTTGTCATTCTCATGTCCAATGAATGCACCCTTGAATGTGCTAACCCTTGGTGCCGTGGTCGAGGCCATCGAGATCGTCGAGGGTACGCAATGTAATGCGTTCAGTATACTACTGCATGCTGCAGCCTACTGCTGGCATTAAAACTATACCATCCTAAGAACGTATCGGGTATAGTCTAAGTTACTAGAGCACAGCACTGTACAGCGCAGTGCATACAGCACGGTACATACAAAACCGTACATAAAATACAGCAAATGCAATACAGTCACTGTGGTGTGTGCTATACCAGGCAGAGAGCAATGCCGTCGCCGTTTTGAAGGGACACATTCCTACCGTACGGTAGCAATACTAAATCGATAATATTCCCGAGTTGAGTGAAGCTATTTTGACCGCCTAATATCGGGATGCCGCCGCCTTAGTTCGATGGGGGTTGAGGATTGAGTAGACCCCTACTGAGCATGGCCAAGATTGATCGTGCGTGCTGACAAAACGAAAAGAATAACCTCCGTTTCGTACGGTATTGTGTACGTTGGAATGTCGATTTTCTGGGTTCTCGTTAATTCCTAGGGCCATTTGCACGTCAGCTATTAATAAAAGTGTGGCCGCTCGTCGTAGAGAGGGAGACGCCTTGAACACAGAGCCGGAGAGTTGCAACTCAATAAAGTCCTGTGCTGCTGCTGTGGTTCGGCTCTTTTTACAGCAACTCGATTTTGTGGCGAAATATATTGAACCCACCTCCCCAAGAATCTCGAGCAGTCCCTCCGTTCAGCTGCAGTGACGCTAACTACTTTGTACTAATGATAGCACTAACATTACATACAGCATTAGACTAGACTACGATACTGCTGCTTTTTTTCTTCCCGCGCGCTGAAAATGGAACACGTTTCTTGAGCCGCTCGTAGCTTTCCCTTTTTTTTTTGCGCAACAATGCATCTCAACTGCGCACTACGAATTATACTGCCTCATATTTTAGTTGCTCGCTGAAACTGCGTTGATCGGCCGATCGCAGCTTGCTTACCTCAGTAGAATACACCACTATATGTACTTCCATGTGATAACTGCTGCTGACTTGTTGATTGTGTTCAATGTTTCCGTCCTCAACTAGTTTATATTCTACTGTACGTGCGTGGGCTGCTTGCGGCTTTATACTTGGCGGTATCGCTAAACGACTGTCTCGATAGTTTTATGTCCGCACTTGCAATTATTTAATCGCCCGCGTTTTGTTTTAGTTGACACCGAACGTGAATGAAACATGGGCGTGGGACGGTGCTTGCAGTGCTCAAAAGGTCAAGGTGGTCATTTTCTTTCAAATATTTTGGCCTTTCCAATCTTGCGTAGTTGACCTTCAATATATTCACGGAAGATAAAAAGAAAACCTAGAGAAATCTTCAAAAGTTCACTATGCTGGTATCATACATCGTCCGCCTGAATTTTTTCCTCGAGTTTTTCGTCACCGTACCGCTAACTACTGGTTGGCGTCTCCTTATATTTGTCCCGTGTTTGCTGCCTCCCCCCTTTTCTCGCAGCTGTTTAGCTCTTCGGCGGCTCGAACCATCACGATCAAAGCCGGCGATGACTTCGAGGCCAGCTGCCTCCACGTGGTGCAACCGGGGGACACCTGCTACCTCGAGAAGGGCAACTACAAGCACGACGGCCTCACCGTCACCCACGGTACCGCCGACAAGCGAATCACGATCACCGGACACTCAGAAGCCTGCATCAGGGGTAGCAACACCCAGGACCGCGTCCTACAGATCGCCCACGACTACTACACCATCGAAGGCATTTGCTTCAACGGGCAGCACGGGAGCGACTTCTGCGCGACCGCTATTTATGTGCTCGGGGCGGACAAGAAGAGCACTAAGAACGGCGTGAAGTCATCGGTGACGGGGCTTCAGCTGTTCAACTTGGAGATCAAGAACTTCGACTCCGAGTGCATCCACTTCCGGTACTTTGTGACCCACGCGGAGGTGCAAGGGTGTACGATCCAGAAGTGCGGACGAGAAGACTTCGAGCACGGCGGGGGGGGCAAGGTTGGGGAGGGTATCTACCTCGGAACCGCCTTGGACCAGGTCGACGACAACAAGGTGAGAATCCTCTCGGCATAGTTCGGCTATTCGTTATCAAGAACACCGCAGCGGCATGATTGGCCGTTGTTTTTTAGAGCACACAACCGCCATTCAAGCGGTATAATTGTATTTTTTTTTTTGGGGGGGGGGGGACTCACCGCGATGTTTTACAGTAGCTAATTTTCTTTATGACAGTCAAGTTGGATATCAGCCGTTGAGGGTTGGGGGCCAAGATCCCCGACGTACTTAATCGTCCACAACTAGCTTAACTACATAATTTAATTAACCTACATTAGTAGTACCACCTTCGAGATGAAGCGATATTATAAAGTGAACACGTTGCCTATTCCAGCAAGTGGCGGGTTGCAGTGTTTAGAGAATATGTGCGACCGCAAAAGTGGCCTTAGCCTTATGATTGTTTGGGCTACAAGATCCTCTACACCTGGTTGCACTTTTATTTGTAGGGCCTACGTAAACGTGTAAAACTTTTCGCAAACGTTGGTTCCAATTTTGCAGCTGCGTGAAAAAAAAGGCGCATACCAATGTCAGTAGTGAATTCCTCCGACACTAGTTCCCACTATAGGCTAGTGGTTTGGCACGAAACATTGCGGATGCAGTTATAACAGTGCTAACGCGGCCATTCTCCCGCGGCAGCGAGAACTGCCTGTTCTTTACCGTAACTACCTGGTGACGGGTATGATAGATGCCATAGATATCATAGATATCATACCAACTGACTCTTGACTCTAAAATAGCTGTTGACCCAAGGTGTCAATGGAGGCTCTGGTATCATGTACGTGCATAGGTGCCAGCTGTGTCTGATACGTGACACAGCGGTTGGTTGTAACGGCGTTTTCTCATATGTTAGGCGATCTGAGAATATCCTCGGGACGTTGGTACTTGATGATATATTTCATGGGAAGCTATGCAAGGGATTTTTTCTATCGACAGCATCAAAAGAGATACGCCACATCCTGGGTGATGTAGGTATGCGGAGGGAGGTAAGTGTTGGTTGGGTAAGTCGAGCCACCCTCTCCTCCGAAAAACCTCAGGCTTTTGAGAGATTTTTGCCATGACCACTGATCACTACCTACTATTAATAATAGCTGTCAGCGCCGATTGGTTTTCTAACACGAGCCACTCTCTCTTGTCCGCTCTCCCCTCCAAACCCTGCCTTCCATTTTTTTTTTACAGGCGCCCGAAGTGAAGCTGAGGACCGGCAGCGCCGACAACGTCAACGCTGATGTCTGCCGCAACAACTGGATCCACCACAACACGTTCCGGACGTACGGTAACGAGTGCGTAGACGTCAAGGAGGGCTCCACCGACAACCTCATCGAGTACAACATATGCGAGAAACAGAAGGACACGAACTCTGGAGGGTTCGGGCTCCGCGGGTCGGGTAACACCATCCGGTACAATGACATCGCGGAGTGCGTCGGCGCGGGTGTGCGAGTCGGCGGGGACAAGGGGTACGGTAAGAAAAACAACATCTACGGGAACGGCATCAAGAACACGGCTAAGGGTGCCTTCAACGTCATGCAGCCCGACCAGGGGGTAATCTGCGAGAACGACGTTTCCGGAACGACTCTGGTGAGTAAACGAACTGTCAAACAGCATAGGATTGCGTAGTCAAACAGCATAGGATTGCGTAGTCGTAGCGTAGTGGTAGCAAGAAGTAAAAGGTTGAATAGAGTATGTCAGTGTTGCCGCCGGACGGTGGTTCAACGGCCGAACACGTAGAATTCGTTATGGGTACGGCCCCGCAGTCTGCGGGCTACCCGACCGCTATGACAAAAAAAAAAAAATGGCAGAATCCCAACCCTCTACGCATCGTATGAAACGAATGGCTTATTTTTCGTTAGAACATCACGGTGAGCGAAGTCCTCCTTCTCTTCATTTTTCGCTTGCCCCCTCGCTGACACACTAATGCGTTATGGTTTTTGTGTCTAGCCGTCTGACAAAGAGCGGCGTGAGCGTCAAGTCACAAAAACTGACTAATTTAAATCAATACAAAACGAGGGCCACTTTTAAGCCGAGTAAAAATACGACAGCCACCTTTACTTGATCTTCTGCCTGTAGAGGTTGTCCCCTCTCCAACACCACGCCTCCAGCCGTTCCAAATCATCCTCACGCGGGTAGTCGGCGCTTTGAGCGACCAGAGCAGCACGTTGTGTTTTGTTACTTACACAGCGGTCCCACCTCTCTAAATAATCCTCTGTATAATGGTGCAGGTGGTGGGCGCGTACAGCGACGAAAAGGATTTCGAGGCCGACAACGCACTCGGATCCTGCCCCTCCAAACCGGGCAGCCTCGACGGCTTCGACTCCAGCGACTCCAGCGACTCCAGCTCAGACGACGACGACAAGGTCGGCGTAAACGGTGCCGATTCATCCAGCGACAGTGAAGAGCTTTTCACGGTCGAATCCAACGACGGCGCCGGTTCGTCCGGCCTGGGTGGATGTGGAACTGTTCTTGGCGTGTCGGAGGTTGAAGTGGAGCACATGGAGAAGATGGACACGGACACCAGCGTTGATAACTTGTTTGATTCGAAGATCAGCTCGTACTTCTCGGTCAACCGCGAGAGTACCTCGATTACGCTGGAGCTGGAGGAGGAGACCGAAATTGATGGGGTTTCCATTGGCTTCTTCATGAAGGCGATGTCCGAGGAGAGGGTCATGACGTTCGATGTTTCGGTCAGGGCTGCGGATGGGGACTGGACGACTGTGATCTCTAGGAAGGAGTCTTCTGGAGATTACAAGGTGGTGGAATCGTTCCCGTTCTCTTCCATTAAGGCGCTCTACGTACGTTTCACGAGCCACGGAAACACCTTCAACAAGTGAGTAGTATAAATTCGAAGTATTGGATTCCCGTAACATCTTGAACAAGTCGGTCCTAAAAGTAGTATAATAATTTAGTATATAGATATGCTGGAGTACCTTCCCTTCTCTGGTCGTTGAAGGCGGGAAACATCTTCAACAACTAGCAAGCTTTAATATTGAAAATCACATACCAGGTATTCTTTATCGTATCATGGGTGTAGTTCATTTCCCAACCCAAAAACAGCGTGTGTCTGTTAAATACACATTAGGACACATTAGAACAGATTCGAAGGAAGTGGATCCCCGTAATCACTTTTACGACACAAATCAAGACAAGGTGAACACGTACGCCCAACCTTCCCCCCTTCCGACGCATCCCCCCTGCCCCCCGTTAATCTGGATGTTTTAACGCACTCGTACGGAAGACATCGCCTCCCCCGCCCCCCCACCCCCTAAGCTCGTCTTTTGTGACCCTCTCCCCGCTTTTCCCCCTCTCCGGGGCCGCTCCCCCCCCCCCCCTCCCCGCCCCGGTTTTTCTTGACAGCTGGACCGCGTTGACCGAGTTCGAGGTCTGCGGATCTTCCTCGCAGGAATCCAACGCTCTCTTCGGTGGGGCCAAGGCGGTCAGCAAGGAGATCCAGGCGCTCGCCGGCGAAGTCTGCGCCAACCCCTCCAAGATGGCCCCCATCTCCGTCCGCACCGACGGAAACGATAACGTCGGTGCGCTGTTCGACGGAAACTTCCGCACTCGTTGGTCTACCCTCAACACCGCCAACGACAACGACCTCAACAACGACAAGATAATCATGCGTTTCCTGGGCGACCAGAGAATTTCCAGAGTTAAGATCGCTTTCTTTGACGGGGATCTCGCTAGGCCTCACTTCAGCCTCTACAAGCAGAACGCCGTGCAGAGAACGTGGGTGAACGTGCTTGACCACCAGATTGGCTCGAAGACAGAGGCATTCCAGACGTTCGACATCCAGGAGAGCGGGGTGAACCATCTCTACATCGTCGGCAACGGTAACGATATCGGTGATTACACCAAGATTTCTGAGATCGAGGTGTGGGGATGCTAAGAAGTGAAAGTTTTTTACCGTCGTTCCGGGATGTTTTGCCCGGGGGGAACGAACGAATGACCTTTTTCTTCCAAGGGCGTGTTTAGCGGGGGAGATGTTCTACACGGGTTACCCGCTGTTACATACTCTCCCGAGTATCACCAGCAGCAATCAGATGTGGTATCCCGGGCCGGGTACCGTATAGAATGAATACCCGGATAGGCAAACCCCTTGGATATTTTTTTTCAAGTGTTTTTGTGGTTTGTGGTTTGTGGTTGGTTTATGTGGCGCATGACGAGGGTTCGGGAGGAAGGACAGTATGGGTCGGGTTCTTTTCGTCGTTTGATTAATTTTATTTAGAAGGGGTGTGTTTTGTAGGGTATATGCCCTGGGGTGCCCTGGGTACCCGCCAAACCTCAATTGTTTTGGTCGTACTCCGGTAGTTTTCCTGGGTATACTCTGCAGGTACTCGGGTGTATACTCTACCAGTACCCGAGTATACTCCCTGCACGACACACAGCCTTCATTGAGCCCATTTTGTCTTGAGTAGACCCAGTGGCCAGATGGCGAGGCCCTCGTTCGTCATGGCGGTTAGGTTTGGATGTTGATTTTCGTAGAGAGCGCCAAGGCCTCATGGCTGGTTCAGCGGGTTCCATAGAGAGTGGCTGGTTCGCTGGGTATCGTAGAGGGCGCCACGACGTTTGGTTGGTCTGTTTGCTTCCTCCGAGAGCGCCAAGGCTTTTTTTTGTGTAAACATTTGCATCCGAGCGCTGCTGGTGTTTGGAAGGAAAACGTACGCGGCCGTATCGATGTCAAAAACGGGAGAGAAAAAAAAAATCACCGTCTCTGGGGTAAACAACGCGGCGTAATTACATAGGTAGGACTTAGCGCACGCGTTGTCACCGTATGCATTTGAGACGTTTTGCTTCTAATCTTTTGCTGGGTCGTATACTTTATTGTGCGCAAGCCCCCCCGAGCGTTTCATCGTGCTCTGGTCGTCTCCGGTCAAGAAGCCTTTATCGAAAATAAGCCAGGCAGCTTTTCGATTGAGGCGTACCGTGTAACACTCATGCTCATGCAATCACACCCCCTGGAGTAAATTTTTCAAGGATAACACCCCCGGGGGTAATGTCCGACGGATAACACCCCCGGGGATAAATTTCCGATGGATTCCACCCCCAGGGGGGTAATTTTCCGGATACTCTTCCTCCGAAATGATAGGAAATGAGAGCATGCAAGATAAAAACGGTCGTTTTTGGCAACGTGTCGTCGAGGTATATCCATCAACACACCGCTCGGCGTCGTTTGAGTAACGTTCCGGTGCGGTGGAGACAATCAGCCAACAAAATACATCGAAGGGGTGTGGTATTTTACGTGACTAGCTCGCTCCGAGAGGATGGTTCTGTCTTGCCTGTCAGCGTACGGTATTGCTTCTAGTTGCACAGCGTACACCCATGACGGCCCGTCCCTTGAAGCAAGCCGGCAGTTTGTTGGTCCGTTCATGTGCTGCCTCTCCGCCGTAGATTTTTAGATAGCAGGCGTTGACAGTACTGCCTTTTGTTTCTGTAGTGGAATTTTTTTTTGTGCGTAGTTGTATGTTTTTTTCACGTTATGATTGTAATTTTTATGGAGCGCAATTCCCTAGAGCTGCCCCGTCGTCTTTGCTTTTTCGTCAATTTTATTGTAGCAACAAGCTCATGTAAGATAATCATCAAGCTGACGCAAGTCAAATGAGCGTACGGTCGAATGTCGAACCTTACCTGTGGGGCCAGATGGCTTTTTGACAAGGAAGAAATGGAAAGGGGGGGGGTCTGTAATCATGGCGTCGTGCATGGCCGCATACCCTTCGACAATGGTGGCACACCTACACATGACCCTCGCATCCCGACAATGCTGGGACGGAACACGCAGGGGTTTCATCGACCAGTTAGGCATCGCGTGTACCAAGAGTGAAGCGCGATGAGGTGTTCGGCGAGTCGCATGAATGAAGGGGGAGGGAGGGGGGGGGGGGGGGGGGGGGGGGGTAGATCAGGTTTCAGCAAGAGGAGGCCTACGGGTCGGGAGAAAGTTCGAGTGACAGAATGAGGGGTCAAAGGAGAAGCTTTTTCGGGGGGTGTAAGAGGGCTGTAAAGCCGATGAATGAAAATATCAAACACAATACTCGACAACACACACCGCCCGCGGCGCGTCTTTTTTTATGATTAGTTGGTCGTGGATTGTGTGTCGACGGTTTTTGCCTCTTTACAGGCCACGTAATTATTGTATTTTTTTTATTGCTTTTTGAGGAAAAATATTGGAATTTTTTGCCTGGAGATCTGGTTTTTATGATATTTGCTGTCGACTATTTATTGTATGGATATCGAAAGAGAATGGAATACGGTACGATTTTGATACGATTTCGGCACGATTTAAGGTGTCATTTCGATACGATTTTGACACAATTTCGGCACGATTAAGGTGCGATTTCGATACGATGTCGACACGATTCCGATAAGATGTCGATACGGCTGAAGTCGATCAAAATGCAATGTCGAAAATCATTCCAACACGGCGTACGATACGATGTCGATACAATTTCGATACATTTTTCGTACGACTTCGATATTATAGTTCCGAAGTGATTTCGATGTTTTTGGATACTACTGATACTGTAGCGCGGCATGGTTTCGATATAATACGTATCACCATTTCGATAGCAGAGTATGCGGAACTCACGAATGACGAGACGAAGACATGATCACATGACATGTACATTATCATCAGATGATCCCCACGCGCTGGGTGCCTACAAATAGGATTTATTTAGTATAATCTCAAGGCCGGTGGACCACGCAAACCTGTGCGGCGTCACACACACTATATTGCTATATCATACTTCGAAGTATATTTTTATTATCAATACTACGTACAGCAAACAAGCGTCGTGTTTTTATATCCATCATATGATATATTGACCAGGCACACGACCACGAACTACTGCTGCTTAGCTGCTGACGTTGGACTGCTGTAAAAGTGCGGTGAACTAGTGCACAAAAGAGAGGATGGTGTCCTCGCCGAGCGGCATGTATATATATAATATAATAAGTGCATGTAGTCGTATCATGTAGACGAGATTCCAGATTCCAGCATTTGTTATGTGTTCTTCGAAAAGACAGCGTCCCCGGCGCCTATCGTGTTCGCTTGGCCACTACTCTATTGTAATACTATAATAATAGTGTCTCGACGAGGCAAACCGAACGGTACTCTTCACGTAGGTGTTTTACCGATGGGCCCTGGCCGCAGTCTCAAGAGTGTGTTTAATTATTAATGCTTGGAAGTAAATAGTAGTCTATGCCTTCGAAGGGAAGGGTTTATTTAAGTGCTCGTAACAGTGGAGGTGTCATGAATACATATATATATATATATATATATATATATATACAGGCAGACAGATGATCTTAGTCTTGCGAAGCAAGACGTTTTACTGCCAGCCATACAACGTCAAATGCAAGGCAAGGAAGCATCGTTTCGTACTCAGTCTCACATTTTTTACATAATAATAGTAATAGTAATAGTAATAGTAAGGGTAATAGTTATAATAATAGTAACATATAGTAATATAGTATTATTAATAGTAACACTTCTTCTCTAACAGAGTAGGGACCCTACAAGCACAAGTACTAAGTACAAGTACTAAGTACTAGTACTAAGTCCAAGTACTAAGTACATAAAGGTTGTAAGTAAGTACACAGCTGATTCAGTGGGTACTCTCCGTGCTCCGTATATATATATGCCGAAAGTATTTCACGTATTTACCGAACGTAGTCTTCCGCGGGCTGCAAACCAGAAGAAACCAAATCAAAAGGCAACAGCAACAGCAACAGCAACAGCAACAACAGCAAAGACAGCCCCTGCCAGGAACGATGTTGGATCATATTTCCAAGTACGTACAACATATGATTTATACCAATACCATGTCTACACTTCAAACGAATGTACCACCACGTGACACATACATGCAGAGAGAGTCCTCTGCAGGCAGGCTGCTGCTGCAGACAAACTGTAAATAAAGAGGTTACCCCTTCGTTTGGCTTAGTTATTACCAGGTAGGGTTTATTGACATGTCGTGCTGTAGGCAGGAACATCGATACTAATACCCAACCAACGGGTCAAATCAAACACGAATCACTCAGACCAAAACGTCTGATCTCTGGCCCTGCCGCGATGACAGCGACGGGGTGGATGGGGCGACGACAAGGTCAGTGCGGGGGTGGTGACCCATGTAATAGTTTGGGGTTGCTGCTGGTCGTTATCTACAGGAGGCCTCGTAGAACGCCAAAAACATCGCGCTTTGTACGTACGTTACGGCACCTTCGGTATGTTATAGTCTGCATTGTTATACGACAGACAACAAACGCCACTACGATGTATGCTAATGTCTACGGAGACCTCTTGGTATTCATTTTGATATTCAAACGTTTTTTAACGGTCCTCACATTTTCGGACTGATTATTGGTGGACTGGCGCAAAACCTCAGACTGTGCAGTAAGCTCTGCTCCGTCCACTTCTATCATGCGGTGAATAGTTATAGCCCCTTGATTGTTCTCCACTCAGACACAGACTACTCGTGCCGGTATTTTTTACAAGTCCCGGGCCTTTTTCGTTACTGACTGGTATGTCGCAAACTGGAACCATCATCGACGATACATAATTGACAAAAGTGAGGGATACATGATACCAGTGAGTGACACACGGGACAGGCGTAACCGTGATGTGTACATACAAACGCCTTCAAAGCACCCAAAGCAATCCCGCACGCCATCAACGCCCCCCCCCCCCCCTCCTTAATGCTTCGTTGATCCTCCGTCTCGCCTTTGGTGGGTACGAAGGACTACCAGGTGTGGTGTTTAGGCGACGACCATATCTGGCAACGAGCACACTCCTCCCCTCCTAAGATAGACCAACGGGATGTGCCAGTAACGAAAGTAAGGGACACGGGACACATTGACACGCGTACTTTGACACATGCATGCAATACGCATTCAACCAACCGTAAACAGTGATGTCCATTTATGCCCACCCCTACAAGTTGGAGATGCTCTACTTCGAAGTATTACTCTATATTACAAGAAGGAACGGTCCTCAGGACCTTCTCGAAAGGAATGCGCGGTCAATGATAAACTTACCAAGGCAAGCAACATATGAGTGCCCCCCCCCCCTCCCCCCTGTATATCAGTAAGCGCCATGATATACCCGCGCACCTTGATACATATAAGTACTACGCGTTGAACCTACTGCAAACAGTCCTATACATTGTTAACCCCCTTCCCCCCCTCCGTCCCCAAGGCGGTTATCCTCCTCCTCCTCCTGCGAAATCATTCCCTGGAGCGAGCAGGGCGGGACCATCGGCTGCACCACGACGCCGTTTTGACCTGTCAGGGCGATTGGACGAAGCGGTTGAAGCGACCAAGTGGGCAGGAGAAGGGAGATAGGCGGGCGAAACGACCACACACGACGCATGGCACTACAGGAAGAAAAAATATAGGGTCTAAAGAGTTGGCAAGATGACAATGCCCGCCACGATAGCACTTACTGCCAAAAATAGTTTCCGAACGTCAGGACTTCTTAACACACTAGGTATTAAACTATTGCAGGATCTGCACTTTTTTTAGCATTAATAATTATATTGTTTCCCTTAAAATATACTCCGAGAACTTCGTACTTGTATCCATTAATTCAGGCCATGGGGTTGCTTGCTCATCTACTCGCAATTTCTTCTTTTTCTTAAAAGCTCTTTTAATTTTGAGCGGGGTGTGGAGCTTTTTACGCCAAGAACATTGGGGGGGGAAAAATGATGCACACATCTCCTGGCATGTGTCATATCTACTCTTAGTATCATATTACTTTTAGTATTGTCCTGCTATTTATAGTATTACACTAGACTAGTCTACAGCCCTTCTTTATACTATAGACTAGTCTACAGCCTTTCTTTCTACAGGTATACTATAGACTAGTGTGTAGTGTATAGTGTGTATAGTGTGTATAGTGTGTATAGTGTGTATAGTGTGTATAGTGTGTATAGTGTGTATAGTGTGTATAGTGTGTATAGTGTGTATAGTGTGTATAGTGTGTATAGTGTGTATAGTGTGTATAGTGTGTATAGTGTGTATAGTGTGTATAGTGTGTATAGTGTGTATAGTGTGTATAGTGTGTATAGTGTGTATAGTGTGTATAGTGTGTATAGTGTGTTTAGTGTGTATAGTGTGTATAGTGTGTATAGTGTGTATAGTGTGTATATGTGTATAGTGTGTATAGTGTGTATAGTGTGTATAGTGTGTATAGTGTGTATAGTGTGTATAGTGTGTATAGTGTGTATAGTGTGTATAGTGTGTATAGTGTGTATAGTGTGTATAGGTAAGTCCGACCTGGAATCGACGGGTTGCAAAGAAAGACAATAATAATTCAGCTAAATTGACACACGACATGACATGTACTACATTATATTATAAAAAATAATAATAATAATATGTGGGCGTGTGGTGAACTTGATCGCAACAGGGTCTGGAAGGCGTGTTGCCGTGCATGCTTGTTAAGCTCCCCGCAGGCCCCCCCGGAGGGGCCTCGGGGGGCCGCCGGAGAGCCGCCGGGGGCAACACTTTGAGTCCTGTGCGTGAAGAAACGCCCGAGCGCCACCTTACCAAGCAAGTAAGTGCATTTCGACGCCAATAATCGTTTTTTTCGAGTTGCTTGTGCTTGATTATACGCCCCAAACACCACTTGACCATGTGACCATGTGACCATGTGACCATGTGACCATGTGACCATGTGACCATGTGTGTATTATGGGTGTATGTGTATGTGTGTATGTGTGTGTACGTGTGTGCGTTTTGGCGCCTCTAACGGGACCTCACACCTTTTTTTTTTTTCTGGCGAGAAAGCCCCGTCCGTGCAGCGTTTTTTTTATTGCGGCGGCGACAAAAAGTTTCGCACGCGACACGCCTTCCAACGTCTGTCTGTTGTTGCGCAAAGCAGCAATTCCGATAAAAAAACTAAATGCCCCCGCGCGCAGCATCGCAACAGCCAAAGAACGCCCTGCTGTTTCTTATCGTGGTAGTTCTAGTGAAAGCTTCCCTTTCCCCCCCCTTTCGTGTTGACAAGTTGGTATTATCATAGTGCTATATCCCATCCATGCACGTACTGCGTCAGTGAGTTGGTGTGTACGGCGGTGGCAGTGAAAATAAAACATGGCGGCATGTAAGAGAAACTTTTTTTTTTTTCGCCTAGCCCGCACAGTAGTAGTACTGGGCATTTCCTGCTCCACGCCATCGCGAAACGTCAATCTGCAACATGCAATAGTAGAGCTTACCACCTACTTGTTGGATAAAATGGTCGACGCACACTGTGTGTACATTACGAGATGAAGGGAGTATCACCGTACTACTGTACTGCGTTGGCTGGTTGCGTTTCATTGGGTTTGAGGGTTAGGGCTGGGGTTGGACTACATATTACGTATGAGTAGTGGTATATATATGTTGTTTTTTTGTCTTTTTATCCTCCGGCGCGGATGGGGAAAAATAAAGCTTTAGCTCACCACACTTCCACGTATTTTCATACGCGTCGTGTGTCGATTTAACTCAGTCTCAGTTGCTTTCGCAGCCCAACGCTAGCTGGCGCACCCTCCGGGTCCCATCGTAGGTGTAGCGTAAGCTGTCCTTATCAGTGGTCTTCGTTACATATGTGTCGACCATTTTCTCGAAGAAGCGGTCAGGTACCCTCGGCTACAATCAATGGCGTCAAAGGCGACTGCAAAGTGTTAAGTGTTAAGTGTCAAGTGTTAAGTGTTAAGTGTTGAGTGTCAAGTGTTGAGTGTTAAGTGTTAAGTGTTAAGCAGTGTTAAGTAGTAGTGTTAAGTGTTAAGTAGTGTTAAGTAGTGTCAAGTGTCAAGTGTTAAGTGTTAAGTGTTAAGTAGTGTTAAGCGTTAAGTGTTAAGTAGTGTTAAGTGTTAAGTGTTAAGTGTTAAGTGTTAAGTGTTAAGTGTTAAGTGTTAAGTGTTAAGTAGTGTTAAGTAGTGTCAAGTGTCAAGTGTTAAGTGTTAAGTGTTAAGTAGTGTTAAGCGTTAAGTGTTAAGTAGTGTTAAGTGTTAAGTGTTAAGTGTTAAGTGTTAAGTGTCAAGTGTTAAGTGTTAAGGAGTGTTAAGTGTTAAGTGTTAAGTGTTAAGTAGTGTTAGGTGTTAAGTGTTAAGTAGTGTTAAGTGTTAAGTGTTAAGTAGTGTCAAGTGTTAAGTGTTAAGTGTTAAGTGTTAAGTGTTAAGTAGTGTTAAGTAGTGTCAAGTAGTGTCAAGTGTTAAGTGTTAAGTGTTAAGGAGCGCTAAGTGTTAAGTGTTAAGTGTTAAGTGTTAAGTAGTGTTAAGTGGTGTTAAGTGTTAAGGTACGGCCTGGAATTACCGATTGGAATTATCTGATTTGATAGAAAACTGGCCGTTTGCGGATGGATGGCGTTTTCTATTCGGGATCGCCAGGAAATATAGTCGAGGCACGCGCCTCGCGTTGTCATATATATGCCATCCGGGGCTCTGTGGAGTGTTTAATAAAGGTGCTTCTCTCCTAAAAAAAAGCTTGAGAAAGTAAGTGAGTACTCTCCGAGGACCAGCTTAATAGGCAGAGACGTGCAGGGGACACTCTGTGTCAGCGCCCAATAACTTAACAAATAAATGGCGTCGTCGACGGACCATAGGTTGTTTGGGCGTGGGTTCGAATCCCACCATCCACAATAATACACGTTTTACGAATTTCTCCATCCATGTCGAACGTGAAAAATACTCTCCTCTCGGTAGTGGCGCATTAGTCCGTTGGACGACTTGCAAAAGGTTAACCAATAGCTCTTACTTGCCCAAACTAAGCCTTATAACACATACATGACGACCGCCGCGACTACAATGGGTGGCGACTTAACAGCATGCCGGTAGGTTCCGTAAGTTGGTCAAGTGTTTATCCGAAAAAAAAAAGGTATGCATACAGGCATTCTAGTTGTTCCCCGTGGTGTGTGTTCGTGACATCGCGCTTTCACATCCCATCGCACTTTCCCGTCCTTGCACACTCAGAGTCTCTGCGCTACGAGGTGACCGTCATGGAAGAAATTAGATCAGTTTTTTTACGGTAACAACGATCGCTTATTATTATGTGTATTATTATGTGTATTATTATAATTTAATACACTCCATCCAGCGCTGTGAGATCGAAGATTTCGTCGAAGCCCACCTCTGCGACCTAGCTGTGTCGGAAGCTCCGATCGCGCGGACTTTTATGTAGCAGTGTTTTTTGTCGCCGCTCTCGTCACGAATAGATACACAACACCACAATAGAGACGCACTAATACGCACGATCGGAGTAGTATTACAGAGTATCACAGAGTATCACAGAGTATCACAGAGTATCGGAGTAGTATCACACACACTGCCTGCAAGGATGAGGTTCGGCGAAATCTTCGATCTCACGGCTGAATGGAGTGCAATTTGTGATTGTAACAGTTAGTTGCCATAGCGCGCGGCTACAACGATTGAAGGCAAACGCGACAACAGCGACCACGATGATGCTAGTGACTGACCGGCAAATTATTTATGTGGTACATACATACATGCAGAATGGCGGTACCAGGTACGTTCCGTAATTTCGGTCAGGTATTTGTCCGAGTAAATAATATTTACTGTGCCGCCATCTCTCGTCATCTCCCGTACTGCTGCCGTACTGCTGCCGTATGATACATGCTATTATTACAAAAACGTTTTTCTAATAATAGATGGCGACAACAGCAACGAACGCCGGAGCTGGCAAACGACGACAATCGATGAATGAGCGGCGACTTCATATGTAGTTACGTGTTGCAGAATAACGAAATGATCCGTAAGCTTTATTATTAACAGGTAGGTAGGTACCATGCATGCTTATCCGAAAAAAACGAAAGCACGACGACGGCAGAAATCCCAACGCTCTTACGAAGTATTATTTTTTCGTGGGGCCTTTGCAGGAGGAGCGTGGCGGCTGGAATTGATTCCGATCCGCGTGCGCCCTTGAGCCCGCGTTCCACTTCTTCCCCCTTCTTCGAGTTACTGGCGTGTGGGGGTAATATCGTGCCACCGTTCCCAGCACGCACTACTACTGCTGCTGCGCATTAGCCGGATGCTGGCTTCTTGTCGCCGTTTCCTATCTACTTAGCGGTCCCTCACGGGTACTCGCCCTTTCGGAGCCGGTGTGTAGCGACGGTGTGTAGCGACGGTGTGTGGTAGGGTGAAGCGACGGTGTGTGGTAGTGTGTAGCGACGGTGTGTGGTAGTGTGTAGCGACGGTGTGTGGTAGTGTGTAGCGACGGTGTGTGGTAGTGTGTAGCGACGGTGTGTGGTAGTAGTGTGAAGCGACAACAAAGACGACGACAACAGTCAGACTGAGATACTTTTTCTCGATACTTAGAGATAAGCTACGATAGAGTTGGTATTATTTTTTTTTTTTAAATGTCTTCCGAGTGACGGGGCTCGTTAAGCTTAAACCAATAAGCTACTTGCATTAAGGATTTTAAATCGTAATTTTGGCTGTGGGGGGAGAAAAATCGAGAAAATAATAACTTGGTTAATGTAGGGTCATGGCCCAGTTTGAGAGGAAAAAAAAACATAGTAGAATCCCATATAAAAAAATTGAACAATCGACCAGCCAGCCAGAACACCAACACATCGAGGCACACATCATCTTCCACAGGGCATCCCGGACACACCAAACGGCATCTACAACACCCAAGCACCCTCTCGAAGAGGCTGCCAGGTTCCTGGTGGACGATCTGCGGGGTTGCCTACGGCAGACAGGCTGACGCGTCATCAAGAGTGCCCGAAGCGGCGCAAATTTAGCTCTTTGCTACGAACACGTAGCAGCCAGAGAGCAATTTTCGAAATCAGAAGGCTCTTCTCACGTTTTTTGTAGACCGATAAGCTGTGGCCCACACACAAACGCAACGCGCCACAAGTGCTCCACGCACGCCAACGCCACAGGTGCGGAAGGCTCAACCGGCCCCATCCCTGGCCCGCAGCAAAGCCTGTTTGCAGCCCACCAACAACAACAGCAGTAGTAGTGCGGCCTTTCGGCGTTTTTGAATATTTTGAGCAGTCTGCTCAATAATCAAAAAGCCACACCGGTACATGAAAACCCGCGAACAGTTTGAAATTCAAAAGCTCGGAGATCGGTAGACAGGAGGACGACACCATGCAAGGCATACCATAGACACGGTAGTGCGCCTTTCTTCACCCTGAAGCAGCTCGTCTCTACCCCTGAAGCAGCCGGTCTCCACTCTTGAAGAAGCCGGTGGTCTCCACTGTTTCGAAGCCTCGAGTTTCCTCCTTTGGAACCCTCCTTGTGTCCCTCTTGCGCGGCCGTTTCCCATGTTACACCATCGGTGTATCGGCCACTTCCGGTCTTGCAAGGAGGACGGCACAGATGCAACCTTTGGTCTTCGGCTAGACGATCCAGCAAGATGTTTGTGGTTCGCGAGACGTCGCCCGGATGGCCAGGAGTGGTCAGGGAAACACTCGAGAGTTTCATCACTTATCGATGTTACAAACGAGATCGACAAAATCGGCAACACACATCTTGCCTTTAAATATCTACTGCTGCTGTACATCATGACGTGGTAATCGATGACCCGTCCTAGGTGTTTACTTGTAAATCGTTTCATATTGTTTTTAGTCTCTGTCCCGTCTCCCCCTCCTCTGGCATGAAACCCAATCCAACCACATTCTCCACATACATCAAACATCATTGTCATCAGAGCCTTCAAACCGTTTTGTTTTGTTCCCAGCAGTTGAGCACATCATCAACAGCAGTTGAGCACATTATCAACATCAGTTGAGCACGTCATCAACGCACGAGAAAGAGGGACAGAAAATTGCGCCACAGTAACCCACACAGCAGCAGCAGCAGCACAGCAGCCTGTTCGCGGTCGGTAGTCAGCGTGGAGGGTAGGAACCGGTCGCTGGTCTCCCTGCCGTGTGTACTTATACCCTGCCGTGATGTTTGCTGCGGTGCAATTTTCCGTTCTGCAACAATACCTCTTGTTCGTACTCCTAGCCTAAACTTCCCAGAATCATAAAAAATATACTACAGCACAGCCGGGGTAGCATGACCAGAAGGTTGTTTGTGATGTGTGGTGAGTACACCCGGAGTCCGTGCTTGTTATCGATCCTAGAGACATACAAAGTATATTATAAAAAATGAAACAAAGTATATGTGAGACAGGGTAAACAACAATCTCAATAAATAAGGAATCAACATCTAGTCTAATGAAGCAAGTGAAATACCGGCGTACCGGGCACGACAGCAAAACAAAACGAGCGAGACCATAATATGAGGAAAAAATTGAAACTTAAAAAAGAAAACGCCAGGGAGGGGCTCTGAAGAACGAGAGATGCAAAAAAGCCAGAACGGCTGCAAGAGAAACAACCTACGTGCTGGTGAAGGGAAACAGCTAACTGTTGCACGGACGAAACAACAGGAAGAAGAGGAAGATACCGGCCTAAGGCCGGCGGGGAGGAAAAACAAGGAAACAAACAGAAGAAAAAAGGCAACAGCTGAAAACGAACAAAGCAAGCAAGACAACAAGTAAATGGCATTACTGCCGCGTTCGCGCTTCCCCCTTTGATCTCGATGAATACACACAAAGGAAAACATTACCGCTCACTGTAATGTTTAGGGCTATGCCATAGTACTTCAACACGCTCCACAAAGTAGTCAAACCGGTAGCTTGCCACACCATGTACCATTTCGATTCGACGTTCGTCCACAGCTGTATCGGTATGCCCCCCCCCCCCCCCCCCCCCCCCCCTCCCTCCAGTTTACCCTTGTTGCTGTTATTGGTGTCCACTGTTGCGTGGATTAACCAGCTCTTATCCGCCTCGGTCCTATGCCATTTCGCCATGAAGCGGCCCGCCGCGTCGACGACCCCCCGGTACCAGTTTCCACTCCTCTTAGCCGCCCTCGACCATAGCACACTTTTTACTCCTAACAGCAAAGCGGGGTTGTCCGTTGAATGCGTTGATATCGTCTGCTACAGCTTGAGCCCAGTTCTTTTCTGGTCGGCCTGGTCCCGGGTTTGACCCACATCAACCATCGTCCCGAACATCACCCGATGAGTCAGCCGCTCAGTTGTCGTCCTTTGTACGGCTCCCGCAAAGAGGAGGTGGCTTTTGCGTGGTCGTCTCAACGCTTTCACATTGTGTTGAGGGTCTTGGCGGTCGATATATTGTGGTCGGTGCGTTGTCGGAGCTGGGAGCCCAAATCGGTTAGGAGGAGGTTTGAGTGTGCCGAACGTTCATAGGTCAGCAAAGCGTTGTCTCCTTTTTCGTTTCGCACACGGTGAGGCCTGCTGTTTCGAAAACGGTCACAATGACAGTCATCTTCGCAAGGTTTTCCTTTGATTTACAAACAACGCCTGCATCGTCGGCGTACAGCATACCGCAGACTGGCCTCCGTACATGTGCCAGTGTTTCAACCTCCAACCCGCCCTCCCCGAAGTCCTCCTCGAGGTGCACCAAGTCCAAAAAAAAATTGGGTCCTCACTGAAACTTAGCGGAACGGAATGTATCGCTGTGCGGGGAAAAATTCATTGCGAAGAAGAGGCGACGGTACACATCCTTGCCGCAATCCCTGAGTGACGTCATGCCATTCATAGTCTTCACCGTGTCATCCATACGCACGCGAGCTCGCATGCTTTCGTGGAACTGGCCAATAACGGAAAATATTTTCTCGGGTACGCATTCCAACTAAACACTCAACATCACGGCATATTTTTTTTGTCACAAAATATCTTGATCAATCAGCAGGCTCGGCGTAGATGAGAGGGGCAACAGCCCTGGGTTCAGTCAAGGGCGCAAGCAGTACCGCGCAACCCGTGCGAGCCCCATCCAAAGTAAAGCGCGGTCCTACACTATCCAGCCCGCGATCAAGGGGGTGTTGTGTTGTTTTTGTTGTACATGAATGATAGTTTTTGCTTTTTCGGGAGAAGCGAGCAAGGGCCGCATTAAATATGTTTTGTCACGGCAATGTGGAGGTAAAGCGCGAACTCGAAGAACGTAAGATGACTGTGAGATAGGCACACTCCACACAGACAAAGCACAGACAAAGCACAGACAGTGGGCGCCCACGCCCACGCCGATTTCTGCAGGCCTCTGGCATGGCCTGCACCATGGATTCCACAGAGTTTTTTTTTTTGAATACGTGACATCATCGACCGATCGCTTCCGGCTTTGGGTGGATAACGACCAATGACAGCGATTAGCCCATTTGTGGTCTATTCAACGACTGGGTACAGATTAATTTTTTTTTTTGATTACGTTCGTGGGAATAAAAATATTTGAATTTTTGAAGAAAATATGGGCATGCGTTGGCTTTCGCGTCTATTCAAGAAAGTCGCGCGGGAGGTGGATCTCAAGAGGCTGCTGTGACGAGGGCGCCATGGCGTCGTTCCTGTCGACGGCCACGTTCTCATGCACAAGTATCGAGCACGCGGATGACGTACCAGAGAAAATATTTTCCGTTATTGGCCAGTTGTTCCACGAAAGCATGCGAGCTCGCGTGCGTATGGATGACACGGTGAAGACTATGAATGGCATGACGTCACTCAGGGATTGCGGCAAGGATGTGTACCGTCGCCTCTTCTTCGCAATGAATTTTTCCCCGCACAGCGATACATTCCGTTCCGCTAAGTTTCAGTGAGGACCCAATTTTTTTTAGGACTTGGTGCACCTCGAGGAGGACTTCGGGGAGGGCGGGCTGGAGGTTGAAACACTGGCACATGTACGGAGGCCAGTCTGCGGTATGCTGTACGCCGACGATGCAGGCGTTGTTTGTAAATCAAAGGAAAACCTTGCGAAGATGACTGTCATTGTGACCGTTTTCGAAACAGCAGGCCTCACCGTGTGCGAAACGAAAAAGGAGACAACGCTTTGCTGACCTATGAACGTTCGGCACACTCAAACCTCCTCCTAACCGATTTGGGCTCCCAGCTCCGACAACGCACCGACCACAATATATCGACCGCCAAGACCCTCAACACAATGTGAAAGCGTTGAGACGACCACGCAAAAGCCACCTCCTCTTTGCGGGAGCCGTACAAAGGACGACAACTGAGCGGCTGACTCATCGGGTGATGTTCGGGACGATGGTTGATGTGGGTCAAACCCGGGACCAGGCCGACCAGAAAAGAACTGGGCTCAAGCTGTAGCAGACGATATCAACGCATTCAACGGACAACCCCGCTTTGCTGTTAGGAGTAAAAAGTGTGCTATGGTCGAGGGCGGCTAAGAGGAGTGGAAACTGGTACCGGGGGGTCGTCGACGCGGCGGGCCGCTTCATGGCGAAATGGCATAGGACCGAGGCGGATAAGAGCTGGTTAATCCACGCAACAGTGGACACCAATAACAGCAACAAGGGTAAACTGGAGGGAGGGGGGGGGGGGGGGGGGGGGGGGGGGGGCATACCGATACAGCTGTGGACGAACGTCGAATCGAAATGGTACATGGTGTGGCAAGCTACCGGTTTGACTACTTTGTGGAGCGTGTTGAAGTACTATGGCATAGCCCTAAACATTACAGTGAGCGGTAATGTTTTCCTTTGTGTGTATTCATCGAGATCAAAGGGGGAAGCGCGAACGCGGCAGTAATGCCATTTACTTGTTGTCTTGCTTGCTTTGTTCGTTTTCAGCTGTTGCCTTTTTTCTTCTGTTTGTTTCCTTGTTTTTCCTCCCCGCCGGCCTTAGGCCGGTATCTTCCTCTTCTTCCTGTTGTTTCGTCCGTGCAACAGTTAGCTGTTTCCCTTCACCAGCACGTAGGTTGTTTCTCTTGCAGCCGTTCTGGCTTTTTTGCATCTCTCGTTCTTCAGAGCCCCTCCCTGGCGTTTTCTTTTTTAAGTTTCAATTTTTTCCTCATATTATGGTCTCGCTCGTTTTGTTTTGCTGTCGTGCCCGGTACGCCGGTATTTCACTTGCTTCATTAGACTAGATGTTGATTCCTTATTTATTGAGATTGTTGTTTACCCTGTCTCACATATACTTTGTTTCATTTTTTATAATATACTTTGTATGTCTCTAGGATCGATAACAAGCACGGACTCCGGGTGTACTCACCACACATCACAAACAACCTTCTGGTCATGCTACCCCGGCTGTGCTGTAGTATATTTTTTATGATTCTGGGAAGTTTAGGCTAGGAGTACGAACAAGAGGTATTGTTGCAGAACGGAAAATTGCACCGCAGCAAACATCACGGCAGGGTATAAGTACACACGGCAGGGAGACCAGCGACCGGTTCCTACCCTCCACGCTGACTACCGACCGCGAACAGGCTGCTGTGCTGCTGCTGCTGCTGTGTGGGTTACTGTGGCGCAATTTTCTGTCCCTCTTTCTCGTGCGTTGATGACGTGCTCAACTGATGTTGATAATGTGCTCAACTGCTGTTGATGATGTGCTCAACTGCTGGGAACAAAACAAAACGGTTTGAAGGCTCTGATGACAATGATGTTTGATGTATGTGGAGAATGTGGTTGGATTGGGTTTCATGCCAGAGGAGGGGGAGACGGGACAGAGACTAAAAACAATATGAAACGATTTACAAGTAAACACCTAGGACGGGTCATCGATTACCACGTCATGATGTACAGCAGCAGTAGATATTTAAAGGCAAGATGTGTGTTGCCGATTTTGTCGATCTCGTTTGTAACATCGATAAGTGATGAAACTCTCGAGTGTTTCCCTGACCACTCCTGGCCATCCGGGCGACGTCTCGCGAACCACAAACATCTTGCTGGATCGTCTAGCCGAAGACCAAAGGTTGCATCTGTGCCGTCCTCCTTGCAAGACCGGAAGTGGCCGATACACCGATGGTGTAACATGGGAAACGGCCGCGCAAGAGGGACACAAGGAGGGTTCCAAAGGAGGAAACTCGAGGCTTCGAAACAGTGGAGACCACCGGCTTCTTCAAGAGTGGAGACCGGCTGCTTCAGGGGTAGAGACGAGCTGCTTCAGGGTGAAGAAAGGCGCACTACCGTGTCTATGGTATGCCTTGCATGGTGTCGTCCTCCTGTCTACCGATCTCCGAGCTTTTGAATTTCAAACTGTTCGCGGGTTTTCATGTACCGGTGTGGCTTTTTGATTATTGAGCAGACTGCTCAAAATATTCAAAAACGCCGAAAGGCCGCACTACTACTGCTGTTGTTGTTGGTGGGCTGCAAACAGGCTTTGCTGCGGGCCAGGGATGGGGCCGGTTGAGCCTTCCGCACCTGTGGCGTTGGCGTGCGTGGAGCACTTGTGGCGCGTTGCGTTTGTGTGTGGGCCACAGCTTATCGGTCTACAAAAAACGTGAGAAGAGCCTTCTGATTTCGAAAATTGCTCTCTGGCTGCTACGTGTTCGTAGCAAAGAGCTAAATTTGCGCCGCTTCGGGCACTCTTGATGACGCGTCAGCCTGTCTGCCGTAGGCAACCCCGCAGATCGTCCACCAGGAACCTGGCAGCCTCTTCGAGAGGGTGCTTGGGTGTTGTAGATGCCGTTTGGTGTGTCCGGGATGCCCTGTGGAAGATGATGTGTGCCTCGATGTGTTGGTGTTCTGGCTGGCTGGTCGATTGTTCAATTTTTTTATATGGGATTCTACTATGTTTTTTTTTCCTCTCAAACTGGGCCATGACCCTACATTAACCAAGTTATTATTTTCTCGATTTTTCTCCCCCCACAGCCAAAATTACGATTTAAAATCCTTAATGCAAGTAGCTTATACTCGTAGCTATTATAACCAATAGCTTAAACCAATAGCTTAAACCAATAGCTTAAACCAATAGCTTAGACCAAATCGTAGGAAATACACATGCCACGTTTTGTTTGCGTTGTTTTCGTTTTGTACATAGATAGGTCATTATTGGCGTTTTCATCCGGTAGCAGTCTTATTTTTCTGCAAATCAGTTTTTGGATTGAGAATGAGAGGTCATAACCCCTTCACACCTGGAAACCCCTTTTTGGGGGCAACATTACTTGGTTTTAGAATAGGTAGGGGTTAGGTGTTATAAGGCTTAATTTGGGTAAGCTATTGGTTAATCTTTGCAAGTGGTCTAACGGACTAATACCCCTCTAATACCTTAACAAATGGCGTCGTCGACAGACCATGGGTTTTTGGGTCGTGGGTTCGATCCCCGCCATCCACAATAATAAACTTTTCAGATTTTGCCCATGTCGAACTTGAAAAATTCTCTCCCTGGTATCCCCAGGAAATGAAACGGCTTGGATATCGACAGAGGTCCGCCGTATATCCGGCCGACCTGCTATCCCGCCGTTTCAGGGGGGAAGAGTGTTATAAGGCTTAGTTTGGGTAAGATATCGGTTAACCTTTTGCAAGTGGTCAAACGGACTAATACCCCTCTGAAGTCCTTAACATAGAGGGCTCTAAAGGGGTTAAGAAAAATCGTAAAACCACCCAAAATGATGGACCTCGGAAAAACAACAATGAATGGTTGGTGCACCTTTATCGCCATTCTAGCGCTTTTCTTTATGATTTCTTTATATATATATATATATCGTATGTATGTCTTATTTTTGTCTTTTGGAGTATATCAGTAGCGTCGGCGCGAGGCAGGAACGAGTAGCATAATGCTGCGCTCGTCCCGCACTCGAGTGAACTTTTCTTTGCATTTTTTTTGTTTTTTTTCATCCTCCGGCGGATGGGGAAAAATAAAGCTTTAGCTCACCACACTTCCACGTATTTTCATACGCGTCGTGTGTCGATTTAACTCAGTTGCTTTCGCTTTCTTTGCACTTACTTGTGGTCGTTCGGACACGAATTTTTTTAGTGATCGTCAGCCATGACATGCCGCAACCGTCAATTTTCGTCGTAAAACTAAAGCAGTAGTCTATGGAACAAGGGACAAAGGCTATTATTAGTATAATTTTAGTGTTAGCATTAGTGTTGCTTTTGCCATCTCACAGCAGTGTACAGCATGATGATCGGAGCTTCACTCAAGCAAAATCAATCAATCAATCAATCAATGTCGATTCCTCATACCTCATACCTTACAGTATACTCAGTATAGTATATAATTTAGGACGCGATTCGACGAGGGGGGGAGAAAGTGCTGAACTCTTGTCACGATAAGAATGTAAAAATGAAGGCACGTGTACCGTAGTCGTGTGTACCGCAGCGGGGAGGGGCAGGGTAGAGAAGAGCCTGCTTGTTGTGGTGACCCAGATTGATCTGAATTAGGTCTACTGTCTTGGGAGGGGAAAAGGAGAAAGACAAAAATGTGAACACTAGACTATACTAGTATATAGAAGGGATGAGCCAACAATAAACCGAAAAAAAATCTCATAGAACATTCGCAGAAAGCAGAACAAAACCAAGGCAAATCCTTAAAACAGGTTACAGTAGAGCTGTTACAGTAGTACATACAGTAGTATTACCGTAGTGTTACAGTAGTACAGTGGCATTACAGCAGGCTGCTGCTGCTACAATAGGCTACTAGTAGGGGTCGCCCAGCAAGGCGTTGGTGTGTGTGCCAGAGCATAGCAGAGCAGAGCAATATGATCGGCCTCTTGACGGAAGCCGCCTTACTCATTGTGAATGTTCCGGGTTGCGAATACTGTAGTGGAGTAGAGTGGAGTTCCTCAGTGCCTGGCGCCAAGCGACCTTGACCACCTTATATCAGGATACCGCTTTATATAGGGATACTGCCTGATTGGGACTGGTGAGACCCCTTCTACCACTACTACTATTACTACTACTACTACTACTACTACTACTACTACTACCACTACCACTACTACTACTGTACTACTTCTTCTACTACTACTGCTACTACTACTGCTACTACTGCTACTACTGCTGCTACTACTGCCACTGCTACTACTGCTACGACTACTGCTACTACTACTGCTACTACTATACTACTGCTACTACTACTGCTACTACTGCTACTACTGCTACTACTACTGCTACTACTACTGCTACTACTGCTACTACTACTGCTACTACTGCTACTGCTACTACTGCTACTACTACTTACTGTAATTTCCATCATATAGGTTGCCATCCGACAATGGGCAGCGTGAGTGCCAAAAATGGCTATGAAACAGCAAAATAATTGGTGAAGTACTTGTCCGGACGACTACGACTTCGTATGCACATAATCCGTCATCTCGGCATCTCCCACATACTGAAACGTACTGAAACATACTGAAGCATTCTGAAACATACTGAATGATACGAATACATTTACTCGACAATGAATAGCGACAACACGGTCAATAACGATATTCATGAATAAACAGCATAATAGATAGACGATGGATGCATGACTCAGTGTCCAATGCCAGAGCATGACGGGGTAGGTTCTGCAATCTGCAATTATTTACGCTACTAAAGTGTCCGACCGATTTGAGATTATCACCATACGAAATTTTGGCGTATTATAAAAAATGAAAATTATATCATACACTTCTACTATTATAACTACTGTTGATCGTGGGAAAGGGGAAATTCCGATCAATAACGGTTAACCATGTATGCGTAGTCTAGGCTGTGAGCCCGAGCGAAAATTCGATTGGATCCATCCAGATCAATTTCGGCTAAACCGACAGACGGTGGTTATAAAATCCAACGGCTCACTCGAAGGCAGACGAAACGAGCCCCGATCTCACCATCCACCCGCCCACCCGCCCGCCCAGCCGATCATCACCGGCTGGTAGCGAGGGGGAGGGGGGGGTGAAATAGGTAAGGTACGATGGCATACGATATGGCCTACGATATGGCATACGATATGGCGATACGATATATATATGTAATGTCACATTTATCCCCTCGAAATAATGTATAGTTTCCAGGCACATATCGAGCTGCCCCCCCCCGCCCCCCCCCCCCCCCCCCCCCCCCCCCGGCCTCAATAATATACTGGTGCCAAAACCGTCAAATTTATCCCCTCGAAAGGATTTATAGCTTACATGCACAAATTGCCCCTTTCCCCCCCCCCCCCCCCCCCCGCCCCCCTCCAAACCCGCTCGCTTTTGATCAAAACCAGGCCCCCCCTTTCCCTTCACAGCTGTCAGATTTTGTCCCCCTCAGAAACGGGTTTTATAGTTTCCGCGCACAGACTGACTAAAATCATCCTGTTGACCCTGATAGCTACACTGTAGCTGTAAGGGGAGTCGCCGACCTATATCCTTAATGAGGACACACAACTCGTAATGCGCGCGATCGGAGTATCACACACAGCTTGCAAAGATGAGTTTCGACGAAATCTTCGATCTCACAGCTGGAGTGTATTTTCATTTTTTATAATTATAAGATATGGCATACGATATGGCATACGATATGGCATACGATATGGCATACGCTATGGCTACGTTTACCGCAAATTTTACGTACCCGTTTGCCGTTTGGCGATTAATCATTCCGACAAACCATTCCGATATTCATCAAATAAATGGTGGGATGGAATCGGATGAATCGGCTGTGGAGGCTTATCTAGGGTTTTGCTAAAAGGCTTAGTTTGGGTAAGCTATAGGTTAACCTTTTGCAAGTGGTCAAACGGACTAATACCCCACTAATACCTTAACAAATGGGGTCGTCGTCGGCAGGACTATGGGTTTTTTGGGTCGTGCGTTCGATCCCCACCATCCACAATGATAAACTTTTCAGATTTTCCCCATGTTGAACTTGAAAAATACTCTTCCCAGTATCCCCAGGAAATGAAACGGCTTGGATAAATGACAGGCCCGCCCGTATATCCGGCCGACCTGCTATCCCGCCGTTTCAGGGGGGGAGAGTGTTATAAGGCTTAGTTTGGGTAAGCTATTGGTTAACCTTTTGCAAGTGGTCAAACGGACTAATACCCCACTAATTCCTTGACAGTTTCATATTATTCAATATACCGCCGGGAATCGTGTGTCTTACCGATGTTCTCGGATGATTTTCAACAAGAAGACAAGATCGACGAAGACGAAGTCGATTTATAGCTAGCTGGTATATCGAGCGAGCGCAGGGAGTTTTTCGCGATTTTCCTTGGTTCTTGTTCACAATCCGTGCGAAATCGAGTGAGAGTAGCACCAATCAACGCGACAATGAATGGTCAAACATCGGTAAAAAATATCGTCTGAGGTTAGCCGATTCCGATTCCGATTTAAATAAATAGTAGTGCCGATTGGGCGGGTAAATCGGTTCCGATTAACGACTCTATTATTTGATATTCCATGAACATCATAATATGATAGTAATAGTCACGTCATGAACACCATGAGTATCGGTCTCGTCATCAATATCATAGTAGTATCAGCCATGCCATAGGTGTGGTAATGACGGTCACGTCATCAATGTCTAGTATCGGTCTTGTCATCAATGTCATAGCAACGGTCACGTCATGAACATCATCGTATCGGTCGGTCACGTTATAAGCATCGTAGTATCGGTCACGTCGTCGATATTATAGTGTTGGTCAGGTCAAAAATAAAAATATATCGTAGCATCGGTCGGTGATGTCACCAATACCATGGTATCGGCCGGTCAGGTCACCAACATCATAGTATCGGTCGGTCATGTCAATAATATCATAGTATCGGCCGGTCACGCCAACAATATCATAACTTCGGTCACGTCGCCAACATCATATATACCTGGTATTTGGTATCTCGGTTACGTTAGAAATACCAAAATATCGGTCACGTCATCAAAATCGTAGTATCGGCCACGTCGTCAATGTAAAGCGATCACTTCATCAATATCACATATTATCATGGTATCGGTCACGTCATCAATATTATCGTAGTACATGTGGCGTTATGTAACTACTTTTCTATTAAATGGTATACCAGTATATAGTCTAGTATTATTGCAATGAAGCAACGACGGCATGGGAGATGATCTATGATATGACATTTTATACGATACATGATATCATATGATATGATATGATGGGAGGTACCTTGTACTCTATACGTCCGCAAAATTCGACTTTTTTTAGCTCTGAGAGAAGGCAAAAAGAAGTGCAGCAGCGGTACCGCCGTGCTCGTTGCGCCATGCACAATTAATTAGTATGTCTCGTTGGGAAACATATATATAGCCATCCTAACGTAGCTTTCATTAATCCCCCCTCCCCTCCTCCAACGCCCCCTCCTTCCCCACACCCCGCACGATCGCCTAGACCCAGCACCGCGCGTATAGCAAGCCCCTACATATATGATCAATACGCGCGATCGGAGGATCACACATAATGTTGCGAACATCATTGTCGACCAAATCCGTGATTTTTATATTATATGTGAACTAAACCTCTTGAAAACCCTCCCCCCCCCGCGCTCTTTTTTTTCTTTTCTTTTCCTCGCTTTCTCTTGCTTAAACGCCCCACCTACTATCGAAATCCGCCAGAGTAATGAACACTTCCACGCCCTGGACATCGCCTCGTTATCGTTTCAGAGCCGGCCATGCCGCTGCTGCAATTCGCACCCACCCCCGCCCCCAACGCCCCCTCCTTCCCCACCACCCGCACCATCGCCTAGACCTAGGACCACGCGTATAGCAAACCCCTACATATATGCGACCTAAAGCCCTCCACCCCCGCCCCCGGCCCCCCCCGCCCCCGGCCCCCCCCGCCACATTCCCCCCCCTCCCCCACAAGAAAAATTTATAGTTTCCACGCACAAGTTGACCTGCCCCACCCGTCCCCTCCCCCCCCAACCCCCTTCCCGCCCCCCTTTTGATCAAAATCAGGCCCCCACGTCCTTCAAAACTCCGCCCCCCCCCCCCAAACCCGTTATTCGACTTACAGGATTCACTTGATACACTGATGCATTTCCTTCCACAGCTGTCAGATTTTGTCCCCCTCAGAAACGGGTTTTATAGTTTCCGCGCACAGACTGATTAACATCACCCTGTTGACCCTGATAGCTACACTGTAGCTGTAAGGGGAGTCGCCGACCTATATCCTTAATGAGGACACACAACCCGTAATACGCGCGATCGGAGTATCACACACAGCTTGCAAAGATGAGTTTCGACAAAATATTCGATCTCACAGCTGGAGTGTATATTTATTTTTATAATATATACTTCGAAGTATATTATAAAAAATGAAAATACACTCCACCAGCTGTGAGATCTTCGAATATTGTGTCGAAACTCATCTTTGCAAGCTGTGTGTGATACTCCGATCGCGCGTATTACGGGTTGTGTGTCCTCATTAAGGATATAGGTCGGCGACTCCCCTTGCAACTACGGTGTAGCTATCAGGGTCAACAGGGTGATGTTAATCAGTCTGTGCGCGGAAACTATATAACCCGTTTCTGAGGGGGACAAAATCTGACAGCTGTGGAAGGAAATGCATCAGTTTATCAAGTGAATCCTGTAAGTCGAATGTCCGGTGAGGGAAGGGCGGAGTTTTTAAGGACGTGGGGGCCTGATTTTGATCAAAAGGGAGCGGGGTTGGAGGGGGGGGGAAGGGGGGGGGGAGGGGGGGGGGGAGGGGGGGGGGCGGACGGGCGGGCCATTTGTGCGTGGAAGCTATAAATCCTTGAAGGGGATAAATCTAACGGTTTTGGAAAAAAAAAAAAAAAAATGCACCAGTTTACCATGGGGGGGAGGGGGGGTTGGGGCGGGGGTGGGGCGGGTGGGGCAGCTCAATCTGTGCGTGGAATATATGATAGCTCTCGTAGTCGCATATCATAGCTCACTGCGTCATATTCATACGTCATACTGGTAGCCTATCATACGAGTCACGGTGATACCTACACGTCGTCATGCCGACAACGGCGACAATGACGGCGCGATAGCTTGCCTACCCAGGCTACCTCTCTCCGCAAGAAAATAGCTGTTGTTGCAACGTACGTATTTGTTACAGTGTGTAGCGTATAGGAGCATGTGCAATTAACTTATGCTACTTGGTTGTACGAATTATATGCATCTAGCTGTTATAAGGATTAGCTTGGGTAAGCTATAGGTTAACCTTTTGCAAGTGGTCAAATGGACTAATACCCCTCTAATACCTTAACAAATGGCGTCGTCGTCGGCAGGACTATGGGTTTTTTGGGTCGTGGGTTCGATCCCCACCATCCACAATAATAAAATTTTCAGATTTTCCCCATTATCATGTCGAACTTGAAAAATGTTCTTCCCAGTATCCCCAGGGAATGAAACGGCTTGGATAAATGACAGGTCCGCCCGTACGTACATCCGGCCGACCTACTATCCCGCCGTTTCAGGGGGGGAGAGTGTTATAAGGCTTAGTTTGGGTAAGCTATCGGTCAACCTTTTGCAAGTAAGTGGTCAAACAGACTAATACTCCACTAATAATACCTTAACATAGCACACCAGAATGCTCTTCTTGGGATTGAGCCGGCAGTGATTGGTGTGTCTCCAACAACTAACTCCATCGAGGTCTGGGTAGGTGTACATGTAGCATTGTTTGGAGGTCTTCAGGCGAGGATACATGGAAAAATGGAGGGGTAGTAGTTATCTACCCCCTCCGACTGTATTCACAGTAGCTCTCTTCCTGCACCGTCCATGATCTGGGTGATATATGCTACTTGGGAAGCCGCTGTCGTCGCGTGCTGGGTACTATTAATAACATAATAGCCACGGTACATCGGAAGCATTCATACACAATCAAGATGGCTATTATACAAAATAGATGCATGCCTTGTTTGCACCTCCTCTGGGTACACAGCAAGTAAGTGAAATATGCGCATATATATATGTACATACATACAGCAGAACTATTGGACTAGGCTAATAGCTATCGTGACGAGTTATTGATAGGGTGTTGACCATCTGGGTGTTGGGGTATACCACCATCTGGGTATTATCCATTTCTCGCAAAAGAGGGACGCGACATATACGATGCCATTAATTGTGATGGGGTTTTTTTCATTGCGCTCCGCCGCTACTACTACTGCAGGAAAGGACTAATACTATTATACTATTATACCACTGCTACTAGTTACTACTACAACTAGTACTACTACTGCAAATGGGACTTGATCCAAAGTACCGGTAGGCTTTTGCCCAGCATTGTAAACAGCTATGCATACACAAATGTACGCAGGCACGCGATACTACATATAGATGCCCCGGTCGCATGTGTGTTCTATCTTCTGCCCATCTTCCCCGTCTAGCTAGAATACCTACTGACATACATACCACATTTTACCAGTGACTCCGCGGCGTTCTGTGTGCCAAGTTCAGCAAGTAACAGGTACATAACAGGGCGTTAAAAAAAAAACGTTTACAAGTTCGGTGGTTGATTTCGATGAACAACAACAAGGAATGTATTTGGTCTAATGACCCTGACGTGGCGTGATTCGACGTCAGTCAACGAGGGAAGAAAAGGTTGAGTGAGGTCTTCTCGCGATAAATATCAAGGCATGTGCCGTAAATGTGCCGTAAATGTGCCGGAAATGTGGAGGGGGAAGAGGAGTTTGCCTATACATACTTGTAGTGACCCTGGCTCCGAGTAACGTCTCGGAGGGAGAAGAAGGAGAAAGAAAAAGTGCGCAGATTATAGCTTTTTCCATGCGGGGTACACCTGACAACGTGAATTACTGCGGGCTGCGGATACCTCTCACATGCCATGTGGCACTGCGGTACACAGCGGGAGACCCACACGTGTTCACGCACATGGCGGAACAGCCCATCTCTGTCGACGGTACCGACGGTGTCAGCCCTGGCGCACCCAATGCCAACGCTGAGGGCGGAAATCCCGTCGACGACGTTGTGGCCATTATCGGCCCGCGGATCGCCTTGGCGAATGCACGCACGACCCCGAAACGGAGTGGTCTAAGTGAAGCATGAAGCATGAAGCATGAAGCATGAAGCATAATCAGCCGCGCAGCATACCGCTCAGATCCAACAACCCGCTGTGGAAGTTTTTCATGGTATACCTCAAGGACTCGCTCCCTGGCATAGCCGTGTGCAAGCTTTGCGAGGCGAACGGCGATCTCGCCGATCGATAGATCGATGCCGAGGTTAGGTTCGGGTCCCCTACCTATTTGAGGCAGCATCTATGTAGACACGAAGAGGAAAGGGCAAAAGGGCAGAGCGAGGCCCTGCAATAACATGAGGCGCGTGTGCCGACCAAAGTCAGCTATTAATAGTCGGCTTCGCCGACTAGCGACTAATTAGTAGTCGTGAAATGAAACCGACTCACAGCCCAAGTGATTGGGAGATGGAGGCGGACAAAGCAGGACTTGACGTTTTTTTTTCATCTCTGGGCCTTGTTGTGCTACACGTTGTTTCTTGGCACATATGGTCAGAGAAAAGGGGTAACACGTTGTTTTTTGTTTC